>CM060609.1:40459285-40674285 GCA_030578255.1 Tiaroga cobitis | reverse complement strand
ATTTACAGGACCTAAAGGAAGACAGAGCGGCAGCCAGCAGCCATTACCTGGAGGAGCGTCTAGAACCGGAGCGCCACTGGACGGGTGCCCTGGACTCAGGCCAGCGGCTGGAACGGAGAACGAGTGAGAGAGAAAAGACAGCTTTGATTCACACCAGTCATCTTTCAGTAAATTATTAGGTAGAGAACAGAAACTGGCTGGTTTATTCTGTCAGCGCAGCCCATAATTAGTACAGCGTGACAGCTGGACGGATTGGAGGAAGGCTCTCAGCGCCGTATGTGAGCCGTTTCACAGCATGGGCATAAATGTAAATCACGTAAATTTAACTAGTGCGGGACGTCCTGTTTATTACAAGGCCAATGAGATCAGCAGAAAGCAATTCTGGTGTCCGCAGCCCAAAAGCCATAAACATCAAGCCTCTCTGTTTAAATGAAAAATGGACAACGTGAAGTGGACGCTTACCTGCCGAATCCACCTGAAATGCGAGTCCCATGTGATCTGTTGAGACAGCGTCAGTTACTAGGCATGTGGGAGGAACGTCTGGAGGAGTGTCTAAGAGGTCTAAAAGCGTACCTAGACCGTCTGTTTGGGTGTCTGGACCAGAGCTCTCTCCTATTCCACCTGTAGAGGGAGACATTCTGAGTCCGAACTGAGAAACAACATTCAATATTCCCTCCACTAATTAATAAGGATGAAGGAATGCTCACCCATTAAGCCAACAAGAAAGTCATGGCTTGATTGGTCTATTATGCCTGCAAAGAAAATATTTGTTCAGTATGTTCTGATGCTCACATTATTTACTGACTGATAGATTCAACTCAGTAACTACATTTTGACCAAATAAAATTGGTTTTTGTTGGCCTGAAGAGTTGAACTGATGTTTACCTGTTATTTCCAGATGGGGGCTTGTGCCAAATGAATCAAAACCACCTGAGATGTACACAAAACAAAAGACGCACATGTGAGAACTGAAAACAGTGTGTAAGAATCTTGGGAATTAATGGTTCTTCCATGTTCAGGTTTTAAATCATGTTTTTATACCTGTTCCTTGTATCTGAGATGTGCCTGGCATGAAATGATCCAAACCTGCATCAAAAACAGCAAAGATATTGTTATTTTTATTATCTGTTTCATGTTGTATGAAAAACATTGTTTCCTCACCTGCGAATCCTGTTTCTCCTCCATTCAGTAGCTGTTTGTGCCCGTTACCTGTGAGAGGAACCCGATTAACGTGACTAAATCGCTCAGTCTGATTAATATGGTGCACAATATTGTTTATTATTATAACACACAATAATACTCACCGTTAGATTCTATCTCTGGGATTTCTGAATTTACAAGACAAAAAGGATACAGTATGACATCAGTTATCATTTACCAGACAACATTTGTTCTCCTCAGGTGAACGGTGTATGTAAACTGTGACGTTTTTCACCTGGAGACTCGATTTGAGATCCATCGTGAGCCGTTTCCCCTGATGCAAGAAGACAAGATCTGTTCTCGTATAAGTGTGTACAGCATTTAAGAAGTAAGAAATGACCTCCATGATATACAATAGAGAGATCCTGCTATACACATACCATTTTCATATTGTGGAGCGAATCCCTCTGACCCTGAACACATGCACAGAGCATTATTATAACCTTTGCTTATATCATTTTAAAGAGGCAATATTATGCCCTTTTACAAAGTTTTTGGGGTCAACTAGAACAGGTTTTCATGCTTGAATGTTTAAAAACACCTTATTTTTTATATTTTGTACATTATTGCAGCTCCTCTCTTCCCAGTCTGTCAGTAATGCTCTGTTCAGTTCCTGTCTCTATGAACTTATGAAATCCCTCCTTCTGAAAAGCACAATGTGCTCTGATTGGTCGGCTGGATCAGTGTGTTGTGATTGGTCAAACGCCCCGTCCCTTACCATAACTGTGAGTTTTAACACACTACTAACTAACTCAATCAGGCCTTTATTTTGCGTATGTCATGGGCGGGGATTATTTAAATGAGGAATATTGTGACGTGTTCGTTCCCGGAAGAAAACTCAAGACTACAATGGAGGCGTTTCAGGGAGTTCAGAAACTGTCGCACTGATATAGAGAATAACTCCCGCTGGAGGGACTTTGTGCTTTGTAACAGCAACATTACACACCAAAGAAGGTTGAAAATGTAAAAAAAAAAGCATAATATGTGCTCTTTCATGAGGAGGTCACCATGTAAGTCTAACATTTGATGGTTTTGATTTAAATACCTGCAGGCTGTGAATGGACCTCGGAGGAAACGACACCCACACCACCTGACGTCTGCCCTCCTGGTGGTCGGCCAAACGTGTGGCTGGATGACATTGTTGACCCATGACCTGCTGCTATGTGGCCTGATGACCCTTGACCTGATGGCACTGTGAGATTGACAAAGATATCACATTATGTGGTGCGTGAAAGATCAACCCCTACTTTTTCATGCACTAGAGTATTCAGTAACTCCTTTCTTGAGGTCTTTAGGTATAATAATAATATTCATTATAAGCATTATAACAATATTCATAATGTACATTATAATGCATTATATAAATATAACCAAAGTGAAAATGCATTATAATATCTGCAGATTCCTTGTGTTTTAATGAATTGCACTTCATGAGATCTTGTGGTTACAATTCATTAGATCATACAATGCATTATAATGTGCATTGCAAGGCATAATTAATGCATTAAAAATACTTTTATAATGCATTATATATAAAGGCTTCAAGTTTTACAGAATATTTCAGGATTATTAGGCCTTTGCATATATTATGATTTGGTGTGCATAATATAAACAAATTATAAACCCTGATTGCCTTAAACATAAACCGAATAATCTCTTACCAACAGAAATAGACACTGAATGGACGCCCCCGTCTGTGCCTGAAACGCAATCGGTTCATTAGGCTTCTCTACAGCTGTAAGTTTCTAAATTCTTTGAAAATCATATTTCTAACAATAATTTACAGGTTTCTGAATGTAATTACCAGGGACTTTTGATCCTGAACCTCCATTAGCACCCGTTCCTCCAGCTCCTAGACCTGAGAACAGTTTCCTTGGTTACTCGCCATGATATACACTACTGTTCAAAAGCTTGGGCTCAGTACGGTTTTATTTAAAAAAAAAATACTTTTATACAGAAAGGATGACCCAAATAAAGACATTTACAATGTTACGAAAGATTTCAACTAAATGCTGTTCTTTTGAACTTTCTATTCATTTATCAGATTCCACACAAATATGAAATATGAAACTATTTTCAACATTGATAATAATAAATATTTCTTGAGCATCAAATCATCATATTATAATGATTTCTGAAGGATCATGTGACACTGAAGACTGGAGGAATGATGCTGAAAATTCAGCTTTGATCACAGGAATAAATTACATTTTACAACATATTCACATATAAAACAGTTATTTTAAATTGTACTTAAATTGTAAACTTTTGAGCGGTAGTGTATATTAATTATGTGTTTAATTATATTATATTATATACACTTTTATTATATAAAATGTAATATTAGTATTGAATATAGTGCATAATATGGCATTTAGTATTTTTTATGCAATGCCATATGTAATGCAATGTAATTTTATGCAATGCCAAAATCAGTGATCGGGTACCTGAAGGAACTATCTCTGATTTGGACCCCTCTTGTCCATCGTAACTTGCACCTGTAAGTGAAATAAATACGGTGATTAGAAAAACTTGTTCGGGTAAAAACAAAGGAAAGCATGTTTACCGCATGCGAATACCGTACCATGAGAACTTGATCCAGGTGGGCGAGAGTAACCATCTCTACCGTTACTTCCTGTAACCCACACACGCATTACTGAGAGGCCATTCTTTCTACAGTAATAAAACACTGTCGTCCGTCTGAAAAATGCTTCAGTAATCCAATGACAAGCAGTTAAATGAACAACAACACATTATTATTCTGACTGATGCTGCTTACCATTTGCTCCATCTGAAGCTGCTGATGTGCTGCTTGATGCTGCAATGACAAAAACACTAGTTTACTTTCTTCTTGGACATGAAAGAGAAGAAATCAAAGTCAACCTTACTGTCATTTTTAGTGCATTGCATGGCAACGCATAAAAACAAAAAAACGTTTCTTCAGAAAACAAAACAAGGTCGTGAGGACTAAAAAGACCACAGTAAATATGGACAATGAATACAGACAATAGTTCCACAAAAAGTTCTCAGAAGGTTCTGGCAAGGCTCTCTCAAAGTTATGAATGAACATCCTTCCAGTAACATTAATAGAACGTTTGTTTAAAGTTATCTGGTCTACATTATCTATACATCATTCATGGAACGTTTTTTTTCTCTCCAGATTTTTAAATGTAACTTGTTTCAGAACGTTCAGAGAACATTCCAAAGGAACATTCCAAAGGAACATGTTTGCAAAATGGAATGTTCCCATAAAGTACGTTCACATAACCAAGAAAAAAACCATCAACAAATCATGTTTTTATGAAGCTGGGGTGTTTTCTACACAGGGTCAGTCTGTGTTGCTCTTCTAAATTAGGGCTTGTGTGAAAGTTTTGCCCCTGATAGATCAGGTTCACACTTACAGACTTGGCCAGTTTGAGTGCCGCCATTGAGTTTCTGACCTGGGAAACAAGAGCAAAGGTTTTTGTCAAAAGATGTATTGGACTTCAGGAACAGAAAAGCGAGGCCTGAAAAGTGGCCATTGAACTTCCAACAAATTCACCTTTCACCAGAGGCCATGAGAGGCTAATGCACTCCGAACAGGTTTTAAAGAACTTGTTTTTGCGTTATCGAGTAGACTTTCCTTACCATTTGGGGATTCGCCCGAGACGCCGCTGCCAGGAGTCATACCTTGGAGAAAAACAGCCTTTCAGTCTAAACAAGGCCCCGAAACATCGGTCCCACAAACATGCCCTCTCACTGCGCTAGGCCTGTGTTTTTCCTGATGCACCTGATGATGTTTCATCTTTCCACATTTATTAATAAATCGAGCAATGCCGTTCAGCCACCGTGGCAAAATCTCCACATACCTGATCCCTAAACTAGATCAAGTACCGATTGGCTTTGCTTACTGAGTAGGGTGCACCCAGTGAACTATTTTCCAGTGCTGAGAGGTTCAGTGTTCTCTGCCTCCAGCTCTAAAGAGGATTAGCTTCACCTTACCCAAGCCTTTGGGTGCTGCAGTGGCCTGCTGCGATCCGGCTCCTTTGGGAAAGAGGAACAAGAAACATATTCTTAAGATTCCCAGAGATCACTTCTCACAGGTCAATCAATCAGTTTCGGCCAGGTGGCCCTCTGGAAGAACAAAAACACTCTTTTCACATGCGCTTAAGGGGGTTTGCATCTCGTGCAAACCGGTTATATACATTTTAAGTTGCTTTTATAGGCTTTTATGAACATTTTAGATATGATTTTAGTTCTTTTTGTTGCGTCTAAAACCTCCAATTCTTTGTCAGTTTTTAGTCTTTATTCACATTTGTGATTTATCCTTCTGGAATATTTGGGGTCAGTAAGATTTCTATTTCAAATAAATGCTGTTCTTTTGAACTCACAAGATTACTGTTTTTAGTGTATTTTTTGATCAAATAAATGCAGCATGGGTGACTCTTTATAAAAAAAAAGGTACAGACCCCAAACTTTTAAACGGTAGTGTATCTTAATTACCTTACAAAAAGTACTGTGGTAGCTTGGTTGTATCAGATGGTTATGCTATGGTATTCCAATGAAATCCAATGGAAAAACTTTGTAAATACGATGTAAATGTTACATATTTTGGTAATATTACCATCACTGTACTATGGTTTCACTTCACTATATTTTTGTCATGGTATTAACATGACGCCACAAGGTTGTTCAAAGAATAGCATAATTTCCAAAAAACAACGTGGTTTTACCACGCTATCATGTCCAAAATATTTATGGCAGCATGCTACTTTGATATATACCATGATACTGTATGATTACCATATTCGAGGCCAAAAAACGAGGTATGACAACTAGTCCAAAAGCACATTATACAAGAAATAATACCATTGTACTTTTTTGTAAGTGTAATGTTTGATGTGATTATATGGCAGAACCCCAAATGTATAAAGCTCAGCCTCATTAAGAAAGACTGACTTTTAAAGCAAATTATGACTCATTATGTGATTATTAAAGATGACTGAGGTTTTGCACAATGGTGGTAAGTTGTGAACTTGTCACCCACCCTTCATATGCTGACCTTTGGAGTCATCATCATCTGTAAAGAAAAGGGAAAATCGATACAGTTTATAACAACCGCTCCTTTGTTTTGCCCTTCTCCTCTTTCTGTCCTGAATCCCTCACAGATCTGCTGACTGTTATCAGAAAATAACACAAGTCCACTGAGTTTAGGATTCACATTCATCTATTGTCTTTTATTTTCTCCTAGAAACTGCTGCTTTACTCACTTTAATGGTGTTAAAAATTGGGTTTATGAAGCTTAATGTATTTAAAAAACGATTCAAGAAACTATTTATCATGAACGTTATAGTATTAACTTCTTATTTTGTCCTTTTGCAGGATCATGTCGTATCAAATTGCCCACAACATGAGCTTCTTGATGTGGTACGATCAGCTCTCCTCGGGACGCTGAAGAAGTACATTTGAATTCTTCTGCCATCTAAAAGACCATCATCTCCTACCCTCTTCCTCCTCAGACAGTTCTTCTTCACCCTCTTCAGCTTCGAAGTCATTTTCCTCGGGCTCCTTATCTGTCCGGAGAGAGTGGGCGATTGTGTAAATACATGCGGCCGCTGTATGCTAAACACAAGAGTGTGTCATTAAATGAAGCCCTCTGGGAGAAGAGCTCGTACCTTCAGCAGGAGCCGTTGATATGGTGGACGCCAGAAACACAACAGCCACTGAAGCAATTACAAGATTTCTGTGAAAGCAAAACGATAAGAGTCCAGATTGAGCAAACGTGAAGCAAAATGACCCCCCTAAACTAAGGGTATATATATATATATCATGCAATTTATCAAAGCATATTCTCAAAAACAGCTCTGAAAATGGCCAACTATTCTCTTGAGAAATGTATGCTTTTAATATTATTTTAACTTGGAATGTAAATTCAGTGCTTGTTTTTTTTTTAAATACAAGTACGGCTTAAAAGCAATACTTAGCACTGAGTTTACAACAAGATACATATTTTTATGCTAAAGTATTTTATATATCTTGTGACAGTATATCACTTAATTAGACTCCCAACATCAAAATAGCACAGACTCTAAACTATAACCAGATATAAGTCATATGCAAATTTCATTGAAATGCAAAATTATTAAATACAAATCCTACATAAAACATGCTTTTGTGGTGCTTGCAACACCAAGGTCATGGGTTTGATTCCAAGGGAATTGATCCATATACCTTGAAGGAAAAGTCACTTTAGATAAAAGCATCTGCCAAATGCATGAATGTCCTCACACAAGCACCTTCATGAATAAATCCACAGCTCCTCTCTGCTATGTACTGATTAATTAGCTATCAATTGTTCCACTATAATCAATGAAGTCAGTTAAAGAGTCAGACCGGTTCTTATAAATCAAACGCCGTTGACTTACCGTGACAGCATCTTTAGCACAGGTTTATGTGGGAAACTGTGCAGCAGACATAAAGCAACCAGCAAACGTGCTTTTGACTTCCTTATGCTTGACTGGGCACCAAAATACATTTTATACCCTTCCAGCCCCCCATCTTGTTAAGGGGCAGGACTTGATGTCTAACCCCAACCCCTGCCATTCAAACTACTCCCTCTGAAGAGTGAAGCCACAGGTGAGTCCTGCAACATTTTTTCTGATTCATAATTCATATTCAGATCAGATCTGCAGTCTTCAAGCATTAAAATGCAGAAATGCTGATGAATATGTACTGTACATTGGCTGTCGACTAATGATGCCAACGATTAAGATTAAAAGGTCTTTATTTATGGCATGTCCCATCATCCTTTTGGGCCACGAGTGGGATCAGTAAGGCGGATCAGCCAGTGGAGGGCACAGCCAGCCTACACAACACCACAACGCCACAGGAACGTACAGGGTTTCCTCATCTGAGCATGATGACCTGGCTAGTTTAAGATCATAGTTCTTTCTGATTTAACACTTATGATCCCTTTCACTCAAAAAATACATGAGTTTATGATTAAGTGTTTGCACTCAGTCAAAAGTTTGGACTGTTTTTAAAATGTTTTTGAAAGGCCTCTTATTCTCACCATGGGTGCATTTATTTAATCAAAAATACAGTAAAAACAATAATAATATGAAATATTTTTATAATTCAAAATAACTGCTTTCTATCTAAATATATATCAAAATGTAATTTATTCCTGTGATCAAAGCTGAATTTTCAGCATCATTACTCTCCAGTCTTCAGTGTCACATGATCCTTCAGAAATCACTCTGATATGATGATTTGCTGCTCAAGAAACATTTATGATTATTATCAATGTTGAAAACAGTTGTGCTCCTATATATTTTTGTGGAAATTGTTTGCATATATACCAATAAATTAATACTTGTATTGTTTCAACATTGATAATAATAAGAAATGTTTCTTGAGCAGCAAATCGACATTTCAGAATGATTTTATTTGAATTCTAAATTATGTTTCAGTCTGTTTAAAAACATGGTACTATATGGTACTTTTTATAAGGATGTACAGCCTTTTGGTTTGAACAATCCAAAACCAAGGTGCTTTTTGTAAGGGAAAAGTGCTCACTTTTTTTGCCTGCTGAAAATGTGCTTTGCTGGTTTAGCTGGTCAGTTATTTGATCTCCCAGCTTGACCAGCTGACAAGTGGCCAAAACCTTCAAACCTGACTGACCAGTTTTATAGCCAGCTATGACTAGCAAACCACTTTTGGCTGGTTTTATGCATTTATCTCTAAATTTGAGACCAGTGGTTGCCAGATCTTTCAGGAAAGAAAAGAATGGGAAAGCCAGTAAACTGGAATGGCTTGTGATGTGTTAATGGATTAGCATGGCCTGTTCAACTACGGTGGTATGATCCGTATATGTTGCATAAGCTAAAGCTCCTGTCCCATAGCAGTAACTGAATCGCTGGCAGCTCACAGGAAGATTGCATTCCTGTACAGCGTGCCAGTTCACATCAAGCCCGTTTTACAATGTAACGAACACCAGCAGGCCTTGAAATGCATTTCTGTGATAAACTCGTCCTGATGAGCTAAATGGACGTGTGTCGTAGCAAAGCTAATGAGCTCTTGAGCTAAACAAGCTTTCTTTGTTGTGTTGTGAAATGTGATCTATGTGTGTGTATTTTGACCCTGAATCCACATAACGTAACGTTGCGTGTGTTTTCTTGAAACACATAATCGAGAGGGGGGAAATAATGCTAAATGCAAATAATAAGATACAGCTAAGCTAATCTAACTAATCTTATATAGTTAGGATAGCAAAAATAAATAGGGTTTTCAACATTTGAAGCAGAAAATTCTTCTTATATCTTGTCTTGTTGACATCAAAGGCCTTGTAAACTTCTTAATCTGATAAATGCAATTCTGTTGTTGGTTATGCATTTACAAAATTATCTATTCAGCAGAATAATCATGTACGGTAAACACATGTACAGTGTATAATACAACGGTAAGGCAACAGTAACTCAAATAACCACTCATTACAACTGAGGTCTGCAGAAGAGGATCTCACAACACGTTCAACCTTGAAGCAGATGGACTACACACACTGGTGACAGTCCTGTCACATCAGAACAACAAACTGAGGCTATATTCACACAGACTCACCAACCAAAATCAGACAATAGAAGAGTGGAAAAACGTTGCCTGGTCTGATGAGTCTTGATTTCTACTGCAAAATTGGAGTAAACTACATGAAAGCATGGATCATCCTGCCTTGTATCGGCGGTTCTGGTGGTGTAATGGTGTGATTGATATTTTCTTGACCCACTTTGGGTACCAATTGAGCATCATTTAAACACCACAGCCTGAGTTTTGTTCCTGAACATGTCCTTACCTTTATGACCACAGTGTATCATCTTCTGATGGCTTCTTCCAGCAGGATAACACATCATGTCACAAAGCTCAAATCATCTCAAACTGGTTTCTTGAACATGACAGAGAGTTCACTACACTCAAACGGCCTCCACAGTCACCAGATCTCAATCCAGTAGAGCAGCTTTGGGATGTGGAGGAACGAGAGATTCACATCATGAATGTGCAGACGACAAATCTGCAGCAAATGTGTGATGATATCATGACAAGATGGGCCAGGAATGTTTACAGCACCTTGTTGAATCTAAGAATTAAGGCAGTTCTGAAGGCAAAAGGGGTCCACTAGCAAGGTGTACCTAATAAAGTGGCCAGTGAGTGTGTATTTTCAGTGCTAAACTTGCATATTGTTGGGCCAATGATGCAGATTCACCATGTATGGTGGGTCATCACATGATATGAGCACCGCTGGAAATGTTAACAATTGCTGGTACAGTATCTATCAAAGTAGCAGTGTGGAATGAAAAGACACATTGACAGCAGTATTATTAAACATCTGCTGGTCTTGCTGGCAGATGTGTGCAGATTTCTCCTCACCAGTTTCTGTCCTGTGGCTTCCTTCATTCCTGCAGGCCTGCCTGCTCTCAGACAAAAGCTCTCTGTTCGGTGCTTGAAACCATAGCGCTCTCGGAGCCAACCTTGGGTGACGAGATTAGAAGTGCAGTCCTGGACCGGTCCGGCTTGGCTGATGGGGTCAGACGGTACAGCGGCTCCAGGCATATGGAAAATGACGGACCACCACAGTTGTATCCTATATGGCAAAATATATATTTATTTATTACCAAAGTATGTAGAAAAAAACGTTTATTTTAGAATCGATTAATCGCGATTAACAGCACAATTTTTTTCAATCTTGATTTTAAAATATTTCAAAAGAGATAAAATATTTTAGAAAAAATCTGCAAGATATATATATTATATAAATCTATTTATTTTCAGTGTATTGGTGTGTGTAACACACACACACACACACACATATATATATATATACAAATACACTTTTTGATACATTTTCATCAATTATATCATATATTATATCAATTTTCATCAATACCATGTTTATATATATTATACACACATTTATACATTTAGATAAATAGATTATATATATATATATATATATATATATATATATATATGTTTTTATTTTTTTACATTTAAATATCAATTCAATTTTATATTAACATATAATTTAAAAAGTATATTTCTAGATTGAGTATAACAAAAATGTTAATTATGCATATTTATATAAATATATTTGTAAATATGTATATTTAAAAAGTATATGACATAAATATAGCCTACTTTCCTGATTGACATTTTTGCATTACATTTTTAAATATTGTCCTAAAATATTTTTAAATGCATTAACTTCAACACAAAGATCCTCAGAGACCACAGCAGATCACAGGAGAGCATGTAGGAAGCAAGAGGTGAGTTCCACTGTGGTCCAGTACAAACACACAGATTAAACCACACACACACATACAGACCTGTGTGTTTTCTCATACAGATTCCTGTTCTGTTCTCAAATATCAGCTTCATCCAGAGCTCTGTTAGGAGTTTTTGTCTCACTGGTCACGAGCCACCTCTGATCGTCCTGAAGGAGCCATTCTGTTTAGAAACCCGATCGGTCTGAAATGACTGCGGCACTGGGGTTTTGGGTCCCTGAACCGCTCTGTAATTAATCACCGTGGGCCAAATCTAATATGTCGTACAGCAGGACAGAGGAATAGTGTGGACAGGTGGTTGTTAAACTTAATCAGAGGGTCAGACTAGTTCTCATTTCCTGCCCAGGTTCTCGAATGAATGTTTGCAAACCGATATTAAACAACTACAGAATGATTTTTGCATTGCCAGGTGTTATATTATTTAATTTACTTTCTAGTTGGTTTCAGTTTTTGTCTGTATACCACCTCTATATTTCATAGGTGAGTGATATGAAAGCTATGTGTGTGAAACAGACACATTTACATCTTCATGGAAGATCTCAAAAAGTTCTTTCATTATCCGTCCGTCCTGCAAGTCGCACTTGTGCAATATATTTGATATATATCATATACGTATATTATATATGATACTTAAGGCAAGACACCACAAGTGAATAATATGTATGTTTCCCGTACTTCTCCAGTTGATTAATCACAGTAGGCCTACATTAAAGGGGCTATATAATTCAGAAACCTTGTTTTTAGCGACACTGGTGGCCGTTAAGTGAACTGCAGCAGAAACTTACTGCTCGTGCTCGTGCACATGTAACACACAAGAGGTGATTCAAGGCCTGAAATACTCATGGAATTTATTTTTTGTTATTTGCTTATAAGTAAAAAGAAGTTGGACATACCTTTGCAGGATATACCATTAATGCAGACGCCATCCACGCTGCTGAGAGCGACGGTTAGATGAAAAAAATGTGATGTGCTCTTCCTCTCAATAACAAAATAAACACAATAAACATGACAGCGGTGAGAAAGCAGCAGTTAAGGAAGCATCTGATCATAGTGATGTGGATATGTTTGCACCACCTCTACAATTCACCGGCATCGTGTCGACAGATGAGGTAACGTTAGGCCTAATTAAAATTACATTATGATAGTTTAATTATAAAGTATATTGGAAACTAGCCTATATACTACATAGTTCTGTGCGACTATAGTTTGAATTAATCTCTTTTCTTTGCATGGCACATTGACATTACAGAATGTCTCTTTATGCGTTATCATGAACATTATCATTTGTTTCATGTGTCAAAGAATGGAAGAGAGGCTCTCGGGAGCGCGTGTACACATCCTTTTGATTTTCCCGGCAAAAACGTCCGAGTCTTTCACATAAAAAAATAGACTTCATAGACTTTAGGATGTCAGGAAAGGCTTTTAAGCTTTGTTTTATTTGTTTAAATAATTTTTTAAATAATGTTTAAATATGTTGTGTAAATATGCACATGTACAATTATCTAAGTAAATATTTCTTCATTTGCATAAAATTCCAGAACATAAATCTTAACATTGGATAAAGATAGGTGCAAAATTTTTGTTTCATTCTATTGCAATATTCACTCTTAAAAATATAGGTTCTTTAATGGCATCGACGAAGAGGCTTTAACATCCATGAAATCTTTCCACCAAAGTTTTTTTATTGTGAAAAAAAAAAGATTCTTTAGATTGTTAAAATGTTCTTCACACACACACACACACACACACACACACAAATAACTTTTAAGAACTGGTTATTGAAAGGTTCTTTTGGGGAACCAAAGATGGTTCTTCTATGGCATTGATGTGAAAACTGCTTTTATATAGGTTTTCCCTGGGAGGATTTTGGATTTCTTTTTTATCCTTTCATTCTTATCCTGAATTTCTTTGTCTGGATCTTTCCTTAAGGTGATTTCAAAGTGTTATTGAAAAGATTTTCGTAAAAATGTTTGCGTTTCATAGACAACAATAGGATGTGTGCGTTTGGAATGACAGGATTTCCGTTAGTGGCTGAACTTTTCTTTTAAGTATGACTGACAAAGAAATGAATCGAATAAATCAAAATAAAAGAGTGTGTGGAGAACTTATCAAACATGAGTCTTGACCTCAGAAAAACCAAACACAGTTGAAATCTTGAATTGCCACTCAATGGATTGTCAACAGAAGCTGATAAATGAGTTCAGATAACGAACACTCATATGAATATATGTCTTTTTGGAGTTTGATAGGGTTTTCATCTAGCTGCTAGTTTTGGATATTAGCCAAATAGCAATGCGCTTGATTCTTATATTACATGCAAACACCGTCAGCTGAGTGTGTCGCTGTTCAACAGGGCCTGTTTTTCAGTAAAAGGTAGGCCTTTTCTCACAGATATCAGCCACTAGATCAGAGTAGATGTTTAAACCCTCTTACGCCTTAAATTAAAGTCTAATATTTCTAAAGGCTTCTCGCGTCCTTCCGCCCCACTTCGAAGCTGTTGGGAAAATGGGCCGCGGGGGAAACTAATGCACTGCGAGGGTCAAGCTTCACTGGCCGTCTCCATTTTGAAAGCCAGCCTTTGGTTTCATCGGCCTCCCGTAAGTTTGAGAAGGCCCGTACAGGGGTGACGGGAACATTTGCACACAGAGCCCGCGAGTCACGCTCGGACAGGCGGCCCGCGAGCGCTTTGTTGTGAGCTGTTTGGTGGCTTTTGTATGGGGTACACCTTCCTCTTCCTCCTCATCCTCGTGTTTGTTCACGGTTTAGACCACCAAGATGTAATGTGAGATTGTGTCGTGCTCCAAAGAGCATGTGTGGAGACACACACACACGTGGAAACTTAACTCTTTCTCTGTGTAAGGGTCAAGGAATCTAGCCTGCTGGTTAAATCTTAAAAAAAATTAAGACATCAGAGCTTAGATAAGACTTTCTTTCTTTGACTAAAACCGCTGAAATATGACACATTCATAGGGCCATTCACACGATCTGATAACGTTTAACTCCGTGTGCAGCCGTGCAAACTCTACTTGCTTTGCTGAAATGTTGAAGAACGCAACGAAAAATTTCAGATTATATCTATGTTTTATTTGTATACTGATGTTCAGCTGTCAATGTAATTGTCAACTTATTTTCGGATCATCAAAGCTCGGTAAACACTGGTCACAGATAAGAAGATGTAGATACCTTTAATTTCACCACACTTAATGCTCACTAAAAAACACACATGTTTTCAAACCATCTCATGTTTGATTTTGACGTGACATAAAGTGGTGATATCTAATAGTACATTTACATGACAACGATGGACTAAAATCAGAAACGTATTTTCTTTTGCGCATTTTACATACAGACGACAACGTTGTCTAAATGATCCTGTTCACACAGATCCGCGAAAACGACTAAAACGTTATGCTAACAGGCCAGTAGCTGCCACGCGGAGACGATGACGGTATCGGTTTCAAAAGTGTGCATTTTCAGGCTCCCAAAAAGCCATTGTCGTGTAAACGAATAACTAAAACACATTTCGCGTTTCGTTTTTAGTTGAAAACGGTGTCCTGTTAACGTGGGTGAGTTGTTTACTTACTTTTTAATTAATCTTCCATTAACACCATCGTTTATTCATTCACACCGATATGTGGATGTGGAACGAGCATGAAAACGAGAGGTGGGATTTATCGTGTGAAAACTATCATATCCAATAATATCCAATCATAGCGCCATGTAGGTATTGCCTCCTCTCACGTGACATTCTCAATTACCCCCCACTAAACCCAACGCACACTGCACTGCCTATATATATATATATATATATATATATATATATATATATATATATAATTGTATTATACATAATATTTTTGGTTGCATTTAATTTTACGGTACGTGTGTAATTACAGTGTACTGAGTCTGACCTGAGAAAGTACTGGGTAATGTAAGGTAAATACATGGTTAGGTTTAGGGGTAGGTTCAGTGTTAATGCCTAGTTATTACCCAATTATTGTAATAACTATAATAAGTACATATTATGTACATCGGGAACAGGACTGTAAAATAAAGTGCTACCTCATTTTTTAATATTTATATACTAGAAGAGCAAATATATGATCAATTTGGATTAATTTGAAAGACCAAACCAAAATATTGATGTGTTTAAGAAAAAAAAATTGATGTGGTTTAGTTAACACACACACACACACACACACACACACACGGGCGCACACAGTCACAGACACACACACACACACCCACACCCACAAAAGTCTCCATGGTCAGTTGGTTTTCTGACAACCCAGTCTTTATTAGATTTACTCCCTGTGTACATTTTAAAACGACTTTAAATCTATACAAAATTATTTTTTAACAGTTTTCAGAACAATCTGTGCTCTTACATTGCTAGTTTATTAGTATTCCTCCACAGAGACATAGACATCAGAGATTCTATCAGAAATTGTCTGTACAGTCTTAAATCTGGTTTTGGGGGTGAGCAGAAAAGATCTCATTTTTTTGTGATTTCAGAGTAAAGAACAGAAGGTTGTCGTGGTAGAGCTGCAGTCTTTCAGTCAGTGACACCCTGTGGACAAACCAAAGGAGCCAGGAGGCCGGGTTTGATGGTTCGGCAACATCTCACCAGACCCGAATCGTTTGGTCTCGGGAGCTTTCTCAAAAATTCCTTCAGTTAGTTCTACTCTCTAGGTTTAATGCGTCACTTTCAAATGAAATATATTTAGACTCTACGCAAACAGACAAATACACGAGGTTCGAAAAAATTCCAGACCCTCATTGTTCTTCATGCATTTCATGCATCTAACATTGGTAAAATGACTATATCAAACGTTCTAGAATTAGGACAAAGTAAAAAAAAAAAAAAAAGGAACGTACACCAAACAGCCGAATAATTTAATCTGCATCCCAGAACCCTTAGAAAGGAACCTTCACCATATGAGAGAGAAAGAGAGAGAGGACGAGAGGGACGTGTCAATGTGTTTTAATGGGACGTGAAACTCTGGTTATCATGACTGTCTCAGTTGATTCTTTTTACGTCTCTCCAGGAAAATTCTGCAATGAAAAAGAAAAGCAATCATATAGTGAATATATATCATATTTAAAACAAATTATTATAACAATAGATGTGTTCCAAACAGCCTATGTAGACAGCATTTTAAGGCATCATGTGTACTATACATGTTTGGGCCGAATTCTTAATAGTTTATGCAAGTAAATCAACGAGGTCATGAATGTTCTTGTTCTTGTGTTTTTCTGGCAGTAACACTCCGAGACTCCAGGGGGCGATAATGTCACTTCAAATCTGCATTGGATATGCTTCAGGCCTACTTCAGGTAGCTTTCATTCCTCTTTTTGACTGAAAAATGATAATGATGCGATTTAAAATATGGTATATCGTGAATTTACTTATTATATATGGGAAATTCTTTATCCACAAATGTAAATGGGCAACGCATCTACTTTTACTCATTTGAAAATGAAAGGTCTCTCTAACGTTACCTTCATACATTAACAGAAAAGAGAAATAATGAAAGAAGTTACCGTAAAGCCTTAAATCATGCACAAGATGTGTCAATTGCTTATCAAGATCCTATTTACCCTTAAGTTCTTTATTTTCTTTTGTTTGTCTTAATATTTGATTTGATATAGGCCTAACTAATATGTTATAATTGCCTTTAATTGTATGTTCATTGTTCAACGAATTGCAATAAAACATTTTTGAAAAAAGTTTTTTATCATTGAAGTAAGAAAGAGGCAATGCTTGATGATTTACTCATTTCACTATTTGCATGGACACTATTTAAGCATATATGAATATTTTATGATACCATGTTGTCAGGTTGTATTGCTGATTTGAAATATGTCTTTATAAACAGTTCGATTTTCTTGTGCTTATCAGTGCAGAGGCTATTTTTGTAGTTAGCTTAGCAACATGTCAAACTCCATACTGAAAAGTGTCCATTATCTCATTAAAATAGATTATTTAATCCAGTATTTTTATGTCTGCGGTTTATTTTTGATGTGTTTATATGAGTATTTACAAAGCAGCATGCTTATACCAAACTCCATTAGAATAAAATGTTAGCTGTTTTATGTTCATGAGTGACCATTACAAATGTTTCTGAACGTAGAGCGTTTCAAACCAGTCACTTGTAAGGTTTCATGACTTTTACGGGACATTTATAAAGTAAGGCTTATGTAAACACTACACCACATTAAAATGAGGTATCATGACTTTATATCTCATATATTGTGACTGTATATATTTCAGTTGTTACTTTATCTCACAATGTGACTGACTATATCTCTCAATTATGATTTTATATCTCACAATTGTGTCTTTAAATGTGTCTCTCAAAATATTAGCTTTTTATATTGCACAAGTTGACCGTATATCACGCCATTTAGGCTTTATATCTCACAGTGTGACTTTTTATCTTCTTTCATCAGTCACTTGTGAGGTTTCATGAATTTTAACAGAAGTATATGAAGTAAGGCCTCCGAAACACTACATAGGTTTGACCAGAGCTTTTAATACGCGATCACATGATACCTGTTACAATGTCTTTGCAGAGTCCTGGTTGCTAGGAGCTTGGCACGGGGGTTTTGCTGCCATCATCTGATCCTTAGGAAAGGCAGGAGCAGACATTAGCATGTGTAAAGTGTAAGTGTTTTAAGCAGACGCTTCTTCACAGCATCATTACCTTGTGTTGTGTCATCAAGATGATCTGGTTCGTCGTGTGTTTGAGAAGCAGCATCTGTAAACAGAAGGAATCAAATGCTTTCGGTATGACCAAATTCTCCACATTTATTACATGTATGCATTGGGCAGACACTTTTATCCAAAGTAACTTGATATTTTACGTGTTTTATTAGCAGTTCATGCACGTTAGTTATGTTGTTAGCGCCCGTCTTATAGATCTATACTCCTACTGTATGTCAACATCTGTCTTATTTGTGTCTCCTAAGGAGTTTTGGGAGGAGAAAATCTCAAAAGAAAATCGACTTACCCGTGGCATCTTCAACCCCGACTTCAACATCATGGGAATCAATGTCATCGTCATCTAAACAGAAACATTCAGAGAGTAGTGGCCATCTAACAGGTAACAGCTACTTTTACAGTTTATCATTTATTAAATATTTGACATAATCTGGGGAAGTTACGTGCCAAAGTTTAATACTTCGGTTCAAAAGCAATAGTAATAATGTTAACCTTAGTAAACAACATAACTAAAGTGCTTGAGACGTACCATCTAAAACATCATGGCTGTCTGCATCAGTGATGTCATCAGTGTGTTCCTCTAGAGTTGTCAAAAAATTCAAGAAACATGCAGTTAATACTTTGTAAATGATAACGGCATCATGTGACTCTTACATACTTGGTTAACAAACATATTTACCGTGGGACATCGTAGCATCTGTTGAGTCATTGTCATGGTCATCTAGAAGAAGAAAAAGATTCAGCTTCATCATGTCTTACACACGTGGCTTTAGTGAGAAGTCATTTGTTTGTCCATGCTGAAATCACAAATGCTGTGCGACGCAACTTTGTTCTCCACTGACGGCCATTCAGAAGTAGCAGTGTATTCTGGCGAGCCACGTACAGTAAAAATCACATTTTATATTGCTTAACCAGTGCCTGATTCTTTTTTTGAGGCTTTATATTTTTCCCTATCGGCTGTTTTTCACGTCACAGATCATCAGAATAGTCGTGAATACTCGTGAAGAAAAGAAGAAAACTCCTCAGGTTTGCATGGAGTAGGCGGGATTCATCACTTGTTGTGTTGTGCATCACATCTGGTTCTCAGCTAGCATTGAAATGTGATGCTGATTTTCATTCTTCACAGAACATGTGAACAGGGAATGCTGTGGTTTGGCTTACCGTGGGAATCAGAAGAATCGTTTGTCTCTGTTGATGCAGCATCAGGAGAATCTGTAGGTTTAGACAGTTATATATGACACTTTCCTAACTCTGTTCTGTAACAGTGACAAGTTTAAATCTATAGGAGCCTGTTTTCTTTATTTTTATTTCACAGTGTGACTTTGTATCTCACAATATGACTTGGTTTGTCACAGTTGTGACTATCTTCAATTGACTTTATATCTCACAATTATGACGTTATATCTCACAATTATGACGTTATATCTCACAATTGTAACTATATCTTACAATTTGACTTTATTAATCACAATTTGACTTTATTAATCACAATATGACTATCTCACAATAAGACTATATCTTCAATTCTGACTTTATATATCACAAAATGACTTATATTCCACAATATGACTTTATATCTTCAATTATGACTTTATATCTTACAATTAGGACTTTGTATGCTAAAGAATGACCTTATATCTCACAATATGACTATATCTCACAAAATGACTTTATATCTTCAATTATGACTTTATGTTAATTTACGACTTTATATGTTAAATGATGACTATTTCACAATTATGACTTTATATCTCACAATATGACTATTTTCAATTATGACTAGATTTCAATTAGGGCTTTATATCTTCAATTATGACATTATATCTCACAATTATGACTTTATATCTCACAATTGTCTTTATATCTCACCATGTCACTTTAAATTTGTGACTTTAATGATTGTTTATAACTTTAAATGTCTCAATTGTGTCTTCATACCGCACAATGTGACTTTATTTCTTATTTTAAACTTTATCTGATATATGTTTCACTCTGAGGTGGACATGGGCCTGCATATATATCAGTAAATACCTTGCTTCTCTTTTTCCACACTGGAGTCATTGTCTTCATCGGTGTCTGTGGGCATAAACGCATCAATCAATCCATGGATATTATAGTTTGATGACTGTGAAACAGAAAGGATGTAATGTGTACCTTCCCCTCCTGTCTCTGAGCTGTCCGTGACGCTCTTGCTGTCACTATCAGAGCTCTCTGTGTCTGTGGACTCTGTGCTGCTCTTGTCTTTGCCCTGGTCTTTATCTTTGCTGTCCGAGTCCGAGTCCGAGTCCGAGTCCGAGTCCGAGTCCGAGTCTGAGTCCAGGCTGGAGTTGTCAGAATCTGGTTTGTCTTCCTGCTTGTCTTCTGTCTTTTCTTCCCGCTGACTCTCGTCAGACTGACTGGCTGTGACGTCTTCTTTCGAGGTGGCGTCCTCCTTGTCCTGTTCGTCTGGTTTGGATTCATCTTCTTCATCTTTTCCCTCGTCGCTGTCCTTGTCACTGGTCTCCTTCTCTTCTTTGTCGTCCTTCTCTCTGTCTCCATCATCTTTCGTGTCTTTGGGGTCGCTGGTGTCCTTGTCTTTATCCTCAGCGCTGTCTTCGACGTCTGCTTTATCAGAGGAGTCTGCCGTGTCCCGGTCTGGAGTGTCGCTGTCAGAGTCCGGGTCTTTCTCTCTCTTCTCTGTGCTGTCTGTGTCTTTCACATCTGAATCCTGCTCTTTGGAATCGTCTGAATCTTTCAGCTCGCCGGCATCCGAGTCGCTGTCCGTGTCGCCTTTCTCTGGCGTCTCGGCGGTTTCTCGACCCTCGTCGTCTGAGTCTTTGCTAGAGTCGTTGCTGGAGTCTTTCTCGTCGCTCTTTTCATCTGTGTCTCCATCTGTTTTGTCTTTGTCAGAATCTGGGTGTAAAAAGTTTTTTTTTTTTTCATTTGGATCATCTAACTGACATTAATTATTATAATTACAGACAAATGACTTCATGGACCAGTGAAGCCTTACAGTGAGAACTTACAAAAAAGGACCATGGTTCATTGATTGTATCAGATCAAGAACTACTACCTTACCTAATACCGTGGTAATACCATTGTAAATTGATATATACCACCAACGTACTATTCATGCACTATTTACATAACAATCCAAGGCACATATTGAATGTCAAAAAACATGGTGTTATCATGATACACGTGAAAAAATAAATGGATTTACCATGGTACCAGGTACAAAAAAATGTTTCATTAACAGGTACTTTATTTACTATAATAGGCATCAAAAAAGTTAAATCATATCACTTCCATGTTAATAAGTTTATAATGTTTATACATTTTTAATAACCAGTTTTGAATCATAAATATTTTGTCACGTCATGCTGGATAGCCTCGCCTCAATTATTTAATCACAATTAAATATCAAATGTGTTCTGACAGGGTTATTGTATTAATTATATTTCACTAAAACTAAAATAAACTTGATATGGTTTTAGTTAATAAAATTGTAGTTATAGCTATATTAGTTATAGTGTAGTTAAATTAGTATATATATATATATATATATATATATATATATATATATATATATATATATATAAAACTACAAAATATTAATAAAAACTGTAATAGTACTTCAATGATAGTAAAATAACACTGGTTCTGAGTCAGGACAGAAAGAGTACTTGATACTGTAAACTTGTTGCTTTGGACCTTGTTAGTGTTATTCCTTTAAGGACTTTTTAAGAGCAAGAATCCTCTTCTTTTGTTTGGTTCTGAGGTATAGAAATGAGACCCAGATGTTCTTTTGTGTATTTTAAGCTCACCATCAGAGTCCTGCTGCTCATCTGTGTCTGAATCTTTCTCAGATGAATCATCGGTACCTTCTGCATCCGAGCAAATACAATAACATAACTGTCATTGGTCACAAAACATCTCTAACTCCAGGCTAAATCACACTTTCATTCAGTCAGCTCCGTAAATCTAAACTATTTTGAAAGATGTTTTCAGTTTTTAAACTAAATTGGGAACTGAAACAGATGTATATAAAAGCTGTAACTGAAATATAAAAATATTATTTGAAAAAACTACACTAAAACTTATACTGAAAAAAAATAAATTAACGCTAAATAGAAATATTACATTTTTATATATATAAATCACATAACAACATTACTCAAATTTAAACTAAAGTAAAAACTAATTAAAAATATGAATGAATACTATAATAGTATATTGATAAAATGCTAAAATAGCACCGATTTGACACTGTTTGAACTAAAATAGTCATTTCTGCACCTGTAGAAGTTTTGTTTGCATCATCGGGTGAGTCATCGGACTCGCTCTTCTCCACACTAGCAGAATCCCCGTCTGAAAGCACAGAGTATGCCAAGATTGTTTCAGCAACAATGTATCATTTCGCTGTGAGAAAAGAGCGACTGTGCCAAGTAGGACGTGTTCCTGGAACATCTTTTGTTGGTGCTTGAACAATGTTCATGGCAACAAAACATAGTCCTCCTCCTCACTGTATAACCATTAACTACCGCCAGAGGGGAACGAACGGCGGCTTGATAAGAATGTTGTTCAAGAATCAACTACAGAAACATGAGGAAACTCTATACCTGTGTCGACGGAACCAGTGTCCACCTTCTCATCCGAGTCTGTTTAATAGTGAGACAGTAAATCATTACTTTCATTACACACACACGCACGCACACACACACACACACACACACACACACACTTTGGAATATAAGAGTTTGAATTCTCTAATGTTTGGAAGTGCTTGTTTTCGGAACTGACATGTTGTTTTCTTTAAAAAAAAAGGTTGTTTTTATCATTCCAAAATTATGATATTATTTTTCAATGGACCAGGAATTGATCAATTAAAGTTTCTTTAAAAAGTATTCTTTTGTGTTCCATGAAAGGTGAATAAATAATAGTGTTTTTGAAGTTTTCATCTAATATTTACATTTTATTTTCAATATTCAGATTTATTTCAATACCACTTTTTTTTTTTTTAATTTACTTTTAGTCATTTTATATTTAGTTATTTACCGTTTCATAATCACATTTTTTAGCATGGAGTTGTACAGACGGGTAACTGTTTGTTTACCTGCGGATTCCTTCTCCTTTGAATCTGTATCAACATGATCTGCATCTGAAATATTATATGACACATTTAGATCGACTTGACGCCGTCTCATAGAGACCGTCTGTTTCATTTCACACGATCTCTCTTACCTGTGCTGTCCTCCGCTGATGCTTTCTCACTGGTCTCATCTGCAGCAATAATAATAATAATAATAATACAGTATTTTGTACACATGTAGATTCTGTATATTATGAAAATACATATTTGTCCTTCACCCACCTGAGTCGCCTGTCTTCTGCTGCGATGCATCGGCTTCTGTTTTCGTTTCTGTATCTGTGTCTTTGTCCACATCAATATCTGTTGTGTCTGATTTAAATCAAGACATACAGAAATAAATACCTGCACAACTATTATTATGAATTATATATCTGAATGGAATGTCTTTGGATCCTATGTGTTTTAATTGCGTATCCTTTACTTATGGTCCTTTTTTAAGGGAAATAATACAATGTGTTTCAAGATGTTTTTTTTAGGAAGTGAGGGATGCATTTTGCACATTGCATTGTTGCTGTGTGTTCAGGAAAGGGATGCACAGGTAAAGTTGTACCTGTGGAGTCTGGGCCGCTGGCGGCTTCATCCAGGCTTGTGTCACCTGGAATCAGTCGAGCTGTTAGTTTGAGCAATGCTTCACTCGAGGGCATTTCAAACTGAGTAAAGGATTTGCTAACACTTTATTTTGATACAAGTAACTTTGCATCTACTATATGTCAGCTTATTTTACTAACACCTAAACCTAACCTTACAGTCTATTAATACTACAATGAGAGTTAGTTGACATGTAATCTGTAATCTGGATTATATAATCAGATTGCAAAAATGAATAGTTTACTACAGTTACTTTATTGATTATATAACTAGATGTTTTTCTCACAGTGGGAGTCAATTATTCATAAATCATCGATTCTCCCTACTACTACATTTTTTTATCTTTTAAACTTTCCTTTCTATAAAAGTCGACTGCTTATATGCGTTCAGAAGCTCTTCCAGGTTTGTGGAATCGCACACACAGACCAGCCACTTTAGTCATGTGACTCGCTGAACACTGAGAGCCACAGCATTTGATCACTGATTTACACTAATCATTTCACTTTTAACAAGTGTTTACTCAACATTGCAACACTGCATATCGAATCAACTCCTGACGCACATATGAATTATTATTTGAGTCGTTCAACCATGTATTACTGTCTGTCTTTGGAAGGCTTTTGTCTTTGAAACGCATTCAAATATTTGATATTTCATCATTTAATATTTACAAGCAATGCAGGGATTCTTCAACTTTTTTTTAAGCTGAACCTCTTTGACTTGATATATTTACTCAAAGTACCTCCTGAGATTTTAAGTTGACAAGTTGGGTCAATAAAAAAATTAAGTCAATATTAATAATACAATTAAGTTCACGGTTCGTTGATGTTGGTTAATGGTCATGTGACATGAAGGTGAACAAATAAAATATTTCATCGTTTTTAGTCAGTTTTATTTTGACTGTATTTAATTTAAAAATATTGATTTTAAATTATTTTTTATTGTGATTTAATTATTAGCTTCTCATTAAACTGAGTTCCTTCTCAAACCCCAGTCTGGGAAACCCTGAATGTAATATTTAACGCACTTGGAATGGAATGTATTTTACAAGATTATCCTATTCAAATCAACATTTTAAGTCAAAAGTAATCTAAATTGAATCAAAAAGTAATCCGATTATATTACCTTAAACGTGTAATGCAGTGGATTACGTTACTGGGATTTTTGGTGTGTAATTGGGAACCAGTAACCGACTACAATTTTTTGTAAGTAATCTTCCCAGCACTAGTTACAAAGTTACTTCTATTTAGTAGAATGTCTAAAGTGAATCATGAAAATAAAGTGTAACCAAAGAATTGAGAAGTGACGTCTTACTGTTTGTGTCTGGTGTGTCTGGAGCTCCATCGGCCTCTTTATAAACAGAAAATTAGTAGAAAAGAAAATGATTAAAGTTATTCATGTTGTTCCTAGTGTCGTTAAAAGTGGTTTTCATTCCTTAAAATGATCGGTAATGTGTTAACATACACGTATAGGCCTTGTTTTCTGTTTAATTCGACATCACAATGACTCAATACAAGAATGTAATCAATTAAAAGATTGTATCCTGGTTCACAGCATCAACAAAGATTACACATCTCCATCCTTTTCATTAATCATTGATTCGCATTAATTGATAAATAAAACCTTCTGTTGTGTTTTCTGTCCTGTTGCCATGGCGTTATTCAGGAAAGATTGAGTGTGACACTTTTGGACTGCAAACATAAATGATTGTTTTAATTCACTCCTTTAATCTTTTCCCGTTGACTGACTACGTCCTGCTTTTCCAACTAATACCAATTCTTCTAGTTCACTGATGTTGAACAGACGGCGGTTAAACATTAATCCGTGTGTATTGTGTGATCACACTCATTCGTCGTGTGTTATCGTGATATCAGTGCTTTCTGTTGGCACTTGTGAAAGCTGTGTGCTCCAGCGCTCAGGTCATGTGTTCTTTCTCTCTTTTATGTGCTGTACGTCTAGACGCTCGATACCAGAAACTGACCTGGTTTTTCCGTAGTGTCAGACGAGTCGCTGGGACCTGAAATCACACACAAGTTCTGGTGTCGTTTTGAAGTTTGGTGTCATGTTTGTTACCTGTTCACTGTGTTCAGTCTTTTGGCAAGAGTTTCTTACCTCCTTGTTTCTCCGATGAATCTGTCCCATCCGTAGTTCCTGCAAAAGAAAGTTTTCCAAAGTTATATTTGAGCGTCTGTCTTGTTACAGATGACTTTGATGCTTTTATATATAATTCTAATATTTCTTTATAGCTTCAATATATTTTTACTCAGTACATCAACTAAAACGGACTTTTAAAGTTTTGGTAATTTTGTCACTTTTATTTGTTTTCTCATATTTCTATTCAGATTGATTTTATTTTTAGTAATATAATATACTTCAGCTTATCCAGTTCAGTTAGTTACCAGTGCAACATTTCTCATTTTTGTTTCAATTTATAACGTTTTTCATCTAATATTTGTATTTATATCAGCTTTATTTTAATGAACAAAAATGTTGTTTAAATTTTTTATTACTATGTTTTAATTCTATTTTTAGTCAAAGTCCCCCTGTGGTGAAAATCCAGCTTTTAATATTGTTTATGTGTCTGTGTGGTGTTTTTAATATGCTTTAAGACAAACCATGTGTAAATTCATAAGTCGACGGCATTGCTGAGTATTTTCTGCTTAAAACTGCAGTGAAACAAAGACAAAAACATGAAATCGCTGGTGTTTCTGACAAACTACCTTGTAACCAATCAGATCAACGACCTCTGAGCTGATGCGAGTGAGGGGAGGCGGGGCTCATTTGCATATTAATAGCACCACGTATACTAAATGAGGCAAGGGTGTAGAGTTACATTCAAGCTATTTTAAGGCATGAAGAAATGCCCTTTTTTTTCCAAGGAAAACCCCTTTAAATATGTAATTTTGGTGTTTGGAGTTTTAAGGGATAAAATGATTGACTACTGGGGGACTTTAGCCATAACAACACTACCATCCGTCTAAATATATCGACTTTTCTGCAGTTTATATAACTATAATTTTTATAGCAAGACTTATAGCCAGACCAACCTGAGTCTCCATTTACAGGGACTGGAGTTGGAAGAGCTTCAGTAAACTGACCTGAAAAGAGAGGAAAAACATGTTTTTCAGATGATCTGGAAAACCTTCTGCGGTCCATCGATTTATGATTTATAGATCAAATTCATTGCGACCTACCAATGAAGATATCTGACAGGGCTGCTGCCAACTCTGAGATTATAACAGAATAAAAAACACAATCAGTGACGTAAACCAGATGGTATTCGTTTAGGGCAACTGCTAGAAATAGAGTTCATGTCGAAATGTCTGACTTTTAATTGCAAGCGTTGCTGAAATCTCGTCTGAAACTCTAAAGGACACACATGATGTGAGGTTCCTGGGGTCTTTTTCAAAGAATTGTGATTTCATCCCATTTCTATCTTGAGGAACGACTGAGTTTTCCATCTGTAATGTCTTACTTGAACAATTGTAGTAGTACAATGCAGTTCATTGTTCTTACACAGCTCATGCATTCAGGGGCAATAAGTAACTTAAAATGTGAAATCATAATTATGAAGGGCAATGTGCACAAGAGAAATACTCTTACCGTCATTATCTGTTCCATCTGTATCAAAGCAAAAGACAAACAGTTAGTTAGTGGAGTGTGTGCATTGAGCTATAAGAGGCCCAGGCTAAATGTACCGGGACAGGTGAACAAAACTCTTGTGTTCTGTGACGGGCTCTGATTACACTCGTTATACGGAGGCAGAACATGCTTCGTGTTACTTAGAAAGAAGAGCCGGTACACGTCACTAATAATAATTTAGGGATTCTGGGTTAGCCGGTACGGTATATATGTGACAGATGTAACGATGTCAGATTCCTTACCGTTTATTGGTGCAGAAATAGAGACACCCACTAATGCAAAGATCAACGGGACAACCAGCGTCCTTTAAAACAAGAGAAGAAAAAACGAAATCATGCGAGTGTTCACAAAAACATCTCACCTAAAATAAATAAATAATCTAAAACTAAAAGAATATATATGTGTGTTAGAATCATTAACAATTTCTAAAAAACAAATGAATAAACAAAGTGAATACATCTTTTTAGGAAACAAAAACACAATACTGGTTAAAATTGAGGACCATCTTTGATGCACATCATTTGCATCACACAATTGAACATCTCAGTAAAACATGTACATTTAGAATCACAGAAAGATAGATTCTGCCCTGATAAACGGTCTAAATGTTTGGCGTGATCTCTTTTGTTCATAACCTGTGAGTTAGTAAAGATCCATGCAGATACAGACGTTAGAAACCAGTGCACTGCTGAGTTCACTACATCAATTATTCCCACTGTTTTCGCGGACTTTTGCATCTTTGTAAATATGTATAACGATGCACTGAAAGGAAATAATCTAAAGCTTTCGGCACAGAGACGTTAAGCCAGGCCAGGGCTGCGTTTCTCAAAAACAGTGTGAGCAAAGTAAATCAGAAGAGACCTTCGATCTACTCAGGCTTACGATGCTTTTGGGAGACCTAGCCAAGGTTTCTGAGAGTAAAGGAGACACTTGTACTCACCGGGACAGCATTGCAATAGCACAGGAATGCAGTGTGGGATTGACGCAGGTGATCAGGTCTAAAGCCTGACTGGAGCTGCTCTCAGATGTTTTATACTCTCGGAGGGGGTTGAGCTAAAGACCGAGGCGTTACACGAGACCCTCTAAAGCTCCGCTCATTAGAGCAGGGTTATGAAGGCAGGCCGTCCTGCTATTGTTTGTGTTTTCAAACAGCCTTTGTAAATGGTGTAGCTTCTGTGTCCCAGTCCTGGTGTCTCTGTCTCGACGGGTCTCGCCGCTCCTTTGGGTGTCCTTCCAGACATTTGATTTAGTTGATTTGAGGAGTTCTTCTCAGGAACGAAACAAAGAGGAGCTGGGCAGGACATGCGGATGGTGTTGGCGTCAGAACTTCTGTCCTCCTTTCTTCTGTACGCCACAGAATGATCTGTTCCGCAGTGTTTTTAATATACTTTTTTGCACTTAAACAACAAATGCTGACTTTCACATCAGACCAGGAGTGTCAAACTCAGCGTCGATATACTCACGGCGAAGATCTTTTTCGTTCTAGAGGTAAAATGAAGTTCGAAATATGTGACTAGCAAAATACTTTTAGTGAACAAATGACAGTGAGAGTGGCGTTTAGATGTGATAGAGGTGTAAATAGACACATCGATAGATATGTTTAGACATGTAAATAAGCGCTGATAAAAAAATAAACACAACAAAACTGAGAAAGCAGCAAACATTTTAATAACACACAAGAAGCCTCCACACACACCTACCTATTACATCATCGTCCCAGACCAATGGCAGTACAAAGGTGTTTATCAGCCGGGGCGAAAGTTAGTTTTCTCCTAAAACGAACTCAACAAAATTCAATTTGTTCGAAATGACGTCACATCAATTCGTCCTTCAATTCCGCTTGAAGTATACCGGGGCCTTTACACCACAACGATGTACTAAACATGGATGAAGTTGATCGCGTACAGACGACAATGTTGCCAAAATGATCCCTGTTCACACGGATCCGCGATTAAACGATTAAAAACGCTGCATTCTGCTGCCAGGCCAGTAGGTGGCGATGCCACTTTGTAAAAAAACACTACGCACCTATAGACTGAACATGTGATACGCATCCGCATGCTGGCACTGTTTTCACAAGTTCGCATTATTGTATTTTACACAGGTTACTAACAAGTTAACTTGCACTTGTTTTCACAAGTTTGCGTTTTCAGGCCCTCAAAGCTCTGTTGTTGCGTAAGCCTAGTTCACACTACATGATTTTAAGCCCGATTTGCAAATCGTTGAGCTCGCCGACAGGTCAGGGTGTTATCGCGTGTAAATTCGGGGGGGATTAGCGGGCGATGAACGCTCGCCAAACTGTTAGTATGAAAGAGCCAACAATGCATCAAAGACGTTCGCAGACGTCTCGCAGACGCGTCCCCCAGCCGAGAAAAATATCTAGCATGCTAGATATCCGGAGCTGTCGCACGACTCAACCTCACGTGATGTCATGAGCTACAGCCAATCAGAGCAAGGCATGGGTTGAGGTCACCGGGTAAATCTTATTGTATTTATTTTTTGCGTTTTTTCTCATCGCGCAAACAGTTTGCAGCACTACTTTCAGTCTGACGTCCATATTCGCGTGTTGTGTTCTTCTTCGTCTTCTTCGCTGGGTATTGGCGCGCGGGCTGTTTCGCGGCATTGCCGGTTAATTTTATTGTGGTTTTTCGTGACAAAACGTGGTTTGTAGACAAGATAGAATTGTTGGATGACAGAGTAAGTAAGTAAAAGTTTATTTATATAGCACCTTTCACAGGTATAAGGCCACAAAGTGCTTCACAACAAAACATTTATATCATAAAATACACACAATAGTATGTAACAGAGTTGACTCGTGTAGTGCGTTACCTCCTGTTGCGGATCAATCACGTTGTGTCGTGTGGTGTGAACAGCTCAACAACTTGAACACTCCTGATTTCACCGAGAGCAAGTCATGTGGTGTGAACCGCACAGTTCAGCCCGACGTTTTAAAATCATGTAGTGCGAACTAGGCTTAAGTGAACGGCCAAAATGCATATAAAGTTTTCTGTTTTTAGTTGAAAATGGCGTCGTGTAAAAACAGCCCCTCAGTTTGGTTCCAGCCCTGCTCATACCTGTAGTTTTCAGATGAGGCTGATTAGCTGGATTATATCAGGTGAGTCTAATAAGGGTTAAAGCTGAACTCAGCAGGACTGTGGCCCTCCAGGAACTCAGTTTAACACCCCTAAGGTGTTGTGGGGTTTATAGGGTCAGGAATGGGCCACTTCGGTCCTAGAGGGCCACATGTTTCAGCTCCAATACACCCGAACCAGCTGATCAATATCATCAGGATCACTAGAAAGCTACAGGAAGGAGCTTGATCAGGATTTAAGCTAAACTCTGCAGGACTGAAGTTCCCCATCCCTGATCTAGGTTTGCTTAAACCTTTTGGTTAGCACTTTAGCTGAAACCACTGACGAGTTACAAAACACATAATTACGGAGCCCCTAAAGGGACACGGTGAAGAAGGAAAATATGATATGGGAGGAGAAAATAATAAGTCAATGCTTTTGCGTTCTCTCTCTCAAAATGTTTGCATTCCCTTGAGAAACTTTGCACTGCTTTCGAGGAAACGCAATTGTGAGAGAACGCAAAAGCATTGACTTATTATTTTTCCTCGCATATCATATTTTCCTTCTTCACCGCGTCCCTTTAGGGGCTCCGTACATAATCATAGCCGTGTGACTTGTGTTTTTCATTGCAATATTTTTTGCATTATTTATTTATTTTCTTAGATATTCTGCAATATTAGTAATGTAAATTTAAATGAAAATTAACAAATTATTTTTGAATATTTGTATTATTTATAAGCTTGGTTACTTGAAATAAAATTACATTTTAATTTGATAAATTATTTTTATTTATTTGTTAAGCTATTTATGTATCTAATTAGATGTTTAAATAGTCAGTAATAATGTCAGTAGTCTTACTTTAAATTAAATAATTTTATTGTTTAGCTTGTTTGCATAGCCTATAAGGTAATCTTAACTTAAAGTAAAATAAAAACAAGTTTAATAAATTATTTATTATTATTATTTGAGCAATTTACTATTATTTGTTTATTTGCTTGCTTGCTTTAGTCAGTAAGGTGGTCTTATTATTGTGGCATTTTATATTTGTATTGCTTTATCTTGCCATCGATTTATTTGTTTGTTTATACTTTTATTTATGTTTCCAATAGATTGATCTGAGTAGTGTTGGACTGCATGTAAATGAATGTTCCTAGTGTGTTGTTGTAAACAGAAATAAGTGGAGAACAGGCAGTAAACGTGTGTTTGGCCTGGAGCGCTTCCGTTTGTCCCGTTGCTCGATCACACAAAGCTTCTTTGTCTCCGCTTTGAGAAATTGATTGAGCTTAAAACACTTGTTGTTGAGAAATAAAGCACACATTCCCGCTAAAGGTCAATCATTCGTTTCCTTCTCTTGCACATCCATTCATATTCAGCAAGCCATTGACGCCTCAGAGTGTGATTAAATATGCAAACGATGCAGGTTTGGGATGTAAATGAGGTTTTGTTGAGGAAATGAGGTGATTCCTGTGGCCTTTGTAAAGGATCGTAGGGCTTCCCTGCTGACGGTCTCAGATGCAGAGTGTGTGTGTGTGTGTCACGGCCGTTCCTCTGCTCTTCACACTGCTTTATGATGATGAACTGCTGACATCAGCACTGGCTAAATTGGGAAACTTGTCTTTTTGAAACAAACTCGAGCACTTGTATAATCCGCTGGAATCCACCGAAAGCCATGCAGGAACACGAGAAGCTTCGTCACACTGGACCAGCAGATCTCCCAGTGTGTGATGTCATTCATCAGTGTGTGTGTGTGTGTGTGTGTGTGTCAGTGTGAACACGAGTTCCTGAGTAATCATGAGGAATAATCGTTCTTTATAGCCTTCAAGACTTCCTTACATTTACCTTCTTTTCTTCATTTCTCTTCCCGTTGTTTTCCTTAGTTTTTCCTACTTCACATTTATTTCCTTTCGTCTTTACTGTATTCATCTTTTCTCCAATTTCTTCCTTCCTTCCCTTTTCCTGCTTCTGTTTCGCTTCCTTCATTCGTTTGACTTTCCTTTGTTCTTTTTTCTACAATTTTCCTTCTTTTCTTCTTTCCTCCCTTCCCTCCTTCTTTCATTTTTCATTGTTTTGCTTCATTCATTTTACCTTCCTTCCTTCTTTCCTTTCTTATTTTCTTCTACCATTTTCATTTCTTCCTACCTTCCTTCTTTCATTTTTATTTCGTTCTCTTCTTACTTCCTCAATTTTTCCTGCTTCTGTTTTGCTTAATTCATTTTACGTTCCTTCCTTCTTTCATTTCATCTTTTTTCCAACACTTTCCTTCCTACATTCATTCCTTCTTGATTTTTTCATTTGTCTTCCTTCCTTCCTTTCTTATTTGTCTCCCTATTTTTTCTTCATCTTTTCTGCTTCTGTTTTGTTTTATTAATTTGACCTTCCTTCCTTCCTTTCCTTTCTTCCTTTTTCTACCATTTTCCTTCTTACCTCCCTTCCTTCCTTCCTTCCGTACTTCTTTCATTTTTACTGCTTGTTTTGCTTCCTTCATTCATTTTACCTTTCTTTCTTCTTTCATTTCTTATTTTTTACCATTCCTACCCTCCTTCTTTCATTTGTAAATTTTCCTTTCATTCCTTCCTTCCTTCTGTCATTTTTTCTGCTTGTTTTGCTTCATTTCTTTAATATTTCTTCCTTCTTTCCTTTCTTCTTTTTTCTACAATTTTCCTTCTTCTCTTCTTTCCTCCCTTCCCTCCTTCTTTCATTTTTCATTGTTTTGCTTTATTCATTTTACCTTCCTTCTTTCCTTTCTTATTTTCTTCTACCATTTTCATTTCTTCCTTCATTCCTTCCTACCTTCCTTCTTTCATTTTTTAATATTTCTTTCGTTCTCTTCTTACTTCCTCAACTTTTCCTGCTTCTGTTTTGCTTAAATCGTTTTACCTTCCTTCCTTTCATTTCATCTTTTTTCCAACACTTTCCTTCCTTCATTCATTCCTTCTTAATTTTTTTCATTTGTCTTCCTTCCTTCCTTCCTTATTTCTCTCCCTATTTTTTCTTCATCTTTTCTGCTTCTGTTTTGTTTTAATAATTTGACCTTCCTTCCTTCCTTCCTTCCTTTCCTTTCTTCCCTTTCCTACCATTTTCCTTCTTACCTCCCTTCCTTCCTTCCCTCCTTTTTTCATTTTTCCTGCTTGTTTTGCTTCCTTCATTCATTTTACCTTTCTTTCTTCTTTCATTTCTTATTTTTTTACCATTTTCCTTAATTCTTTCCTACCCTCCTTCTTTCATTTGTAAGTTTCCCTTTCATTCCTTCCTTCCTTCTGTCATTTTTTTCTGCTTGTTTTGCTTCATTTCTTTAATATTTCTTCCTTCTTTCCTTTCTTCTTTTTTCTACTATTTCCTTCCCTCACCCCCTCATTCATTATTTTCCCCTTCCTTCATTTTTTCTTCCTTCCTTTCTTCATTTTTTCCCTTCTGTTTTCTTTTTTCATTTTTTCTTTCTCATTTCTTTTTTCCTTTCATTTTCCTTCACTAATTAAGTTGTTCCTTCTTTCTTTCCTTTATCTAATCCTTCTCTCCTCCATTCCTTCCACACTGCTGTCGTTCCTCCATGTATGTTGTTGTGTTGCTGTGTTAGAGATGTGTGTGTGTGTGTGTAGTCTCTGTAGACCTGGATTGAAAGGTTTTAGGATCAAACCTGAGTCGTTCTGAACCACGGCGTCCTTGATCAAAGCACTTTAACTCAGGTTGCTTCAAGAGGATTTTCCCTGTCAGTTTAGTTTTAAGTAAATTATTTAGCAATGTTCTATCATTGAAATGTGTTTAAACTTGTCCTCGTCTCCATCTGTGCTCTCCCTCCATCCCGTTCAGATCTCGTGACCAGTGATCCAGGACGAATGTGAGATCAGCACGTCTAAGCGAATGACCCGGTGACCTGTTAAACACTCTCACAGGGTCCTGTAAAACTCAAACTCAAATCTCTGACTGTGACTTTTGCCATTGCTCGAAATCTTTTCCATTTAAACCAGAGGGATGAGGAAATGTCTTTTGTTTGGTGCTCCTTGATCAACCACAGAAGCACAGTCTGAAAAGAGAGGCTTTATTGCTTCATGAGGGCGGTTTGGTGATACAGCAATTTTAGTTTGTTACGACACTTTTCCAGAACCTTCCACTTAGATACAGTTTTCCTTAAAAACACATTACAAAAGGTCCGTTGAAGATGCAGGGCTCAGTAAAGTCCCGTGGCATTGTGTGAGCCTTAAATTTACTTGACATTTCCGTGGACAACGGCTGGCGATCATTGAAATTCTGTGTTAGTCACCTAAAATCCAACCAGCTTTTAAATACGGCTGTTTTTACTCGGCAAACAAAGGCAAAGACAACCAGAAGTCGTCGAGGCTCATTGCTTCGTTTATTGACTTAATGCTGAAGGAGTTTTGAAATCTTGAAAGATTTACAGTTATTTTATTAGATATATATATATATTAGATACAGTTTTGTCATTCGCAATATAACATACATGCATCATTCATATAATACAAAACAGCAACACAAACTATGTACAATTTTTATCGATTTTGTTGATTGATTTCCAAACATTTATTGCATATTTATTAGTCTGTTGCTTTGAAATAAGTGGAATATCATATAATCCTGCATGGACATCACAGCTCATACATGTTATATATTAAAGCATGCAAATCTAATTGTAATATATTGTGTATTTGCACATTCTCGTCTCATAGCTTGATTCTGTTGTATTCTAGGGTGTTTCTAAGGTCTTTTGTGTCGTTTCGAGGCGTTTTTTTCCTTCTTGTGTGATAAAAGTCATACGCAAGTGATATTCATATGACTCCACTTTCCTTCAGTGGGATTTTTGTGTTATTGTCTGCAGGTGAAACCGGTGTCTGGTATCTTAGGAAAGTAACAGCGTCTCTCCGCACAAGTTTGGGTTGATTAATGTATTCGAAGAGTGCAGAGTGTATATGAGGTGGCTTAGGGTTTGGATGTGTACAGTGTCAGATGTTCAGGTCTTCTCGAGCCACTCATCCGTTCGAGAGGGAGTCAATGGTAACAGCATCTGAAATGTAAGAATGTCTCTCGGCTCCGCTCAGTAAAAAGGCTGTTTGTGCTCAAGCTCTTCGACAAATCCATCTCTCCGTGACGTCCATTGAGCCGACAGCACAGTCTCCGTCCCGTGATGGGGACGTTATCCAACACGCTTCTGTAAAATGACCCGTGTTTATAGCAGTTCGCCCTACTCAGAAACCCGAAAGGAATCTCGCTGGAATTATAACCATCATTTGAAATCATGGGAATTCTCTTCTAGAATTATAACATGTTACAAAATAAACAATTAGAACATATTATCGAGGAAAGAACTATTATGATTCCCAATAGGACGTCCCAATAGAATTTAAAGCACACTTTTGTGATTATTCAAATTAATTCATTTTTATTTGTTCTTTGGCAGTTGTTAAGTTTTTGTTTTGTGTATTACAGGTGAAACTCGAAAAATTTGAATATCATGCAAAAGTTCATTTATTTCAGTAATTCAAACTAATATATTATATAGACTCATTACATGCAAAGTGAGATATTTCAAGCCTTTATTGGTTATAATTTGGATGATTATGGCTCACAGCTGTGAAAACCTTTTCACAATATTCTAATTTAGAATTTTGATAATTTAGATTCAACTTAAAAAGTGAAACTAATATATTATATAGACTCATTACATGCAAAGTGAGATATTTCAAGCCTTTATTGGTTATAATTTGGATGATTACAGCTTATGAAAACCCTAAATTCAAAATTAGAATATTGTGAAAAGGTTTTCATAAGCTGAGAGCCATAATCATCAAAATTATAACCAATAAAGGCTTGAAATATCTCACTTTGCATGTAATGAGTCTATATAATATATTAGTTTGAATTACTGAAATAAATGAACTTTTGCACGATATTCTAGTTTTTCGAGTTTCACCTGTATATGCATAAATATGCATGTATTTTGCTTTGTAAAAATAAAATTGATGTGTACATTTTAAAATTGAATAAAAAATGTATATCATAAAAATAGGAATTTTAAGGAAATCTTCAGGGTTTTAAAACTCTTTCAGCGTGCGATTTACATTTAAGTGTCCTGTAGCAAGACTTTGTTTTAAATTCATTAGAATTCTGATGATGTTTGCACAATATCAGTATTATATCAATATGACAGGACATATCGAAATAAATTCTCCGTTTATTTAGTAGGATCTTATTGGGATTCCTATTTTGTCCCATTATAGGATTCCAATGTAAATACTGTACATCCCTGTAGTATTTCGGGGTTTTAATATTCACATTTTATCAGAACACCTCATTGAGTGATTTAAATGCAATGTAACACTACATACATTTTTTACATTGTGATTTTTTTTTATTTCCAGTAGCCTTTTTTGCTGTAATACCTCACGTGACCATGAGGGGGCAGTAGTCAGTTTCTTCCCATTTACTTCCCCTGACCTGACAGAAGTTCTGCACTAATGCAGTCTGTGCTAAACATGCTTTCCGCGCTTAACAAGTGTGACACGTTCCTCACAATTTCAAGTCAGTCATCTAAAGAGCGGCTGAAGTATTTCATAGCTCGTACCAGTCGGGCTGTGGTTCCAGTAAAGCCCAGGAGCCGATACGAGAGGAGACCTGTGGAACAGAAGGCCTTTGTTCGTGAAACTCCTGCACGTCTGAGATAATGTCCTCTCCAAAACACTTCCCAGCTTGTTTTTCATGTTCATTGAGTTCAAGTGATGTTTTTGTGATAGGAACTAATAGCTGCACTTGAAACAAGCTTTTGAAAGTGCTTCATTTACACTTTGATTTCATTTCAAAGTGAAAACTATATCTAAAGTATTAACATAAGCAGTTTATCAGTGATACTGAAATAACACAGTGTCGGTCGAATTGCTTTTTTGCACCGGATGAATTAATTTACTGTTCCGTGAATGGAAAGTTAAAGGATGATTGTTTCTTAATTTCCACTGAAATGACCACTAATTGTATTCATTAATTAAACATTATTGGTTTTATTTATTTATTTTATAGTGTTATATATGCGTTCAAGCTAGAAAATTATTATTTGTATGATTATGATTACTTTTCCTTTGTTGATTATTCTTCTTATTTTTTAAGTGAATAATGCTATTTAAGTTATTTAATTTATTAAACATTGTTATTGTTTATATCTATGTATTTTTGTTATATTTTGTTATTTTTTATCCTTCATGTTAATGAATTATTTGTAAATAATAAAATTGTATTTAAAATGTTATTTTATTAATTGTTTATTTTTGTTCATTTAACTTATTCAAAAATAACCATTTATATTAATAATACATAACCAATAATTGTAATTGTTATTAATTGCAGATTATTGGTTTTATTTATGCATTTTATTGTGTTATTTGTGCTATTTCTATTAGTTAGAAAGTTATTTGTATGGTTATGATTATTTATTTGTGCAATGTTGTCATTCATTTAATTTATTTTCATTGTTATTTTATTTATTAAACAGTTGTTATTATTTATATCGGTGCATTTGAAGTTATATTTTGTTATTTGTTTATTCTTTGTTTACATTATTTTAAAATAATTACATAATAAAAGCCTCATCATCAGAAATTGCCTGTATATTATGCAGTAAAAGTCTTTGATTTGAAACTGATCGGATCTGGTACCAAAACTACCGGCAGAGTAATAAATATATAAATTATTGAATTACTGTATTGGCTGATATTGCCTTAGATACATACTATTGTTACTTCAATTGATGTCTTTTTTTTTTCTTACAATTTTGGATGCTACTATTATGGATGTAATATCTGTTTCACAAGATTTGTTTTGCTGTTTTTTTTTTCTTTCAGCCAAAATACCCAATTGTTGAATATCTTTACTAAGATTTCAGGTACCATCCAAATGTAAGGAAATGTTATAATTACTGTAATACAAATTTATATAAAAAAAACAAGTCTTTGATTTAAAGGGATGGTTTACCTGAAAATGAAAAGTCTGTCATGATTTATTCATCTGTCATTCCAAATCTGTATGACTTTCATTGTTTGCTTTCTGTCCCTCTAGATCAGTGTGGGAGTTTTCGGAGGAATCCACTTCAGCGCTGTGAATGTGTGTGTTTGTCTTGATATTCTAGAAGGTAAATCCCGTCGCTGTGTGTGTGAGATTACAGAAAAGCTCTCAATCTGACCTTGTGACCTTTAACAGGCGAAAGGTTGTGTGTGGTTGTGGACGTCACAGGAGAAGCCCAGAAGCCCAGACGGGTATCAGCTTTAGCGTGAGAGAACGGCCCGACCTTTGGGCTCAAAGCGTCCCGCACAGGTACAGCAGGAGGTATAGGGTTCTGCAGAGAGAGCCTATAGAGCTACAGGTGAGGCCGGTTCACTAACACTTACACATTCAGAGAGTCACTCTTTTTTTGGAGCAAGTGAAAATCATCAAGTTAGAGCAATGTTTCCTCTACTTTCCCTCTAAAAATGATTTAGGTTATACCGTAAGATAACATAAATAACATTTTTGTGTGTGTGTATATAAATATATTCATAATTGTATTCAACCAAAATGTTTAAAAATGTAATATACACACACACAAATAACATTTATGCATCTGTACTTTTTAACAAAATAAAAAAAACACTGATACGTAGATATAATCATCATAATAATGTTTAATAATTATAATAAAAAAGTAAATAACACAATAGATATGGAAAAAATAACATGCAACCAAAAAGTTTTAAAAATATACTTTATTGCGCATTTTTAAAACATTTTGGTTGCATCTTATTTTTTCCATATTTATTGTGTTATTTACTTTTTTATTTATTGTTATTAAACATTACTATTATTATATCTGTGTATCTATGCTTTTTAACTAAATTTGAAAAGCATAAATATATTATATATCATATATTGGTTGAACTTATGCATTATTGTTTCCATATTGTTTATTATTTCATGCTATCTTTAATTATTAGAGGATTATATTATTATAATCATTTTCTTAATGCATTGTTGTTTACTTTTTTATGTATTAAACATTATTATATCTGTGGATCTGTGCTTTTTAATTTAGTTAAAAAGCACAGATGCATAAATTATATATATATATATATGACAATTCATTTTTAATATATATTGTTTGAACTTATGCATTATTTTTTCATATAATTTGTTATTAATTATTATGATTTTTGTATTATTTGTATGATTATATTCATTATGTTCGCAGTGTTTACTTTATTTTTTAATTAATGAAACATTATTATTATTTATATCTATATAAAATTCATTTATTCTTTGTTAATTTCACATACTATGTTTATATTTCACATAATATTATGTTTATATGTGCATTTTTGTACTTGAATACTAATAAAATAGTAGTGTATCATTTTTATGCAAACTAATATTTCATATTCCCTGTTAACCAAAGACCATATTGAAGAGACACTGTATTTCTATTTAGCATATTCATTGCTTTTATTTAGGGGTACAATAAAAAGAAAGAAATGTTTCAGAATCACATGTTATTGATTGTAATATTTGTAAATTCAACAATGTTAAATACTTTGTGTATAAAAAAAGTAACTGAAAACAAAGAGAGAAACACTTTTGATTGAAACACTGTCATTGTGAGGATAGCGAAGGCTAGAGTCACGGCACATCTGAGGATGCCAGCACCAGTTTCTCATCAACTCTGAGACTTTTAGATTCAAATCTATCCTATAATTAATCAAACAAAAGAGCCATCTATAAATTTCCATGCTATAACAATATCATAGTCTGATCTAAAACTAAATCAATCCTGTAAAGTGTCCAGGTCAGCCTTGCCTCTGGGTAAAGTCTGAAGAATATTTGGCAAGCACAACTGTTGCTCACATTAACAGAGACCTCACAGGAAAACTCCCATGAGGCCGCACACACACACACACACACACACACACACACACAGATTCTCAAAACAAAAAATGCCACTGAAAACATAAACAGTATAGTTATTATTTCCCTTCTTCTGTCACTGCCTTGTCATTGCAGCTCTGCCCTGTCTCTCTCCACAGTTCACGTCTCAGGGACGGAGGTTTCTTGATCTCTTTTTTGAGGCGGAGACGGGCTTGCTCCGCTTGCGTGCTGATGCATTATGGGATTTGGTGGCGCGCTGCTGGACTGGGACTGGAGCGGGTTTGACAGCCGCCACCGCTGCCTCGTCTGAGTCCGGGCCTTCATCTTCTGCACAGAGAGAGAGAGAGAGAGAGACGGACACTTTACACATCTCATCTATTAAGATTCACTGATTCACTGTGTGTGTTTATGATGTGATATTTACCATCATTTTCTTCCATACTGGATTTAGGTGCATCTGAAGATTTAAAAGAAGAAGAAAACAAAACGATGCATGAGCAAAATTGCCAGGTCATAATTCACCCTTGTGAAATTGTGCAAGTGACATAAATAAATCAAATGAAATCATAAAATGTACAATACATTTACAATTTATACATTAGTTGTATCCATATTTATTATTTTATTCATTTATTCTTATTTTTATGTTCATGATTCTTTTTAATTTATGCATTGGTATTTTAGGAGTGAAATATCTGGTCATATTTCAGCCTGAAATGAAAATTAAAAATAATAATAATAAATTATGTTTGGCAAATAAAATGGATCTTATGATCATTTTTTTTAATTTTTATTAAATTAATTAAATTAACCATACAAATAAATAAATACATGTAATAGAACCATTTTTTTTAACTGGCATGAATTAAATTTAGCACTACCATGGTGTATACATACTTCACTATTTAAATAAATCATTAAAAGCAATGAGATTGGTTTTTATTTGTTTTTGCATTACAATATTTAGAATTTTGTTGGAAAATGTGCTTATGTCGTGCAAAAATCTCAAGTCTCAAGCCTTTATTTTTATGCATTTTCATGCTCTTTTATGTTTAGGGTGAAATGTGAGCTGGACATTCGGGATGTTCCTGCCAATGACAGTAAAGACTCCTGTAAATATTCCAGACTGTTTTTTGGTAACATATCACACATAATAAAAACTGACTCACCAGCTTTGGGCACGTCATTTACTTGAGGTGCTAAAAAAAGGAGACTCGTGTCAATATTTTGACCATATTAGCTTTCAGTTTATTAGTTGGAGCTGTATGTTCTCATCGTTCACACTTCTCTCCAGTAAATCTGATACTCACCGCTGTTTCCCGCCTCAGCACTGGTGCTGCTGGCATCTAAAGCATACAAAACAGATTTATTTTTAATTGTCTAAAACTTTTTATTTCTGAACAATTGACATGGTTCTTTCTTTTAGGCTACCTGCAGTTGCTCCGTTGTAATACAGAAGCTCATCTGTAGCCATAAGAAAGAGAAATCACAAAATGAGATCTCCTTAATATCTCAGGTGATTATCATAGACTGCACTGAGATTAAATGGAGAGCCAATTCAACTCTGAACAACTAAATGTCCTCCGGGTAGATCAGAATAGAGAAAATACAAGTTTGTTTAGTCACCACTAGATGGCAGAATTGTAAAGTTTTACTCAAATTGATTAAAACTACAAACACGAATAAAAACTGTTGAAAAACTACAAACATGGCGGGTGTGCTAGTCCGATTGTTAAGAAGAGCGGTTTAGATAAAGGGTTTGAGTGTTAATAATCAGTATCTAAACAGACGAAAATATATTTATTCAATATTATCCACATTATATTACATCTGCAACAGCATTGTAAACTTTTATAAAGATCCGTGTGGTCATTAACTCTCTAACACAAGAGGAGAGTCTCCACAGGGAAAACACCGGAAAACACACGACTGGCAGAGCAACATGCTACTACATTTCTTTACGCAAGTATGACGAAATAGTATGTCCCAATTTAGCTTGCACACTCAAAAGTATGTAGTTTTTCTTCACAGAAACAGTACATGCTTTAGGGCCTAGTTTAAGTAGGCAAATTGGGATGCAACATTGGTGTTTCATTATGTTCTTTAACATGCCAGAACCTGCTTGCCTAAAGAACTAGAGGATAAAAAGTTCTTTGTGAAAATGAATAGGACAAGTCTTCTCTCGTGTTCTCGAGCTGAAGTTCAAAACGCTCTTCCAGGCAGTAGGGCTATTAAAACATTCAGTTTATCCCTAAGAGCAGCTTGTCAAACACTTTGTTTCTTCCTTAACTAACAATCATTCTCTCTCGTTTATCAGGAACATCAACCAGTCTGGTTCTCAAATCAAGGGTACGGTCTAATCCTTCCATGCACAACATTCATAACTAACCCTCTTTCATCTGCTTCTGTGAAGGAGTGATCACTCACCGTTGGGCAGGTCGGGTGAGACCAGGTTCATGCTTTCTGTGAATGAAAACACAAAGCACTGCAATGAAGACAGAACTAATACTCAATACAGACGGTGACTCCAAAACAGAGAAAGAGTGAGAAACTCACCAGTTGGAGCTTCATCTGAGGTTGAATCATGATCTGTGGGTTAATAGAGGGATTCTTAGTTCTTAGTTGTTGTTGTTTTTTACAGATTTGCATGCAACATGTTTTAATGTTACTGATTTTATGATTTATGAATACCTGTGGCAAACATGGCTTGGGACCCCCCTTCAGCTACAAAAGAAAAATAGATAAGAAATGGTCGTTTTTAAACTATTAATATCTTAGTCACATTCCTATACAGAGATTTATACAGATTCTTCATATTAAATTGTAAAACTTCTTTTAACAAAATTACATTTTAAAGATTGTATGGATGCTTTTAAAAATTATTTTATATGTTTTATACTGAATTATTAACCATGCATTCTTATTAATCTGTGAGAGTTTAAAGAAATTCTAAACTCTGAATTTAAATAATGATTCACTGATATGATGTTCTATATGTTTTGTGGCTTCTTTTTGTTAATTCTCTTATATGAAAGGATCAAATTTTTTTTCTTTCACCTGCTTCAAGGTCCGCTTCAACCAGTACCAGCACCAATGAGCAGAGGATGAGAATGTTCCTGTGACAAAACACACAAATAAATCATTTCCTGACACAATGAATCTGACTTATAAATAAGCAGGTAAGGACCAAGCTTACAGTGAACGTTCTCGAATCCTTAGCTAATGTTCTGGCAAGGTTCTCTCAACATTATGAACAAACATTATTCCAGTAACATTAATAGATGTTAAGAGAACATTCAAAAGCAACATTCCTGTAACGTTTGCAGAATGATACAATTTTATGTTTCCTTAATGTTTGCATAACCAAGGAAAAGAAAACATTTAAAATCCTCAGTGAACATTCAGAAATCATAACTTAATGAGAAATAGCGAAACATATTTTTGTTATTTTGCATCTATTCTATATGTAGTGAATGTGTTTGATTAATAATGTGCAATGCATTCATGCAGTTGAAGTCAAGCAATGCAATAATCACAGATTATTGTTAATAACCACCATTGAAACCTCTGGATTTATGCTTGTTTCTTTTCTTCTTCTTTTTTTAACTCGCCATTATTGATTGTCAGCTCCAAAATGTGTTTTTAAATTAAGAAAGCACACAGTATTCTAAATGTGTTTAAATATTCAAAAATCTATAATTTTATAAATATTAATAATTACTATATAAATTAATTAGGTGGAACCATTTTAGTGAATTCAAGCTTCATGTCTTTACAGAATGGCATACAGTACATATACAATTTAGACCCTTCTCAATGTGTGACGGTGATAATAAAACGGATGTGTTTGCGTTGTGAAAGATGTAGAGTTACCTGGTCAGCATGGCTGGAGGTGAGAGACTGGGTCCGGTGGTGTACAGTACACAGTGTAGTATTGCACATGAACTGGTCCTGTGGCGGCAGCAGCCGTCAAGGCTTTTATACCTCCTCAAAGGCCATTGAGAATGTGGGAGGGGAGGGTCTCTTATTGTGAAAGAGAAGACGTGGAAAAAAAAACGCTTCATCTTGGATTACATTAATTGCATGGCTTAATGTAAGGATTGATATGTCTCCTTCCCAGTACATTCCCACTGAAATATTCTCTCTCGCCTCCGTTAAAGGGGGAAATCTTTACCTCACAGTGAACCTTTTGTTACCTGCTGCATGCTGAGGTGTTTCTCTCCCGCCAAAACAAAAAAAGAAGTCCTGCGAGTGGAAGGTTCAGGTGAAGCCCCATACCAATGCCAAGGTCATGATAGTTGCCGCCCCGTGACCTGGCGATCGCGCCGTGTTGACATGCGCTCAATGCTGGGGATTCCCTGGGTCACTGAGGCCAGTATTTGGGGAGAAATGCAAACCTAATTGCTCTGTAAAGCAATAGCGAGCTGGCAGGGCATAAATAGAATTTTTCCTCTTTAAAAGGTTGGTGTTGGGGAAATGGCGCTTGTTTTTTTGGCCTCTTGTTGTCCAGATGCCAGCGATAAGGTTGCGACTGATGGAGGTATTAGTGCTCAGTGCTGCGGGAGAGACTCTGGGATCTGTGTTCAGGAAATTCCACTTTTCCCCCCCTAGCTTTCCTTGAGATTAATTTTGAGAGAAAGACAGTGTCGGGTAACATCCCGGGCCAAACACATGACCTGTCGGTTTTTTAGGTACAGTGAGTTACAGAAATGTTCCCAAAAGGTCGGGAATTTACCCACAAAGGTTGGAAATCTACCCCAAGGTCAGGTTTAGACTCGGAAAGAGTTGGGATTCGAGAAGTATGATGTAACAAAGGGACTCCGTGATGACTTCGAGATACGCTTCCAGAACTACTCTAAATGTCAATGATCAGAATAAAGCACGTACCAAAAACAGTTAATAAAAACAAGAAGAAAAGTAAAAACATTTCCAATAAGTTATGAAAATGGTTTTGTTGTTATATTCTCTTAGCGTTCAGAAAAAGTCCAGGTTCTTCCTTTTTTTTATCATCTTGCAAACATTATGTGAATGATACTGTTGAATGTTGTCTGAATATATAACAAGTAGTAACATTTAAAAAATGTTAGACAAACATCAAACTAAAACGTTCCAGGAAAAACTTTCCACGATAGTGTTTTTGTGGTAATGTTTTGAGAACAATATTAAATGCCAGATAACTTTAAACAAACGTTCTATTAACGTTACTGGAAGAATGTTTGTTCAAGAGAACCTTGCCAGAACGTTAGCTAAAGTCCCAAGAACGTTCCCTGTCAGCTGGGGGAGGTGTGGTCACATTAGTGAAACTTTGCATGCAATATACACTGGCCAGCCAAAACAAATCGCTGTTTGGATTTAAATAGGCAAATCCTTGATTGGATGATTATTGGAGCGATTATTATTATGTTTCAAGCATATTATATGTTTGGCAACAGTTCTTCTAACCCTAATTGATGGAGTGTGTAGCTTTCTTTTCTTAAACAACCATGTAGAAAGACACACCATGGCCATAATCAGGATAACAATGTCCAGATTCATGAGAATTTTCACCTCTGAGTCCATATCTTAAATTCATTGAAAGTCTTTGGGTCGTGCTGGAGGAGACTTTGGACTCTTGCATTGTCAGTACAAGATCTTGACCAAACATTAATGTGCCAGTTGATGGAGTAAATGTTGTGATGTGATTTCCATCAAGAGATGCGTCAATGTTTGGTCAAGATTTGGTCTTCCCACATGGTTGTTTAAGAAATGAAAAGTTACGCACTGAAGAACTGTTGCCAAACATATAACATGCTAGAAACATAATTATCACAGCAATAATCATCCAATCACTCTTAAGCATTTGCCTATTAAAAACCAAACAGCGATTTATTTGGGGGCCGGGCAGCGTTTGTTCATTGTCTATAGTCAATAGTGTTAGCGATATATGAAGCACTGCTCACACAGCAGTCACTTTCAAACCAAGCAGCTTTTTGATGGTCAACACGACAACTTTGCGTGGCCAAATTGGATATGATTTGACTTGTATATTTGATATGAGCAAAACTCCCAATCGTGCAGATTCCTTCTGGAATGACTGGATTTGGCCACAGAAGCCGCACCTTAAGGCTGGAATTGATATGTATTTTAAACCACCATAGGCTTCGTACACTTGCCGACATGGTAAGTTGTTACAGAGAAAAACTGGGCATCATACACTAAACGACTGAGGATCATTCACACACCACCACCATGAGTTTTTAAGTTGTTTCAAAAGCAACAAACTTGCGCAGAAACTTGTGCCTTGTTGCTAGGAGACGTGTGACAAATGAAAACAAGATTCTAAAATCGGTTCAAAATATCAAACATGTTTGATTTCCTCTGACGGGGTGGAATCATAGTCTGAAGCTTGAGAAAACATCTGCGTTGTCTCGTCTGTGCAAAAGTCATGTAGTGTATTCCATCCTTAAAGGGATAGTTCACCCAAAAATAAAAAATCGGTCATCATTTACTCACCCTCAAGTGAGTATTATTCAAGATATTTTTAAGAATGTGGGTAACCAAATTTGATGGACCCCATTGACTTCCATAGTACGGAGAAAAAAAAAATATTCTATGGAAGTCAATGAGGCTCATCAACTGTTTGGTTTCCATTTTCTTCAAAGTATCTTCTTTTTTGTTCTGAAGAACAAAAAACTTCATACATGTTTGGACTAACTTGAGGGTGAGTAGATGATGACAGAATTTTCTTTTTTGGGTCAACTATCGATTTAAATTCGGGGAAGTCGGAAATTCCACAAGTGACCGATTTCACAAACTAAGACTAAATCCCTTGGACGTCCCAAGCAGAGTCTCATCCATCCGTGGACATTCGATCTGTTGGCCATTTTTCCCTTTTATCAGACGGAACCACTGCCAATGGAAATGAATGGGCCGTCGCTAGACAAGACAGGAAGTCTACCCATCTGGGTTTTACCTTTCCTGTATTTCTATGGGCGCCTGTGGTAAAGTGGAACAGGCCGCTGTGGAGCAGAACAGGGGTTAGAGTTTTGATAATGGGAGAGAGTGGTCCTGTGTAATAGAGTTACATTTGACATGTCCTCCACTCTGGTATTTAGGAGGGCCTTGCCTACTATCAAAGAAGTCCTCTGTGTGCGCGCTAAAAGGATTTTTCTCTTTAAAAGCGTAAATGGATAATTAACCGTTGAGGATCCCTCACTAGGCCACATTATGGCCGCTTAGCTGTCTTTTCAAGAAACACACTGTTGAGGGAAGTCTTTGAAAGCTGGTAAGGTCAGATTTACATGTGTATGTGAAAAAGGCCCAAGGGCACACGGGACCTCGGGATTTTCCTTTTAAACATGGAGGCTGAAAGGAAATTGCCGGAACCATGAGGTACAGAACGTACTCTCATGCTTGACGGAAAAAAAAGAAACGCTCCGCGGCACTTTACATTAGGGAGTACGAGCTCGCTCGGGTTACAGGAGCATCAGGACCAGTTTGAACTTAGAAACCTCTGTTTGTTGTGGTCGGGGTCACGATTTAGAGAGAAAAGCAATTAACAAACTAAACGTTTTTATTCAAGACAAATTGTCTAATTTTACATTTAAAAACGGCTTCTGGAACAAGAACAAATCTGGGCGGGGCTTCATTTCGTCCATTGGGAATTGATTGGATGGCTGTGGTTTGCTATTGGTGGATCTCATGCGATTGACAGGTTGCCCCGCCCTCGTCATCAGAGAAGAGAAGAACCGTCCAAGATGGAGAAGTTATTCTGATTAAAGATTATGAGGACACGCGCATTAAAAAATAATGATGTGCACGGATAACTCATTTATAATAAATGCTGCAATAATCCATAAAAACAGGAATTCTCAAAATATTATCCACCCAAAATGACATGATGATTATTCACCATCATGTCATTTCAAACCTGTATAGCTAACTTTCTTCTGACGAACTTAGAAGATATGTTGGTAACCAAACAGCTTTGGTTCCCATTGACTTCAATTGTGAAAAAATTAAATGGGAACCGAAACGGTTTGATTACCAACATTCTTCTAAATATATTCTATTGTGTTCAGCAGAAGAAAGAAAGACATACAGGTTTGGAACGACATGAGGATGAAGAAATGATGACAATATTTATTAGGCCTATATCTGTTAATCGAGCTATTCTGTCAGTAAAACTGACCAACATATTAATAACTCATCTTGCACTCACACAGGTGTATATAATTTGCTGTCCAATGGAATGGACAAAATTTCTACCAGCACTGATTAGCATTACTATTATTAAGTAGGAAATCATGGTTAATAATTTTGACATGAACTAAATCTTATTGGCTATTAAAAAAAGCACTTTGATATGGCTCGCCCCCGCTTCCTCTTTCCAAAGGAAATACGTCAAAACAGTTGCCATTTACTGTTAGCAACATGCCATCATAAACTTTATTTTAAATTGTGACCTTGGTAGAATCATGTTTCATCACAAACCTGAATTTTAATCTGTGTGTTTGGTGGGTAACCAGCAGTGTTGATCTCTCATGCTTTTACTCTCTGCCAACTTGGTAAATGAACTGTCATAATTTCGAGGCAGTTTCCATTGCCTTCCATCATCATGAAAAATTGCACTCTTTGACCAGCACACATACCAGACAGGATTTATTCAGAGGCTGATGGGATTGAATAGCTTTTTAATATAGACAAGAGTATCACATGAGACCTGTGATGGGAAGAATAATCTGTGGACAATTACTCAGCATTTTAGCAAGTAGTTTGATAGGAAGGTTTACTTCTCAGGTATTCAACTACAAAGCTATCCTAATGAATATTTCAGCAATTTCCTAAATGAAATCACATAATGGGTGCATCAATAGATTCGGCAAAAGGGTTATAACAGACTAAACAAGTGTTACACTGCGTGATGATGCACTCAATGTCATTTTAATGGCACACTGAATATAACTAAATCTATGTCTCTAAAGTCAAATTTATATGCTGTCATGTTTAGAGAGCCAGTGCTTTTTCATCCAGATGAAGTCGAATCCCTTTTCAGAATCAATTAAGATTCTTCCATCACTTGCCTGTGCCCATTACCGTGGATTACGAATTGTTAAATATGTACAGATGAGTTAGCTGTCATCAGGTAAATTAGCCTATCACACCAGTTCTCTTGACAGTTATCCATTAACTTGTCAGACAGGCATTCAAAGCCTGCTAATATTCCCTGTACTCTATGTGTCCCACTTCTGGGCTGTAATTCTGTCATCTTAATTAATGCTGGAGAGGATGATGCCAACAAAAAGAGAGAAAGAGTTTCAAGAGAGAAAAGATCATCTTGGAATCCCACGCGTTCTAAAGTCACATGGTGGTCAACGGAACTTATGATTGGCTGAAGCAATGCCATTTTGATTGCATCATATTACGGTAATCTATCTATCTATCTATCTATCTATCTATCTATCTATCTATCTATTTATCTATCTATGTTTACTAAAGAATCCTAAAATCCTCCATTAACATATTTATTATTTCTATAGTTTGATCCCACATTTGACTCTTTGATGCAGATCTTACACTTAATTTCTTAATTATTACAAGGACAAAATACACTCTAAAAAATGATGTGTTGGATTTACTTCAAATATATATGCACCATTTTTGCATCATACTTTTTAAGTAATCCCAACTTGGAATAATTTTACTTCAAATTAACAAGAAAACCTTTGTTATATGTACTTAAATATTTGAGTTCACGCAACATTCTTTACTTAAAAATGTATGCATCAAGTTACATATATTTTTAAGTAAAGAATGTTATGTGAACTCAAATACTATAAACACTTGATACATTCGAAGGAAGCACACTCTCTTAATAATTCAAATATAGCTACTGTAGGCTATACTCGCGTGCAAAGTCACTAATTTCATACATTAACATGTACGTAGACCACAAACGTTTTCATACGTTTTCAACACGTTTCTAATTGTTGATGCAAAATTCGTAGCAATTCTGAAATTCAGTTTAAAAGTTAATTTCTTGACCAAAACTGCAATAAACGATCGAGTGTATAAGTTAAGAAAAAGTTAAGCTTACCTTTTTTTTCAGCGTCTTCACATATGTGCTTCACAAAATGGCTCCAATTTTTGGATAGAAAGGCATCACGGGAAATTGCATATCACGTGGCTCGTATAGTTACTTAAAATGTTATGCTCGATTTGCTTAATTTTGAAGCAATTATTATAGTAGCCTAGTTGACATGACTTATGTTTTTTCATTTTATTAATGCATACATTTAAGTTCACCTAGTAACTTATATTTTTGTGTTACACACATGTTAAGTAGAGGTTGAAAAGTTATGTATATTTTTTTGTGTGTTTAATCTAATTACTTTTATAAGTAATGGTTGTTCAGCCAACGAATCGTTTTTTAGAGTGTATTCATTTACATAATAAAAACTTTCTTTCTCAACAGAATTTTTTTCTTGTCCAAAGGGGGTCATAAAATACAAAGTTGAATTTAATTGAATTGGTGACATAAAACAATAACATCAAATTACAATTATCTAACAATAACTTGATACTTGATTGAACAAAAAAAAAAAAAACATTGGACAGATACATTTAGACAAAAGTGAATGAAAATCCATTAATCACATCTGGATCACGAAAAATCCTAATATTTATGCATTTATGTACATTCTTAATTACAGAAAGAATTTTGTTTTCAAATAATTGTCTACAATTACGCAAAAAAAAAAAAAATTAAAAAGAACATTAAAACCTAATTACATTCTACTTGTACATACAATAAAACTACAACTACAAAAATAAATATATAAAAAGTGCCAGAGAGGAGTAGCTAATATAGAAAGCAGAATATAAAAAAATACTTTGAAGAGCACACAGACTTATTCAAAGAGTCTCTATATTGTCTGTGTGCATCCTTACTTTAGTCAACGAAACCATAAATATGGGATTTTATTATTAAACTGGCTTTTATGGATGTGAAATCGGTCAAAATTATAAGTAAATGGATCAAAAGCATATCAAAAGCCTGTGCTCAACAAGAGGACAGGAATCGATCGAGCGTCAGTTTGAGCGGAAGCCAGCCTCAGTGCCTCGCGCCCCCTGGAGGACTGGAGGAGCGTCGCGTCGCGTCGCGTCTCCTCGCGCTAACTACCTTCGCCGCCGCCATATTAACACAGAGCAGAGAGGTAATACAAACCGCCCTTTATTTCAATACTTCGTGTCAACCTATAGCTACTTTTAATATATACATGATCATTAAATAATTTCAGGGACGACGAGGGAGTTTTGTATTGTGTATTATGCTCTCTTGTGTCTTTAGAAATGTTTAATGTGTAGATGATTGAACGTTAGCATGGCTGTGGCTAACGTGATGATATGCTAATGATATATACGATAAACTCGATGATTTTATGCCTGTTATATTGTTTAACATTTAAATGATGTCTTAAATGTGTTTAAAGGTAGATGTATTTGAAAATGAAGTAACTGAGTGATTGCGAATGTGTAAAATAAGGACAGGCTGTTAGTTTAGCTCCTAACTGATGCTCTACATCCTGATCTGAATGAGTGTTTGAGCTCCATGTCTGAGTTTGCTCCTTATTCTCTTATTTAACCTCTTAATCCATTTTAAATCTGTAGAAACCTCCATAAAGACTTTAAAATATTTAACACCCTGTATTTGGATCCTCTATGAAGAGGCTGAAGATGATGTTTTAGGCTCATTGGTGGATATTTCCTTTAATACAGTCAATATTTAAAGGGCTGAAATTGGTCATTTTAAACAAAATTTAAAGGTGCATTTGTTTGCATATGTGGTTAGAGATTTATTGCAAAAAAATCAGTTTTTAAATGCTTTTATCAGTATCCACTATCATTCTGGAAGGTGGTGAACTGGTTTGATGGTTTAATCCTGGGAAACATTCCTTTTGATCCCAAAGCAGTTATTCAATATATTGAGCTAACTATCCAGGCAGCATTTTTAGGTATCGTAGACTTATTTAAAACATGTCTTTGATGCCCCAAAATACAGACTATTTGCAATGGGACACTTTTTTTTTTTTTTTTGGAATACTTTAAAAAGTGATGGAATACTTTGAATATCAAAATTGGTGGGACAACCTGTCACTCACATGAGATCGACCAATAGCAAACCACAACCATCCAATCAAGTCCCTCCCTACAATTTTTTCTTCTTCGAGAAGCTTTTTCACTCAATAATTTACTGGTCTGAAAATGTCATGGAAGTTTCAATATTGAATATGTATTTTTCTAATTATTTTCAAAATATAAACTTACTAAGATATTTCAAATGCTATAAACTGGTCTTTGTAAGTGCAAGCTGCATAAAATAAAAATCCTATTCACTGGTCAAAGTGTGGACTTGTTATTCATTTTAGTATGATTAAAAAGTCCTAAATTAGATTTTAAAAGCTCTGCAAATACCCTGGTGTTTCATCCTGGTGAGGTCGGTTGATCAATCTGTGCACTTTGTGACTGAGATCGACACAGTTCTGACGGACTGAATGTTCCCTAATGAAAGTTTATGATTGTTTTTCACTGAATCATCACTTGGTGTTCAACAAAAATGTTGCTTTGAGAGGGTTTGTGCCAGTGTCCTGGTTTGGCTGCACACGACAGGTTTACAAACAAACACACACACACACACACACATCTGTGCAAATCAGATCCTGCCGTCGGTGGCGATTCGTAATGCTGTTTGTTTTGCATTGCCTCACAGGTGTTTGGACTGTCGTCCTCTTGTAAATTCAGCACAAGATTCCCCAAGGCTGCCCGCAAGTACAATTGAAGGTGAGTGTGAGTTAAATGTCCAGACCTCATTCGACACATTGGGGAACATGTAAAATGTGTCTGCATATTTGTTCTGCAGATTAGATCATGTCATTTTTGCTCTGAGATACTGTAATGACTGCTAGTGAATACAGGCTTTGTGAATCATGTGATATCAGGTTCAGTCGTTCTTCTGAGGAGGCAGGAATCTTTGGAATGGTGATCAAACCCAAATCCCATCTGGCAAAACAAAATTATCCATTGTTGCTGATGGTACACTCCCATGTCATTGTATTTGTGTTCCAGCATACCTTTTTGAGTTCTGAAGCATTAATAAATAGGGATGTGCCAAACGACATACTTTTAAACGTACTAGAGTTGTCTAATGGCGCTTTTCCACTACACAGTACCAGCTCGCCTCGGCTCGGCTCGACTCGCCTTTGTTTGCTTTTCCACTGTGTAAAAGTTGTACCTGTACCTGCTTTCGGGTACTTTTTTTCGTACCACCTCCGGCGAGGTTCTAAGCGAGCTAAGGCGATACTAAAATGTGACGTGAAAACAATGCCGACTGCTGATTGGTCACAGAGAATCTGCGTCATCATTGCACGCGCCAGATGGAGTATCCAGAATAAATAACCCCGCCATTTTTAAATAGTTTGGCCAGAGATAGTTACTAAACTTACTACTATTATTATGGCAACTCGGAAGAATACACCGTGGTCAAACGAGGAGGTGCAGACTTTCCTTTGTTTGGTTGCCGAAGAGAGGATCCAGCGAGAGCTTGATGGGGCAACGAGGAACGAAAGGCGTCGCTATGACGACTGGGTACTATTTGTGGCGGTACTTTCTGCAATGGAAAACGGAGCGAAAAGCGAGCCGAGTCGAGGCGAGCCGAGTCGAGGCGAGCTGAGGCGAGCCGAGTCGAGTCGAGCTGGTACTGGTAATGGAAAAGCGCCATAAATGACTAGTCGATGAATTGGTCACCCTGTATAACTAGGCAGGTTTTAGGTTTACTTGACCCCAACCCTGATGCATTTCTTGAGCAGCGTTTACATAAGATACAGGTGAAACTCGAAAAAATTAGAATATATCGTTCCAAAGTTCGTTTATTTCAGTAATTCAACTTAAAAGTAGGGGTGGGAATCTCTAGGCACCCCCTGATTCGATTCGATTACGATTCAGAGGGCTGCGATTCGATGCTAAATCGATTATCTGAATCTTTTTGTGTGACTATAAATACTTTGCTTTAAAAGTAAGTAATGACCCATAAAGAATTAACGTACAATAGATTTTATTAACATTGCAAAGAACCAAAAGGAAAATAAATGTGTGCCTGAACTAGCAGCATACTTGTAGTAAATTAATAGTATAACAACGACCGGTACAGCCGAGTGTTTTTCCTCCTCTGGGTGGAAACGCGTCATATGGCTTCTCATATTTGTATTGTTTCCGAAATATTTTAGTTTTATTCTACAAAGCTTACAACTAGTGTGACTCTTGACTGTCCAGCTCCTTTCCCCCTTCAACTTCAGAAGCCAAAATATTTCCACACGTCAGCTTTTAACGAGTGTGTTTGGATCTCGCGCGCCATCGCGTCTCTGTTATGTGCACGCCACAGACGGTCCGGGCGGGCACTGCACTTCGCGCTTCAGAGTTCCGTCTTTTGCGTTCCGTCAATATTAAGTTATTATAAATATATATCTTAAAAAAACATTTTTTTTTTTGAAAATCGATTTTTGACATTTGTGAATCGATTCAGAATCGTCCACGTCCGCATCGCGATGCATCTAAGAATCGATTTTTTCCCCCACCCCTACTTAAAAGGTGAAACTAATATATTATATAGACTCATTACATGCAAAGTGAGATATTCCAAGCATTTATTTGTTATAATTTTGATGATTATGGCTTATGAAAACAGTGAGCCATAATCATCAAAATTATAACAAATAAAGGCTTGAAATATCTCACTTTTAATGTAATGAGTCTATATAATATATTAGTTTCACTTGAATTACTGAAATAAATGAACTTTTGCACGATATTCAGATTTTTCGAGTTTCACCTGTATGCTCAAGTGTAAAATTTCGTAAAAAAGTGTGGCTATTTTTAATATGATATGCCATCTTAAAAACACAATACTACCTTTAAAAAAAGCAGCATGAGACATGATGTTCGTCTGCATGTGAAGGGCTGTTGTAGTGATACAGGTATTTTGGCATGTCTTGTATCTTCTTGTGTCCCTAACATTTAAAAGGCAACTTCACAGATTTTCAATCAACTCTATATTCTTACAATATCTGTTAGCGTTTTGCGTCTTTGTACGCAACTTTTGTCTTTGCTGCTGACCTTGATAATCCAATTTAACCATAAGCAAAAATGACTTTAGTGAAACATCACATTTGTGCTTCTTTTTTTAATTACTGAATTAAGAGTGTTTTTTCCCCTGTATCCTATTCTTCTACAGTACAGAACGGAAGCAGAGCTGAAAGGTTTGCGTTGTGCTCTCTACTGTACAGACGTGAATTTGCGTTTCCTTCAGCCTGATTTAACACAACTTTTGTTGTTATTAAAAAAACAAACGAGCTCAGCCCAGGTGAGAAAAAGTAATGTGACGCATTACATTCCATAAAAAGTAACAAAGTAAAGAAGTTAGTTACTTTTAGACATGCAATATTGTAGCGTGTTACTTTTTTTTAAAAAGTAACTTTCCCCAACACTGTAAATGAGGACATCTGGGTGCAGGTTAACATGGAGAAAGAGCACACATTGTTCATTTACATATACTTCTGACATTGTAACTAACAATGCAAAGCTGGCTGAAAACTAGCAAAGTTGTCCTTTTAATGATGAAATGAGCAGGCCACATGGTTTCCCTTTCAACTAGTTAAATGAAATTACAGTAGTACACACATGAGGGAAATCTAATCACACTATAGTCCTGCAGGCCAGTTTTTATTACAGCACTGTATCAAAATGGTTTATTAAACTGGAGGTTTCTGTTTTAAAATGTGATGAGAGATTCACAGCTCTTGTAAGATAGATTGATTTCTATTTTAATGTGGCAAAGCTGCGTTTTTAACTGTAAAGAGGCTACAGATAAGTTGTTAATATAGCATGGCAGACGTCTTTTTATTGTAGTTATTAATATATTTTTACATTTTTAAACATTAACCGACCCGCATTGCCTTGAATGGTGTTTTCTGAAGCATAAGTGTTACTTTTGATCTTTTTCACATTTGATAATGGGGTTTCCAAAAGTGGAAGTCGTCATAGCTGGGTAAACTTCTAACGTGGTGAACGGAAACTACAACAAATATAATTTTGCGCATTTCCAAAAAATGGAAAAAAAATCTTCCGAGATTGATTACATTGGTCAGAAGAGAGAAAGATGTCGATGTTTCAATGGCAACCATATCAACGCCGAAATGAATTGAAGTGGTACAGGTCAGAGCTTTTAAGTTGTTTGTTCATTATTGTTGTAATGTTATGTGCTTGGAGACGTGAGATAGTTTAACGCAGCGTCTCGTGACGCTTTTGTTTGCTCCCTGCTGTACGTGTTCATGTGTTTTGAAGGAGGCGTGGCTCTCGAGACGCTCTGAAGGGAGGGTGGGATCTTATCGCTCCGAAAATTGCCTACCCTACCTTTAATAGATGTATGTATGCAATTTCTCACCAAAAAAAATCCTAAATGTCTAAAATGTAAACACTTATAATAGGCTTACCATAGGGAATGAGGCTTAGAAAAACACGTTTTTGAAGGATAGATGATGTATTGCGATTTAAATTTAAATTTAAAATTTTGTTAATTTTGAAAAAAAAAAGAGTTAGTGTCCTACAACTCTAATTACTTCAAATGAATAGAAAGCCAAAAAGAAAACGGAGCCAACTTGTGTTTTTTAATATTTTTTTTATGTGTGTGTGTGTGTTTTCAACCTTGAAAGAATGTGCTGACACCTTTTGGACTGCGGTGGTCGAGTCTTCCTCGGTCTGCTTGCATCTAGATTAAAACTTTCCTCCATCTGGGCAGAGTTTCAGAACCTTAATCCAATTTATCAAGACAGTCAGGGGTCCGTGTCGTGGGCGGGGGCCTGTAAAGCCAAGCATCCCAGTTGTAGTTTTTTTTTTTTTTTTTATCCTTTTGTTTGTCCACGTTCAAATGGGGCCACATTATTTCAGGCCCCAAGCATTGCATTGCAGTCAATGTTATCGATGTGCGTTGGCCTGATAGTTCTGTCCTAGTATTGATTGGTTATTTGTGTTTGTGTGTGTGTGTGTTCGTGTGTTCAGCCCTGACAGGTGCAGCCACACACACAGATCATGTCCGGCCCTGTCACGAGTCGATCCCGCGTTTATCCAGACGTCAACACACAGAGACCGCGGGAATACTGGGACTATGAATCTCACGTCGTAGAGTGGGGGTGAGTGCCGAGACAGATTTTCTTTTCAGTGTGTGATGGCAATGCCTGATATTGATGTGAGAATGATTGTGGGCTGATATTAGACTTCTGGAATGTCGGAGATCACAAAAATGAAGTAAATCACAGGGTTGTTATCAGTCATGGAGAAGATTGGATTGTTTTAATAATGTTTTCTAAGCCTGGAAATTTCTATAATGAACATACAATACCATTCAGATGTTTGGAGGCAGTAAATGCGTATATATATTTTTATACTTTTACTCAGCAAGCATGCATTCAATTCATTAAAAGTGACAGTGAAGACATTTATGTTACAGAACATTTCTATTTCAAATAAATGCTGTTCTTTTGAACTTTCTATTAATCAAAGAATCAAAATCAATTAATTTTTTTTTAATGAAATTTCCATAAAAAATATGAAGCGGCACAGCTGTTTTCAACATTGATGATAATACAAAATATTTCTTGAGCATCAAATCATCATATTAGAGTGATTTCTGAAGGATCATGTGACACTGAAGACTGGAGTAATGATGCTGAAAATTCTGCTTTGATCACAGGAATAAATTACATTTTTAAATCTATTACAATACAAGAGTTATTTAAGATTGTAATAATATTTCACAATTTTGCTGTTTTTACTGTATTTTTGATCAAATAAATGCAGCCTTGGTGAGCAGAAGAGACAATAAAAAAGGTAAAACTTGCTCACAATCCATAGTGATTGTTTGATTTGTTAGTGAATCGTTCTTTTGAGTTGGCTTTTTTTTTAAACAAGTCAGTGTAACAGGTTCACAAAGTGCTCTGAATGATTCATTCGCAAAATCGTAAAAGGGGTATGATTGTGCCAGCACAGTAATGTATTGAAATGTATGATTTGCTCTTTCTCTCGCAGTGACACTGATTCTCGATTGCGTGTTTAGGGCAGATTTAATCTCAATTAAATGCAGTTGAATTGAACAGAACACAGGGGTCTTGAGGACTTTAGCTTGCGATTACCAAAGTGTTTATGAACAATAATGGCGTTTATACACTTTACATGTATAATGATCAAATATTAAGTGTCTTGTTAGTTTTCATGCAGTTGTCAGAGTTTGCGGAGGATTGTGTGAAGTATTTCTCTGTAGGGATACAGTGCGAATGTCTTTATTTTTGTCTGGATCGGCATTTCATTTGCTCTTGTAATAGCAGCTGTCGGTCTTGTCAACAGGAATCAAGATGACTACCAGCTGGTGCGGAAACTCGGCCGAGGAAAGTACAGCGAAGTGTTTGAAGCCATCAACATCACAAACAACGAGAAAGTAGTCGTCAAAATACTCAAGGTGAAGAGCGTTGTTGTTCCAGACCGCTTTAAAGGCAGGTTGGGAAGACCCCTTAGACTTCACGTAGACTTCATTTTCCGAGTCGTTGACAAGAACGTATGCTGAGATAAGCCTGTTTACGTTATGGAAGGCAGTGGACGGTATTGAAACCAGAAGCTGCTGGCCGGCGTTCAGATGAACGGGCGCCTGTCGAATTCCTTGCTCGCCCCCTCCTCCTCTAAACCAGAGAAAGCTCTAGATTCTAGCGATAACACCCGACGAGCTGAGAGCTTCTTTTCAAGCTAAGTGATAAATAGTTTTGAAGATTAGCGCCGTTGTCCCGTAATGTAGCCAGTCGTGTATAATGAACTTCCCCTACCTGGAGACACGGAGGATGAAGCTGCACAGATTGAGTCTAGACGCAGTTATGTCAGATGTAATCGCGTCAAACTCATCTGTACTTCAATACAAGATGAAATTGAAATTGGGCTTATTTGCTTTCTTAATAATCTACTCTATTTTGGTTTGGAGTCTAGCTTGTTTCTTTCCTTCTCAAACCCATTGTCAAAGTAAAATAACCTTGTCTAACTCTTAATAACATTAGTTATTTTTTCCTGATGTAATGTTGGTTGTGGGAAAAAAACAAAAAACATTTACCAATAATCTTTCCACTTTTCATGATCCAATCAGGTCAAATCACCTTTATTTCTTTAGGACATAGACACACATTCCACTATTTGATTCGATTTTGATTCACAAGCTTGCGATTCCATTCCAATTTCGACTCAATTTGATTCGATATTTATTCATTTGGATGTATATCAGGTACACTGTCAGTTATTCTTAAGGAAAAAAAACTGTTAAAGTTAATAAATTATTTCAATACAAATATCTGAATTGCATAGGGCTGGGTAAAAAATATCGATTTCTAGATATTAATCGATTCTCATTTTTACGAACCGATATCGATTCTTAAATCTCAAGAATCGATTAGTCATCCTGTTTTCATTTGATGATCGCGTAGAACATTGTATCGTGCATCCCATCCAATAAATCGAAATAATCTTTGTGCTTTGTGACTATTATTATGAAATAAAGTCTCAAATTTCGAATTACGTCCATTTTCCTACGAAATTCAAAAACATAAATACCGTTTTGGCGCTGTGGCGTGAGATCGCTCTGGCTCAGCTCAAGAGAAGCAGCAGCACGGAGCGCACATGATCTCATTCTCCTCTTCCGCCTTAATAATACCAGTTACAGCGCCTTAATAATACCAGTTACAGCGCCAAATAAACATCAATGAGCATCTGAAAGTGTGTTAAAAGATAGAGTACAACTTCGAAATCCGTATCATGCAATGTGGTATCGCTCAATCAGTGTTTCATCCGTGGAAAGACGTCAGTTAAACAGCAAGTAAACAATGGCATGTAACGTCACATTTACCTCAGAAAAAACATTAAACTTAGTAACTTAGTCAGTTAGTCAGCTAGAAAAAATAAGAGAGGAGAGGAGATTTTTGCTAAATATATGCACCATATCACATATTCATTATAATTTTTAATGTTCTTCAATATTTAATGCATGTTTGAATAAATCTGGCAAGTTTTTATGACAGCCATCATTTAAATGTTTATATTTCATATAACTTTCTTATTATAAAAATAAATAAGTGTAATTTAAGTGTTTGTATAGCTTCAAATCAGTTAATTTTTACCTTCAAAATTATAGCAGGCTAATGAAGCCTAGTAGGCTACAATTGACTCCCATAGTTTACAGCATTAGTTAAGAGATTTGTTTTCCTTGAAAAAATTTGCCATGTATTGTACCTGATATCCAAAATAAACAATATTGAATCAAATCGAATCGTAATCGAAATCGAATTGAATTGCAAGCTTGTGAATCGAAATCGAATCGAATTGTGAAATTTCTGTCAATACCCAGCCCTAGAATTGCACATAAGGCAGTTTTTATAATAATAACAACTTTTTAATGACACAATTATGTTTCCCCTTCCAATTCATTAAAACGTTTGCTGTCATAACTTGTTTTAATGACAGATTTATTCAAACATATATGAAATTGAGGACCAGGTTAAGTAAAAATTAGGGCTGGGAGAATAAATCGATTCATCGCGATTCGTGAATCAATTCCAATATTTTCCGAATGAATCGCCATTCTCTCTCGAATCGATTCTAAGCTTAGTTTTTAAAAAGCAGATGGCGCTTTAAGCCTGGTTCACACGTCAGGATAATTAGGCTGATTTTAGCCCCGATTGACCCCTTCCGACAATCTTAAGTATGCTCCGATTATCGTAAAATAATCTGATCAGATATTCCTGCCGTGTGTGTGTGTTAAGAGTGCTCTCGTCTGCTCGGAAGGACGTCTGGACCGCTCCGATCTCAAATCGGGGATATCCAACATGTTGGATTTATTTGGCCCGATTTCCCCTCGTGTGTGGTGTCCCCCGGGGACAAACGAGCACGCAGCCTGTGGACTGTGGCGTGTAGCCAATCAGAAAGCGAGGTGACGAGGCGCAGAGGAAGCACCGGGAAACAAAATCAAAACAGCCGTCCATGCTCGCGTTGTCTCCACTTCTTTGACCATCGCCTTTTCTTTTTCGGTTAAAAACAAACTACAAACTATCACCACTGCATCCTCTTCGTCCGCCATGATTGTTTACTCTGAAGTCACGTTTGATCTCGAGGGATTTTGCGAGATTTTCCGTCTGACCTGGGAATGCTCTGGAGTCAAATCGGTTCGTGTGTGATGTGTTGGTTTTGCCGTGTGGCTGCGCACCACACACTGTACGACCAAAACTGTTAGACCCGTGATTTTTCGCCGTGTGTGGAGTCTCTCAGGTTTGGAAAATCGGCCGACAATTTTAAAATCGTCCCGTGTGAACCAGGCTTTAGGCTAGTTTTAAACTGCATGCTCAAATGCTCACAAAGAAGAGCGTCCATGTGTTGTGTGAGTCTGAGAATGCACCTCAGAATGCTTTTATGACGCGAGATTAATGTAAACAGCCTTGTAATTCGCTTCAACCTTTTTGAACTTTATGAATGATTATTTTATAGAAGTTTTTCAAGTGGTGTGTGTAAGGCATTGGAAGCAAGCAGAGTATGACTTTTTCTAAAGCACGCAGTGCCATCTGCTGTCAAAAAATAAGCTCAGAATCGATTCGAGAGAGAATCGCGACGCATTCGGATAATGTCAGAATCGATCCAGAATCATTTCTCGATTCATGATGCATCGATTTATTGTCCCAGCCCTAGTAAAAATATAATGAATATTTAATATAGTGCATTTTTTTTTTTTTCAGAATTCATTCATTTCATTTCATTTTTTATTGAAATGAGAATCGAGAAATCAATATTTGTAACCCAGTCCTAAGCTTCACAGTAATAAACAGGTAAATGCCAGAATCAGTGATGCACATTTTTTCAAACTTGATACAAATTCAAGTTCTGCTGTAAAGTAGCTCTAAAAAGTTGAGTGTATTTTATTCAGCTCAAGTCAGGCTCATGTTCAGTGTTGATTCAATTCTGCTCAATAACTGTGTAAAGTTCATCATTTCTGTTCTCAAACAAACACAGATGATATAATCAAATCCTGCCCTATGTTATTTCCCACTGAATATTCTGTTTAACACATTATGAAATTTAAATGTATTTCAAATGCAGTTTTATGTTGTCTTTAATGATTTTGTGTCGCTTGTTTTGTCATATTTCCAAATGCAGCCAGTAAAGAAGAAGAAAATTAAGCGGGAAATCAAAATTTTGGAGAATTTGAGAGGCGGCCCCAACATCATCTCACTTCTAGACATTGTCAAGGATCCAGTGGTCAGTTGGATTTCTTGAAGATGATGTTTGATATGAAAATGTTCTGTATTGTTGAGAATGTGAAATCAAGCTTGCGCAGCTTCGTTTCAAATACGTCTTTAACGGAAGTCTCTTGTGTTTCTCCCTCAAGTCTCGAACCCCAGCTCTGGTATTTGAACATGTGAACAACACAGACTTCAAGGTAAATCATTTCTTCTACCTGCTAAATCAATTCTGACACCAAAATGCAAGACAAAAAAAATCAGTTCGTTTAAACTCAACCATCTGCTTGTTCTGTCGTGCAGCAATTGTATCAAACGCTATCAGACTACGACATTCGGTTCTACATGTACGAGATCCTAAAGGTAAGTTCCTTCAGATATCATCTTAAAGCTGTTCACAGAAAGTCCCGAGTATCTCAAGTCTGTGACCACTTGTACCTAATTATTAGTTTTGTTTATACTATTTTTATTGTTACCTGTATTTTCCCAATCTGTTTCAAACTCTCCCCATCTTGGCCACTTTCTGCAATAGTTTGATGCTACTAGTTGTGTATCTGATACACTCGCAGAAAGATCTTATTGCTGCAGTTTTAGCATGTTGTTCATATACATATGCTGTTAGTCAGTTGTGTGTGAATCCTGGAGTTCATGGGTTCAGGTGTGTTAATCTGGATCAGGTAAAACTGCGTCACTGCAGGAGAAAGAGCATCTGTCCACTGGCTTAACCTGTGTACCTTCACCACTCATTGCCCAGTTGCCCTCCCTCTGTTTCTCGCTCCTTTTTTGATTCCCAGACCCTTTTTGTATTAGGATCAACATGTTATAATATTGAGAAATGTTCTGTTTGAATATATTGTAAAATGTAATTTATTCCTGTGATCAAAGCTGTATTTTCAGCATCATTACTCCAGTCTTCAGTGTCACATGATCCTTCAGAAATCCTTCTAATTATATGATGATTTGCTGTTCAAGAAACATTATGTATTATTATCAATGTTGAAAAGAGTTGTGTTGCTGCTGCTTTGTATTTTTGTGGGAACGGGATTCTTTGATGAACAGAAAGTTTAAAAGAACAGCATTTATTTGAAATAGAAATCTAGTCAATTTTGATCAAGTTACTGCGTCCTTGCTAAATTAATGTATTTGAGGATTTTTTTATTTATTTTTATGAAAACATGGAAGAATTGCATTGTGATTAATAGTAAATATACTGATTTTCTTTGGGTAATTTTACAAGATAAAATTAATGTTCTCTAATATATTTTAATTATATATATATATATATATATATATATATATATATATATATATATATATATATATATATATATATATTGAAATTGAATTAAATTCTCTAGTATGTTAGTTTTTTTTTGTTGAAATATATAATATTTTAATATACAAATATTTAATCAGCTATCATCTTAAGTTAAATAAAGTATGTAATCCAGTAATCACAAACGATTAAATAATGATCTATTAGTGCAAAGGTGTGAGTAGCCTGGTGTTTACGTCTGGTTCTCTCTCTCTCAGGCGTTGGACTACTGCCACAGTATGGGAATCATGCACAGAGATGTGAAGCCACACAACGTGATGATCGACCATGAACACAGAAAGGTACTTCCCGCTTGCGTCATCGCTCGCGTCAGCCTTTGTGTTACGCCATCTCACTCCACACGTCTGATTGGCTGAATGACGACGAGCTCGCTTGCATGCACCAATCACAAACCAGAGATAGCTGTAGTAAAAGAGAAGCTTTGTTTGTTGCTGTGACATCAAGCACATTACTTTAAGTTCGATCAAATTTAAAAGGTCTACAATTTGCACGTTTCCTGCTTCAACAGGGACACTCCTATTAGATGCTGAGTGAATCACTAATTGTAATTTTGATTGATTAATTAGTTCACATTTGTCTGATGGTGTTTTCTCTTGTTTAGCTGCGTCTGATAGACTGGGGTTTAGCAGAGTTTTATCACCCCAGTCAGGAGTACAACGTCAGGGTGGCGTCTCGATATTTCAAAGGACCTGAACTGCTGGTGGACTATCAGGTGAGACGAGATGCAAACAAGACTTTTAGAAAAGTGCTCGGTTTGTTTCTTTAAGACACAAATCTTGCTTCAAAAGCACATGTTCAAGCTTCTGTTGAATAAACATGCACATCACAAACAGCGTAACATAAAGTCGTTTGTTTCGTCCCACAGATGTATGACTACAGTTTAGACATGTGGAGCTTAGGCTGCATGTTGGCGAGTATGATCTTCCGGAAAGAGCCTTTTTTCCACGGACACGACAACTATGATCAGGTGATACCTGCTGCTTTTAGGTCTTTTCAAATGTTCATTGTTGTCTTGCCACTTTATAGTGACCGATGTTTGTGGCGTAATCACAAAAAATGAATAGAATTAATTTGCCTCAATCAGTGTTGGGTGTAATTACTATTTCAAGGGAAAAGTAATAAATTACCTTGTAAAGTAAGGGATTAATCTTAATTCTGTAATTTAATTAGTTACTTCTGATGTAATTGCATTAAATACTGTATTGACTATATAACAATTCTATATAAAACAATAGTGGATTTAACATCAAAATGTAATGTTAAAATGTGTTTTTAATGTAACTTTCATCCTTTACACACTTTGGTCAGTTCAAGAATAATTTATGCAATTGTTTATTTGAAAGAATTAAAAGAGCAGATTCTTGTCTATACTGGTATTGTTCATCTGGTCGAGGTTGATATGCGATTTAGAAAGTAATAAGTAATCCAATGCTTTTCAGAGCGAGTAATTGGTACAATAATCTAATTACACTGTTGAAGATGTAATTAGTATCTAGTAATTCATTAATTTTTTTAGTGTAACTTACTGGGCTCAGATCATAGCATGGAAGACAATGTGCTTGGATGGTGGAATATTTTTGAAATCTGCACACTTGAGTATTTTATGCTCTAATATTTCCCACAATACCTTAGCAAATAGAAAGATGTGTGACCGCTTTCTGATGTTATCAAGATGATATTATAGTTTCTCCCTGTGTCTTACTGTCTGTCTTTATAAATGAAAGTGCAGTGCATACTCATAAGTATTTGAATTATATTAATATAAATATATTAGGGCTGCAACAACTAATTGATAAAATCGGCCATTATCGATAATGAAAATAATTAGACTTAATTAATTTGATAAGTCGAGTCTGTATAATCGACAGATTAATCTATTCTCAAAATAATCATTAGTTGCAGCCCTAAAATATATTATTATATAACTATATATAAAATTATAATGATTATATTATAAGTATATCATTTTCTTTGTAGGCCAAAACCTAAAAACAAGTGCATTTTAGCACTTCTGGTTTCATCATCCTGAAGTCAATGGGTTTTTTGAACGAGCTTGTGTTAAACAGAAACCTTATTTTAGGCATTTAACTAAAAATCCAAGATATTTTCACATTTTATTTTAAGACATAAAATGCATGATTAATACCCCCTTGTGATTTAAAAAACAACAACTGGCTAAATTGGAAAAGTCCGCTTTTACAGCCTTATGTTTACAATCACGTACTTGCAAACTATGCTGAATTTAGGCTTCAAAATTTACAAAAGTTGTGTCAATCTGTGAAAGTTATCATGATGAATAAAACAGGCAAGAATCATAAACTTGTGTTGGTCGCAGAACTTATTTTCTGCAATAATCCAACAGCCAATGGACAAATGTGTTTTTGTGTAGGGAACCAGTGTAACGCTGACTTCAGGCTGTCAGCTGGTTTGATCTGCTGGATGTGTGTCTGCTGCCCTCTGCTGTTGTTAACCAGTACTGTGTGTTTGTCCAGCTTGTACGGATTGCCAAAGTCCTGGGCACAGAGGACCTCTACGACTACATCGACAAATACAACATCGAGCTCGACCCACGGTTCAACGACATTTTGGGAAGGTACGTTGAGATGTGTGATTGTGTTTATACATGTAATACTTTGACCTCACTTTAAGGATTTTACTATCTCTCTCCAGACATTCCCGGAAAAGGTGGGAACGGTTTGTCCACAGTGAGAACCAGCACCTGGTCAGTACCGAAGCGTTGGACTTCCTGGACAAACTGTTGCGCTACGACCACCAAGCTCGCCTCACCGCCCGCGAGGCCATGGAGCACCCTTATTTCTGTGAGTGTCTTCATCTACTGAAACGATGAAGATCAACTGTGCTCCTCATGCCAGAGTCTAGGATCTCTTAAACTAGTCAATAGCCAAGGAAGCAGAACCAATATCCCAATCTGATTCAAAAACACCTTGATTGCAAAGTTGACATCAGTTATGTGATCAAATGATTGAGAAGTGTGAACAATGTCTCTGTAGGAACTAAAGCAGTTGTCATGTGGACACAGGATTTGCTCGCTCATTTGAAATAAAAGGTTTATGTACTCTATTGATTGCATCATCACTGTGCCCATATGTGAAGCGCTTTGAGTACCCAGATAAGCGCTATGTTGAATGTAACGATATATTATAATTATGTCTCGTGTTAGATCCCATTGTGAAAGAACAGGCGAGGATTGGCTCCACTTCAGGCCTGTCCGCTGGATCCACTCCTGTCAGCACGTCCAGTATGATCACAGGTCAGTCATGTGACTCCCTCCGGGATCATGCTTATTGAACTGAGAATTACATACTAGAATTAAGATTAAAAAAGTATTTTTCTGTGTTCATGAGGAACATGACGTTACTAAAAGGCATTGATCTGCAGGTCTTCAAGAAGTCAGAGTGTCAGCTGATCCTTGACGCATTGCAGAGTGTGTTTGCTTCTAAATGCTGATGGTGTTTGTTTTCCTGTAGGAGGCGTCACATCCATGTCCTCGTCCCAGCCGATGGCCAACATCGCCGGCTCTCCGGTCATCTCGTCTCCCAGTGCTCTCGCCACACAGGTTCCTGCGGCCGCCGGGGCGATGCCCTGAACACACACACACTCGCTCTCTCTGCCCTGGGCCACAGTTTTATGTTTAGTGTAAACAAACTAAAGAGAGACTAAACTAGGTTTCTTTTTTTTTTTTCTTCCTTTTTTTTTTTTTTTTTTCAATACAATAATTATATATTGAAGCTGGGACACACAGTTGTTATGTTGCATCGGTGTCCGGCAGTCTTTCCTGATGATGATGATGGTGTCTATATAGAAGCCACTACAGTGTAGAAACTCAGAAAATGGATAATAAAATTTATTTTATATGTCCCTATATTGGCTTCTGTTTGTTATTCGAACAATTTGGATATTTGCTGATGAGATTGTTGTTAATCTACAGGTTTTTGGGGACTTAAAACATAATTAAACGACATATAATTCATAGACAAATATCAAGGTGCAAGAGTCATTTTCACATTCATGCATTGGGCAGATGCTTTTAATTTAATTGACTTGCATTGGTTTCTAAGTTTACATTATATTCCTTTTTGGATAGTAATGACTATTACTATTAATAGTAAGGAACGACTTATTATTTGAATCTGTATTCTAAAGTGAAGATCCTGGTAACCCAATAGTAATGCCTCGAGTGTTACTAAATCCATCTGAAGGAATTAGCATCCAAAACCTTTCAAAAACCTCAAAAGTTTACAGTGAATTCAGTCTTTAATAGGAGTATTATCTTTAATAGGAGAGTTATTGCTAGTTCATTACCATGATCTTCACTTTAGAATTAATTATACATTAGTCTTATTAAATTAACTGCAAATGAAACCCTTATCTGTGATTAATTGTGTATGCTATTGTCGAGTTAAAGTACCTGTGTAAACTATTGTGATACAGCTGAGATATTTAATGTGCGTCTGTAATGGGTTTGTAGGGACGAGGCAGAGAGAGAATCCACGTGTGCACATAACTTCAATAGCAAAAGACAAAAACACAGATAATCCAGACTGGGACATACCTATCAAGTTTTGGATTTGAAAATAAGGGAACTTTTCCAGCGCCCACTGTGAGCAGTCCCACCACCCCAACCAAGCTCCAGTATCCCTTACATTTTAAAGGGGTCATGACGAGATGAGAAACCAAATTTGCCTTGATCTTTTGGTATTAAAGAGGTCTTTGTACCATTAAAACCTCCTGCAAGTTTCATAGCTTAAGACGTCCTCCCCATTATAAACGAACCATTTATTTAATCAAGCTCTAAATACAGCTCGTTCTAGATCCTTTGTACTTAGTGACGTCACGGTACGAAGTGACGTACCAGTCGTTTGCATATGACCGCCTCCAGCGCAAGACAACTACGCCTCATTTGACATCATCGCATGCGTTGACGTGCAGCGAGGGGGTCTGTATACGCCACGCAGATGTGCTGTTCCTGGCTGTGGACAAACAACATGTTTGAATGCTGGCGAACGATCCAGACGTCAGGGAAAGCAGTTTATTTGCAGCATATGCAGCCCGCCAAAGCCTTATTTGTTCGGTGAGTGATGTAGATGAGTGTGACAGGGCATGTTACTGAAAGAACGAGCAGAGAGAGAGAGAGAGAGAGAGAGAGCCCCGGCCGCGCGCGCGCCTTCAAACTGCCTCCTCTCCCTTTCTCTCTCTCCCTCGCGCATATGAATTGAAATCAATTGAGAATTGACACGATGGTAAAAGATCGGAAGACCGAAGTTTCACGTGGCGGAGAATTGTGTAGCCTACATGTGATACAAAATGATTAACGTTAATAATTTATGCATAAGCAGCACTGACGTTAGCCAATCATAACAATGGGCGTTAACACTGAACTCTTAAAGGGGAAACACCTCCAAAACAGACTATTTGAATCAGAGGGGGAGAAACAGGGTGGGAAAAGGTCATAAATCACTACTTTTTTTAATTTTTTGTACAAAAAACTATAGTAATACTATAATTGCGCATAAGGGAACATAATAAAACAAAACAAAAAAACATGTCATGACCCCTTTAAGACAGGTGTTATAGCCTAAATGAAAACACACACACACACACACACACACATATATATATATATATATATATATATATATATATATATAGGGTATATATTAAGAGCATTTAATTAAAGGGTTATTTGCATATTTTCTGTTCATTTAACATTGCTTGTCTTACATTTTATTTTCATTCCACACTTTATTTTCATTTCATATTGCTTTTCTTTTACAGTTTTTCTTTTCATTTCACATAACTTTTTTAGTGAGTTATTCAACAAATTTGTTGCAGACTTTGTATTAACTGTTTTGGAAGGAGTGTATTTGTGGGCTGGGCCAGAGTGATTAATTTTACATGAGAGTAGAGCAAACAGTTCTGTTGTCTAACGTATTCTCTGTAACAATCTTTCGTACCATGCTAAACACCCTTTCTCGTGCTGACATACATCATTCCTTCCCCGTGTGAGATGCTAAAGTTGTCACTCATCATCTGACCTCACACACTAACCTCGCGACAACTGCCACCTACAGTACCTGTAGTTATCGCGAGGCTAGTGACAGAGCTCAGATTGGGAATGTTTTTTTTTCCTACTCCACCTGGGGTATTATTATTTTTCAATAACGCAGGATAAAATACGGGAGATTTATGGGAAAATCCTAATACGGGAGGACAGCGGGAAAGAAGGTTAAAATACGGGACTTTCCCGGCCAAAACGGGATACTTGACATTGACAGGTATGGACTGGGAAAGAGGCAAATGGTTCACACGAAATCAAAGGGCAAAACCAGGACACCCAGGCACGCCACGACCAAACACCATGAGAGCAAACAACTAACAAAACATCACCGAAGCACAAGGGTTTGAATATGTGGCAAAGCGAGTGTTATAGGGTGGGGCGGAGCACTAATTTATACACGTGCTCAGCAAACTCAAGTTGATATTAGTTTCCGACTACTACGCCACCTTGGGAATTTCACCCAAGGAATTAAACGCGCCCTCTAAAGGCACGCACAGGTTCTTGTCACCATTAGAGCCAGAGACATTGGTAATCGTCCAAAAATATTTTATTGACAGTTATAAAAGGGGCATTAACAGGCAGCCACACTCATCTCATTAGAAGGTTCAATTATCAGTGGCAAAGGACCCGGGGCTTACCAACAGGGGCAGTCTCAGATAGAATAATCACCCTTAAATAATGAAAATGTTTTAACCCTCAGGTGCTCTTCGTTTCGGAGTCACACTTGTTATCTTCCCGGTCAGAAGTGACCGGACACCTAAAAATGAAACTTTCTCCATCCCAGTAAAGCCAATGCAATTTATTTTTGTTCAATAATATTTTTTCTTTTTAATTTTGTATTTTGAGACAATTTGATGTTACTTATTAATATTTATGCAATATTTATGGTCCATTTTTGCCATTGAAAACAATACAATTTTTTTTTTTTTCCTAATTTATAAAAATATTTCTTCAATTATTGCAGTATTTCAGATTAATATAGAGACCTGGCCTTTTTGAAGTCAGATTAGCGCCATCTGTTGAGAGAAATTAAAATAAAACATGTCATTTCATAGTGTAACCACTAGATGCCTGTATAGCTCTCTATGGAGAGGCTTGTGAATTCTCTAATAGTTTTTGGACAAAATTACTTACTTTAATGTGGATTTGAATGTTTTTTTTTTTTTTTAATTCTCAAACAATATTTTTTGCCATGGTTTATAATTTTTTTTAAATAAATTTGATGTGAAGTGTACACGTTTTTGCATTATTACTACAGTCAAACCTGAATACAGAGAAAGCATTTTGTTACAGGTAACATTACAATTCGATAAAAAAAAATAAAAAAATAAACAGTAATGCTTTTTCACAGCTTATTATTATTATTATTATTATTATTTTTAAACATATTAATTTGTTATTTTTAAATGTTATATTAATTATTATTTTAATAATTGTAATAATTATTATATTATATATTATATATATATTAATTATAATTATTAATTATGTTTTGTTTTTCACTATTGATGTTTTTTCTGCATTGTGGCCGATTTGTAGAGAATTTGTGTTTGTCAATTTCCCATTCATTTCCTATGGTCGGTCAGTTCATTGGTGTGTATGTGTATAAAAAGTGTGTGTGTGTGGGTGGGTATGTCTGTTTTGCACTCTTGGTGTTTTAGAGTGTCACCCCTTCAATGCTGAGCACTTTTTTTCTGCATCGTGGCCGATTTGTAGATTGTACACACAAAAATTCTTAAAGTTTTTGTGTTTTTGTCAATTTCCCATTCATTTTCTATGGTCGGTCATTTTTGACCGAAGAGCACAAGTGTGACTATTTTTTTTACGACCACTTAGCCTGCTCGGATCATGACCTCATTTTTTTTGTGTGTTCACCCAATGCCATAAAAGTCACCAAGTTTCGTAACATTCCGATGAAGCTGTGATTTTTAAAAATTTTAAACAGAACATTTTTCGGTCAGAAATGACCGAAGAGCACCTCAGGGTTAAATCAGTGCACACAGTGACTGATGTCAGCAAAGAGCACGAAACACAGTGAAGGATGCCACCACCCAAAGAAGGTCACTCGTCTGCCCCCCGGTGCCCAGACCCTGCCGACAACAAGAGAGAGAGAGACATTAAAAAGGAGCAGAGATATGCATAACCAAATCAATAATTTGACAATACAAAGTATAACTCAAATGCAGTTCCAGGAAGGAACCAACTACTCTGTCCCACCCGGGTCTGCACAAATAACACAGAAACCAAAGCATAAAAAAATTTAAATGAAAGAACACTATAAACAAATAACTAAATAAATTCAGCTGTAGAATTCAACCGTAGTAATAGTTAAATGACATCAATGTATATTCAATAATTACAGTAAATGAACTGAAACCAAAATACAAATTCAAAAAATACCAAACTGTTTGAGACTGATTAAAGAAATAAACTAGAAAAAGGAAAACAAAAGAAAGCACATCCCATCCCATGCACGTGATCAGAACACAGCCATTGCCCTCATCACGCGCCTAAAACAGAACAGAACATGTTACACTGCCATTCACTCTCCCTTGACTTCAGGCTCGAGCAAATATACTCACGATGTAACATGCTTCACCGGGGTAAATATCCCGAATTCTAGCAACGCATGGAGCCAGAAATCCCCGATAAACTCGTCGGCGGAGAATGTGGATAGACTTTAGACTATGTAAAACAGACAAATTAGTACACGCTCAGTTGAAGCAACCCATAGACATTCCTCATTACACAAACGTCTTCGTACATGCTTTCCTTACCATCTCAAATGTCCACTTTCGATTCCCCATCCGGCAAAACACCAGTAAACAACACCAGTAAACAACACGAGTCAGTGGTTAGAAGCTTCAGCGGCCTTTAGGACTGACATTACATGTCAACACTCAACTCCAACACAAGCATAGACAGTAAAAGAAATGGACACAGCGACCCCATAGATTTCAACGGAGAAAGTTGAAGCACTCACTTCCTGATAGCCAAGCGCACCGCGCAGGCTCAAACTGAGCTTGACGACGTAGATGTGACGTGAGCAACCGTTCTGACCTTCTAGTAGCTGTGCCGAGACAAATCTGAAACAAATCTGTTGTTGAAATATTTTGTCCCGTTGCTTTTATGAACTATTTTTACAAAATCGGCTTCTACGGGGCCATGACGTAAGATACAAGGTAAGGGAGCCTTTTATCCATTCTCCTGTTTCTTAAGAAATAAATAATGGACAAATGGAGTCTTTGGAAATGGAAACTGAGAACACATTTTAACACAAAAGTCCTTATAAAACATAGAACCGGGATCATGACAGCATCCCACCTGTCGTTACATTGTTATTTAGAAATTCCTGTTTTTTGCTGAAGCTCAAACGTGCTGTGTAACACGAGAATGAACCTCATTGGTTCTTGCTGAAGCTCAAGCGTGAATGAATCTCATTAAAATAATTAAAAAATGCTGTACCAATATTTACCCTCGTTTTCTTAATTCACCGGTCACGTTTCCTTTTAATTTTTTTATTTTTTTATTTTTTGGATTCCTTGCCTTTCAAATTTGCCAGGGCAGTGACTGACAAGCGCCTCTTACTGATCTCCTTGTCCGTTTCAGCTGGTGTTAGTCATGTGATGCTGACTCTGAACGAAAACGCGTTGTGGAAAAGCGTTGAGGTAGGCTAGTGCTTTTTGTCCCTCCCTGCTATTGTAGTTTTTCACAATCTCGTTTTTCGAGAACGACATGGAAGCCTGCTTAACTTACCCGTCCAATGTAAATAAAAATAAGAAATTCTTCGCTTACAAGGATAAGTCAGATCATTGGCAGAGGTCATTTTACACCAATGAGGACATATTTATGAATAAAGACATTGAGGTTAGCTAATAAAATACTTAAAAAAACTACACCGGCACAATCACACAAAAAAAAAACAGAATTTTGCTGACAATCATTTTAACTGTGCATTTACATGCTAGACCTCTTTAATAACATGCAATACCACCGATGGAGGTGAATTAAAAATCCTTTTCACAGATAAATTTTTTCGTTGTTGTACAAGGAGCATCAAACCAAGAGTTTAATTTGGTTGACCCATCTCCCAGAGCAACGCAATTAGCAGCTCTCCCGCCATTAGGTTGTTGGGGATCCCCGCACCAGACCCTTTAAGAGACAAACAAGCAATAATACACTAGCAATAATACTTTTAGAAAACATCAGTATATTTGTACATTGATTAACATTCCTAGACATGTTCACACATGCAGAGTTCTTACTGTAGTCCAGTGTCAGTGAGAGTTTGGTTATTCACCCAAACCCAGCGACCTTCAGTGTCCAGATCATTGAGATCAATCCAGTGCGTGTCTTTAATTTTAGACACCAGAAAATCCTAATGGGGAAAATGTACATAAGTGATCGTGTGTTTGGTACATGTGAGGGTAAATGTATAGGTTAATAGAAACACTTTAAAAGCTTTGTTTTATTTGTGTGATCAAAACATATTAATTTCTAATTGATCTGTCTTGCCTGTTCTGATTGGCTGGTTATGGTCACCAGATCGGCTCCTTTTGAAACACAGACATCTCGACTGCTCGTCCAGTTCAGTTGATCAGAGCTGAAGAAGTACTGCTTTCCGTGACAAACTAACCATCCATTCACAGAGATATAACAACACTTAGCTGTGAAAGATAAAATAAAAAGTCAATTACACCTTCTATTGTTTAGATCATAAAGTTAATCGAATGGTTCCATGTGCAAAAATATTCACACTTTATGTTGGTTGTAAACTGACACTCACCATCGTTAAAGGACAGCCTAAGTGTGTTGTATCTGGCTGTGAGATCATTAAACTCTTTCTTCATAGCTGGTGAAAAGACAATTAAATAGTAAAGGAGAACAAGCAGATACTGTTTCTAACATGGGGAGTTCAATAAACACTCAACACTGTTAATGAAACATGTGCTCTATCGTTTATGAAATACAGTTTTCTCACCTGTGATTATGATCTCTTGAGCCGCCACTGTCTTTGAAACCATGATGTGCTTCTCATTCAGTGATACGAAATCAGCAAGCTTATGATTATCTGATTAAAGACAAAAGCAGCAGTGGAAAATGTGTTTTTGAGGAAAGTCCACATCAAGCACACTTAAGACTGAAATGATCTACAAACCATTCTGTAAATGTTTGTAAATGAAGTCTTCAGTTATAATTAATGAGAGTTCAATTGTATGATTTTATAAGCTACTAAACATTGTGTTGCGACTTCTAATGATGCTACTGTAGACGTACTTACAGTAACTCAGTCAATACAACCCTGAACAGAGCAAAGATCAAGTATCAGTTATACTTACAAATCACCCCGAGAGTGCAGAGACCTCCGAGAGCAAAACCAAGAGAGAAACCCAGAACAATCAGAGAAACTTTAGTCCACTTAAAAAGAGTGACCTCTCTCTCTCTCGCTCTCTCTCGCTCTCTCTCTCTCTCGCTCTCTCTCTCTCTCTCTCTCTCTCGCTCTCTCTCTCTCTTCAGTGGAGTTACCTGGATTACAAATTTGATGAGAAAAATTAAATGACTTCTGAACCTTGAATCTTTACAGCATTTCCGTCTGGAACCATCCCTGAATTTACGCTGGGTTAATTTCTGTACGATACATTTTTAACAGAATACATTTTCAACACATTGACCAAACCTGACATTTTATTAATTGTAATAATTATTTATTTAGTCTTGGGAATTCAGCTCTAACATTCAGTTAAAATCTACCTACATCATATGGTTGACTATTTTCTGAATGTTTATCAGTGTGGTTTTATTGCAAGTCTTCTAAGGCAAAGCATGTACGAATCACCTTGGTTGTGCGTGCGTGCGTTTTTGAGACTTCTATGGAAGCAGAATAGTCTCAATTATAATTCACGCGTGAATTGGGTTTCATGCATGTGAAATTGTATACGCATGTGTGAATCATGTTTCTTGCATGAATCATAATTGAGACTATTCTGCTTGCATACTTTTCAAAACTCTTCACTCAGTGAGCACAACAGAAGTATATGTGTGCTAAACAGTGCATCATTTATCACTGCTTTGGCACAAAATGCATTCAGCGACTACATCTTTCAAATTACATTAATTATTTTCTCATTTCGACAAAACTCTGTGTAAACAGGCTAATTTACACATGCTTACTGTTTTCAAAACTGTTCAACTTAAGTTCAAAACAATTAGATAATACAAAACTGACTAAGACAGCATTTCGCCACATTTCTAATATTGTAATGAAATATATTTTGAATCTAAAAATTAAATGGTATAAAAACAATTGGACAATTGAACCAACCACAGCTGATTCCTATTGTATCTGTATCGGTGGATGGTGTGTATACAAATTTTTGTACTTTGGAATTACTCCAAAAACATAAAATATATAATGTATTGAAGCTAACTGCATCATGGCCAATTCATTCTAGTAACACATATTGCAGTGAATTCTAAACAGTAGAGAGGTAAGAAAGAAAACATTGTATTAAGTTACTTGTTGTGTTTTAAGGTCATTGTTTTGTGGGTGACGAAGTGTGTTTGTTGGCTGTCAACCTGTTGTGGAAGAATGTGTTGATTTGAGACATGCACGAAGTGATTTTATAGTTTTAGTGCATTTTGAAATTAACTGCTGAGCTGAAAGTTGGATAGGAGAACTGAAAAGATGAAAAAGTAAAAGTATTGAGAAATGTGTAGCGACTGTAAAAAACTGTAATGAAACTGACTAAAACTAAACTGAAATTTAAAGCAAAATTGAAAACGATATTAAAATAAAAACTAATTTAAAAATGTAAAACTATAATAACCTTGGTGTGTGTATATAATGTAGAAAAAGTCACCATATGCCATGAGATGAAGGGAACCATGTTATTTTAACTAAGGAATAGTCGATTGGGATCATATTGACTCCACACACAATATGAGGGTTAAATTACAGAGTTCACAGCTTTTGATTCCTATGAATAGATAAAATGTATACCTCGTAAGCCGCTTTGGGCAAAAGCATCTGCCAAATGTGTAATGGTTGAATGAACATAGAAAAAAAAAAACCTTACAGTTATGCATTGCTAAATCTTAATAGAAATTCAAATGCAGCCTTACCTTTGGGTTGAGAGCATTTTTCATCTGAAGAAACTGGTGAAAGTGCGATATGAGGATTTTCATAGACTGAATCCATTTCATGAGCCTGACAGAAGACGTGTCCGCTGAGACTTGAGAGCTGCTCCAGTTTGTTCAGAATAAGGAAGTCACATAGTTTTTATCTCCTGCTTTAACTTATAAAAAAATAAAAAGGTGCCGCAGAACAGCACTCTAATTGTCTAATTGTAGTTTGCATGACCTCCCCCTGTTTGTTCAGACTTCAGAGACTCATTCTTTTAAAATGAAATAGAAATAAAAATTTTATGGGGGAAAAAAATATTTTAAATTGAGGGATTTAAGAGGGTTCCCAGAGTAACATTTAAGGTTTTTAATTTATTTTTGAAAAACTGATTCATGTGAATGTTATTTTAGCCTTCAAATATTATTTTAAAATACTTTTTTAAAATGTTATATATATATATATATATATATATATATATATATATATATATATATATATATATATATATATATATATATAATAATACTGAAAAATTATAATAATACTCAAGTGCACAAATACTACAACAAATTCTCACTGAAGACAACATAAAAAGTAAACACATCATATAAATCTTTGATTCAGTGATTCTGAGCCAGTTATCTGAAAATGTGCTAGCTTGCAGTTTAAAACATTAGTGTTTGTTTTATTCAAACCACATATCTAAATACGTGTCTTTATAGAAATCTTACTAATTTAAAAGAGACTGACACACTTCTAATCTCTTCATATTAAATGGACAGCAAGATATTTAGTCATGTCTGGCAACTTGACATATGTTTTCAGTATTATTAGTATATCAGTGCATTACAAATGAACTGGTTCTATACATTTATTTCCATTTAAAGTGATGAAAACGTAATGAATTAAACATAAGCAGCAGCTTCACACACACAAATATTTTCTCTTGAATTAGAGATTTTAGAGTTTTTCTGAACCAGAGTAAAAAAAAAGAAAGTTGCCAGCCACCGCCAGCATTTTTGATCATTTTCACAAAATGTTCATGGCCCCCAGAATATTTTGTTGTATGAATATCTGAACATGCAATATATCACAAGAAAACAGCTCCTCTGCTTAAAGAAATAATTTTTTTTTTTTTATCGACAATTGAACGTGGTAGTTTCATTAAAAAAAAGAAGAAGCTACGTTTCGAGCAAAAGGCTGAGAAAAACTTGTTTTTGGAGTGGAATAGATCGAGTCCATCAACGCCCCAAAAGCTTCACAGTCGTACGGCTCGTCCTGGTTCAACATTTCATTCAGTAACATTAGGCCGTTTTGATTTATGCTGTTTATTGTTGTTGATCGCATTATATTACATATGCATCTGATTACATATGCTATCACTTGTTTCTACTTTATCTTCATGTGTTTTGATCAGGAGATTCATTGCTTCTTCAGAAGATGTGTTATAGCGCTCCAACCGTATAACAGTGAAAACACAGAAAGCTGGAAATTTACATCAATGTCTGGGAAAGTGTTAATAATCAAAATAACCTCCACTATAAATAACCTTTTGCGCAATGTAAAGGTTTCATGGATGTTTTATGTACGAATTTTGACATGTTATTCACTTTTTTCTTTACTGTCAACGTGTGAAAAGAAACTTAAAAAAATCAGACCTTGAATCCAGTGGACGGCACAAAGTGCACAACCAGTGTTGTCTTTTGGGAAATAAGTAGAGACAAATTAATTATTTATTATTTTAGGCCCATTTTCTCTTTATTTGAGTAATTGTGCTTATTTACAGTGTGTGTGTAGTGATTTTTTTTAAAACTTTTGAGCAAGGCTCAAATCTTAAGATGTACGATTGAATCTGTTCAGCTTTCGAAGTGTCTCCTCATGCTGGTTGTGAAGTGCATCAAACTTTTCATCCAAAACAAAGAAGCACAGTGAATATCAGATACTGGTGCACAATAGACTTCTATGCTATTTTCATTCTCTACACAAATCAGAATTGAAATTTTCTGGTTGCTGTATTTGCCTCGCCTGTGGCATTGTGATCCTGATCAGACACAGACACATTCAAATCTGAATTTAAAAAAGCAACAGATGCAACACAAATAAACACACATCAAAAGCTCACATTTAGTTATGAAATAAGAGTTTAGAACTAGAAGTAAAATAGTTACGTGCATGTGTTCGAAGCACCACCAGCGTACAAAGACAAGACACACACTGAACTATCAGAAGAACTTTAGCCCATTTATTCAGAGCAACTTCTTTATTGAGGGTCTTCTGATCTGTGAAGTTTATTATGATTATCAATATATATACAGCCGTGCTCAAAAGTTTACACAATACAAGATATTTAAAATAAAAGATGTTTAGTCCAAGACAAAAAATAGCTGAATTTATAAAAATGTTCCCGTTCAGAAGTTTATGTATTGATTCTTCATACTGAGTCGTGGCCTGCATGATCCACAATGGTTGTGATGTTTTGTGATGGTTATTAATGAGACCTTTGTTTGTCCCGAGCAGTTCTTCAGAAATCCTCTTGCAAATTCTTTGGTTTTCCAGCATCTTTTGCATATTTAAACCCTTTGTGACTGACTGTGTGGTTTTGAGATCCATCTTTTCACACTGAGAACAACAGAGGGACTCATACTCAAGTATTACAAAAGGTTCAAACATACTGTACACTATTGTTTCAGAAGGAAACACGATGCATTATTTGTAAAAATTTATTTGTTGAGAGGAGAGCAGGGAGAGAATATATATTTTCTATACAACACTGAACTGCAATTTTCTTAATAAAATATACACAATATTTTAAATTATCACCTTAATTTTTTTTTATGAAAAATTAAAATATAGGCTGCCCAATCTTGACCCTTCAGAACCTAATAATTATAGGCCTATATCAAAACTTCCATTTATTTCAAAAATTTTGGAAAAAGTAGTGGCATGCCAGCTGACTTCCTTTATGGAGCAGCACCACTTATTTGATATTTTTCAGTCTGGTTTCCGGAAAATGCACTCCACTGAAACAGCTCTTATCAAAGTCTCTAGTGATGTGATGATGGCAGCGGACACTGGCCGCTACACTGTCCTTGTACTTCTCGATTTGAGCTCTGCTTTTGACACGGTAGATCACAGTATACTGATCAACCGGCTTCAAAATGAGATGGGACTATCTGGATCTGTGCTCCAATGGTTCTCTTCCTATATTCAAGACAGAACCTTTAATGTTTCTATAAACAATGTACAGTCAGATGTGACCAATTTGTCCTGCGGAGTGGCACAAGGGTCAGTTTTGGGCCCTATTTTGTTTTTACTGTACATTTTGCCACTGGGTCATATTATGGGTTGTTTTAAGGATGTATCGTATCACCTCTATGCCGATGATGTCCAGTTGTATTGTTCTTTCAATGATGCTGAGTTCCATCGATTGTCACTGTTCTTAGAGTGTGTGTCCTCTATCAAAGACTGGCTGGCCTCTAACTTTTTGCAGATAAATGCAAGTAAGACTGAAACATTGATCTTTGCTCCAGACCATAAGATCCCGGTGATCAAACAGCACCTTGGCTCTCTTGGCTCCTCTGTCAAATCCAGCCTCAGAAACCTGGGGGTTGTGTTAGACCAGGCCATGTCTTTGGAGATACACTCAAAACAGCTTGTCCGAAACTGCTTCTATCACCTCAGGAATATCTCTAAAATACGTAAATTGTTGTCAAAGAAGGATCTGGAAATTATTATTCATGCTTTCATATCAACAAGACTTGATTATTGCAACTCTGTCTTTACCTTTTTAAATAAGTCTGCTCTTAACAAATTGCAAATGGTCCAAAATTGTGCTGCTAGACTTTTAACTGGTGCCCCCAGAAGGTCTCATATCACTCCCGTTTTGTTGACTCTCCACTGGCTCCCTGTAAAATATAGGATTGATTTTAAGATTTTAGTGCTGACTTTCAGGGCCTTAAACAGTCAGGCCCCACAGTACATCAAGGACCTTTTGCATCCGCACTCCTCTAGCCGCACTCTTCGGTCTTCTGGCCAGAACCTTCTTATGGTCCCCAAGACTCGTTATAAGACCCGAGGGGACCTGTCTTTTCAGTCTGTTGCCCCCAGACTGTGGAACACGCTGCCCCTGTCTCTGCGTCTGGCTGACTCTGTTGACTCTTTTAAAAAAGATCTGAAGACTTGTTTATTTAGGAAAGCTTTTGGTTGATGGGTTTTAACTAGTGTCACTTTGATTTTACCTTTTATTCTGTACATTCGACGTCTCGTCGATGTACGGACGAATTGGGATTTCAATTCTTCGGTATGTCGACTTGACTGAAAGAGAACACTCTCTCTCTCTCTATATATATATAACTGCATTAATAGCATTAGTCTGCTATCAGTGGCTCAAGCCTCCGTTGCAAGCTCTAAAATGACGTTTTGGAATTAGCAACAGAGCGTTTTAAGGACAAAAACCTGACAAATGTCTTGAAATACACAACATGCCTTGTTTCCCCATTACCAATACTCTGTGCAACGTTTGCTCTTACATGTTTAATACGGCGTTTCCAGCAGATTTTGTGATCAAGAATCACACCCAAAAATGTATTTTCATGCACTCGTTCTATTTCCACATTATTAATCATTACTTTTAATTGTGTGTCAATTTTGCGGTTTCCAAACAACATACGTTTTCATTTTACTAGGAAATATACCTGTTTTGAAAGACAAATTACAAATAAGGAGTTTTTATACCATTTTTAATCCTTTATTCTTACATTTGCTAACAATTTCAATAATCTCCTTTTCATCAGCTGGTTTCAAAAACATTGAGTTTGGATTGCTGTCTAAAAAATCCACATCTTTCACCTCTCATACTTCTATCTGTGGACATTTTATTTCCTTTGCCAGTTTTGGTCCCACACTTACAAAAATGTGTTAAACTCATTAACCACATCATTCATATTGCTAACAGTCATTGTCTATAAAATCCTGAGGGTATTTTATATTCATTGATCCATTCCTGATAATATTATTTAACACATTCCATATGCCCTTGATATTATTTTTGTTGTCGTTTAATATTTTATTATAATAATTTTTCTTACTTATACTCAAAATACTAGTCAGTTTATTCTTATATCTTTTATACTCATGTTATCAACTTCTTTATTTCTGTGTTTTATGAATTCTTTGTACAAGGTATTCTTTTTTTGCTCGCATTTAGTAATCCCTTTGTCATCCAAGGTTTCTCATAACATTTTTGCTTTCTGTTAAATTGTTTTAATGGATAGTGTTCATCATATAATGATTTAAATATTATCATGAATGTTTCATATGCTTTATCAGCCTCATCATACAGTTTTTATTATGTTTTAGTAATTCACTTCTAAATTTGTTTATTGATTCAACTATTTTAACTCTCCTGTAACTTATCCCATTAACATCTGTATCCTTCACATGATCACAAACACACATCACAAAAACTGGCAAATGGTCACTTATGTCATTTAGTAGTAACCCACTATTTATGCTATTTCCATTAGAGCTGTGAATATGTTATCTAATAGAGTTGCACAGTGAAATGTTATTCTGCTTGGTTTAGTTATTAGTGGATAAAGACTCATACTGAACATTGCATCAATAAATTCATCAATCAGTTTATGCTTGTTGGGATTCAGAAGATCTAAATTAATATCCTCACAAATGAACACAGCTTTATGATCTTTCTAAGTAAACAATCTTTCCATGAAGATTGAAAAAGACTATTCTTCAATATTTCAATATTGGTGAAACCAATAAGTGAAAGATATGCACGCAGATGTGCACGTATCTCTGAGCAGCTGGGCCTGGTAGACCTGCAAGGTGCTTCTCAATATACAACGTTTCCAAACGTTGCTCAAGGGTCAACACGTACTAGTCCGTTCAGACAATACCGCGACAGTAGCGTAGATCAACCATCAAGGTGGTCTACGCTCCCGCCGTATGTCGCAACTCGCACGCCACCTCCTCTTATGGAGTCAGAAGCACCTGAGGTCCCTTCGTGCTATTTACATTCCGGGAGATCGGAACTTTGCAGCCGACAACTGTCACGGTTTCGGCCCATCTCCGGCGAATGCCGACTCCATCCCCAGTCTGTTCAGCTGATTTGGGACCAGTTTGGGGATGCACAGGTTGACCTGTTTGCCTCCCACGGCTCATCCCACTGCGCCCTGTATTACTCCCTGACCGAGGGCACGCTCGGCACGGATGCACTGGCGCACAGTTGGCCGCGGGGCCTCCGCTTATATGCGTTTGGAACCTCCACGTGTGGCTCCTGGACGGGACGAGGCAGGTTTGAGTACCCTGCCACCTGTGGTGGCGGATACCATCACTTCCGCTAGAGCATCGTCCACGAGACATGTCTACGCGTTGAAGTGGAACCTCTTCGTCAACTGGTGCTCTTCTCACTGAGAAGACCCCAGGAGATGCTTGATCAGTGTAGTGCTTTCCTTCCTGCAAGATGGGTTGGAGCGAAGGCTGTCTCCCTCCACCCTAAAGGTGTATGTGGCCGCTATCGCCGCATATCACGAAGCAGTTGAAGGTAAGTCTCTGGGGAAGCACGACCTGATCGTCAGGTTCCTGAGAGGAGCGAGGAGACTGAATCCTTCTCGCCCTACTCTCGTTTCTTTCTTGGGACCTCTCAGTGGTGTTATATGCCCTGCAGAGGGCTCCATTTGAGCCTCTGCAATCAGTTGAGCTTAAAATCCTGTCAATAAGACAGCGCTCCTGGTTGCATTGGCCTCCATCAAGAGGGTAGGGGCCTGGTTGCATTGGCCTCCATCAAGAGGGTAGGGGCCTGGTTGCATTGGCCTCCATCAAGAGGGTAGGGGCCTGGTTGCATTGGCCTCCATCAAGAGGGTAGGGGACCTGCACGCATTCTCCGTTGACGAAGCGTGCCTGGAATTCGGGCCGGGTCACTCTCACGTGATCCTGAGACCCCGGCCTGGATATGTGCCCAAGGTTCCCACCACTCCCTTCCGGGACCAGGTGGTGAACCTGCAAGCGCTGCCCCTGGAGGAGGCAGACCCAGGCTTGGCACTGCTCTGTCCAGTACGCGCTCTCCGTGCTTACGTAGACAGGACGCAGTGTTTCAGGACCTCAGACCAGCTCTTTGTCTGTTATGGTGGGAGACTGAAGGGAAAGGCTCTCTCAAAGCAGAGGTTGTCTCACTGGATAGTGGACACCATTGCTTTGGCTTACCAACAGCAAGGCCGACCGTGCCCCCTTGGTGTGACAGCGCACTCCCCCCGGAGTCTGGCGTCCTCTTGGGCTCTAGCGCATGGCGCCTCGCTGGCAGACATCTGCAGAGCTGCAGGCTGGGCGACACCCAACACATTCGCCAGATTCTACAATCTCCGAGTGGAGCCTGTGTACCTTGGTATTCCTGTGTTAAGTAGGACTCCTTCGTCCGTGCCTATATCACGACAGGGAGGTCAGACTTCGCAGGGCACTGGAAGACAGCTGTGAAGGTGGCGTGATTTCACGGGAACCCCCATTCTCCGTCATCCGACGTAACTCGGAGTGACTACGAAAGGCAACGTCTCGGTTACGGATGTAACCCTCGTTCCCTGAGTAGGGAACAGAGACGTTACTTCTCCCTGCCACTTCCGCTGTACCGCTGGGTAGACGCCTGAGTTCAGTCTCGGCTCCTCAGCGAAGACATGATCTGCCTTTGCCGGTGTCTCTCCTTATATACCCACGCGGTGGGGCGGAGATACGCTATGCAAATTCAGCAGACCCATGGCATTTCATCGCCATTGGCTCGTTTTATAATACTCGAAGATGATAGGCTTTCTGGCGAAACCCCCATTCTCCGTCATCCGACCTACGTCTCCGTTCCCTACTCAGGGAACGAGGGTTACATACTTAACCGAGATGTTTTCTTGATTCTAGTTTAGAGATTCTAGAATTTTTTTTAAAAACATAAAAAACAAACAAAAGCATTAATTTTACAGCATTTTAACTGAATAAGCAAACAAATCCAAAAGAAGACATGATGTTTTTATTTTCTCTACATGTGCATGAAACTAGACCTCTTCCATGACATATCACTGATGGACTTTCTTTTCACAGATAAACTTACACATAGAATTGCAAGAAATATCTAACCAATTGTAAAGGCCTTTTGAAGCAAAGCGATGGGTTTGTGTAAGAAAAATATCCATATTTAAAACTTTATAAAGTTAAATAACTAGCTTCTGGCCAAACGAATATACGGATTCCACTTAAGTCTAAAGCGCAACTTAAGCTTGTAATACAGCTGATATCTACGCTACGCCATCACTCACCACGCTACTTGATGTAGAAAGTTGCGCTTTAGGGAAAAGTAGTAATGGTATGGTTGTTTGGCCTGAAGCTCGAATTTTACATTGTATGAATATTTTTCATCGCTTAACTTCAGAAGGCCTTTTTGAGGGATACTTTTATGAGGGATAGATGCACTTTTATGAGGGATAGATGCACTTTTATGAGGGATAGATGCACTTTTATGATGGATAGATGCCCTTTTATGATGGATAGATGAACTTTTATGATGGATAGATGAACTTTTATGATGGATAGACACACTTTTAAGATGGATAGATTAACTTCAAAACTTCAAAACAGAAACAGCCATTCGCTGCCATTTTAAAGCATGGAAGACCAAGACATTTTTTTAAATAACTCCGATTGTATTCGTCTGAAAGAAGAATGTCATGTACACCTAGGATGACTTGAGGGTGAGTGAATCACGGGCTAATTTTCATTTTTGGGTAAACTATCCCTTTAAGGACTGCTTTATGGTATTGAACCAATGGACTCTATGCTTTTAACAGCCTTAGGCTTCAAGTTGAATTGTTTAAAGTTCCGTAGAAATTGTAAATACACTTCATTTCACTTTATTTGTACCAGAAAGATTCGGAAGGCAAAATGTTATAAAGCATAAAATTATTAACAGCCCAGCTAGCAAGTATTTATAAAGTTTTTGTCCGTAACTCGCAATCCGTGGGTAGCGAAATCTGGATTTCCTGCCTGAAGACGAAGGCAGGGGCGCAGCCGACCCCCTGGGAGGTGTGGACAGGACCATCCTGCTGTGGGGAGGATGGAGGTAATTGATTGGCGTCAGCATCTGCGATCTGTGTACCTATCTTTTATGCTGCAAGTATTAGAACACGATTGGTTAGATGTTAAGGTAATAAGTGACGTAACAATCGAGTCTTCCTGGCAGAACTAATGCTAAAGCTTTCATTTCTGTTGTCGTTTCATCTTTTTAAAACACTTCCGAGCTCAAACAGGTTAATCTGACCCCATTATTAGCTGATGTAACTAACCGATTAGGCCGATTGTTACAACATAACATAGCATAATGGTATATAAACAGACAGATATATTCCTGCAGGATTGCTCTTTGCTCATATGCTTATAATGTTTGTTTGTTTTTTCGGTCCCCTTCAGATTTTTCCCTTTCCCTGTTTTCATCCCTTCAGATGTCTCACCCAATCAAACCAATGCAGTAATAAAATAGCACAACATTTATTAATGTATTACACTTTTATTATTAAAGCAATTTACAAATGATGAACTTGACAAGCAATGTTTAATACTAGAGCCTTCAATAAAGCAGTAGAGATGCTGCATTACTGACCTCTTGTGGAGAAAAGAACAAGAAATACAAAGTGACAGAACAGATTGAATGCTGTAAAATGCAAAATTATCAGATTATCACACAAACCTATAATATGTCCTCAAAAAAGAAGCGCACATTACATTTACAGTATTCATTTAGCAATAGCACACAAGTCTTATAGTTATTCAATTGATGCTGTTATTTTAAGACACAAAACTCGCATTTTAACATGATATGAGCAAGCAAATTCAATCTCTAGTTTTATTAAAATAGACCTCATTAATTAGTTCCACTGATGGAGGTAAATTAATATTTCTTTTCACAAATAAACTTTTTCTTTTTTTTACAGGAAGCATCAAACCAAGATTTAAAATTGCCATTCCCATCTCCCAGACTAGCACAGTTCTCTCCAGACGGATCCTGTACTCTCCAGTTATCAGGTTCTCTCGGACCGCCAGTGAACCACAACCTTTAACACACAAACATTCTGGGTATAGACACACATTTCTTTCCTGAAATCATTTTATAAAACCAGTTAAGGTCATCGCCTTCTTAGATGTTTGTTTTTATGCATTTTTGTTGTTGTTGTAGGTTCTCAACTTGTCAATTAAAAATATATTGATTATCATTTGATGATGTAACACATGCAGAGTTCTTACTGTAGTCCAGTGTCAGTGAGAGATTGGTTATTAACCCAAACCCAGTGTCCTTCAGTGTCCAGATCATTGAGACCAATCCAGTGCGTGTCTTTAATTTTAGAGACCAGAAAATCCTAAAAGATAACATTTGGTTTGGTCATGTTTTATCTCATTACATATAACTCAAATGCCAAACTCAAGCTGAAAACACTTCACACAACTTGGGTTAACAATCTCGTGTAGCACCTCAGATGAATACAGTGCAGGAAACAGTGGGTGGTTTTGTCCATAATGTGTTCAGCTTCTTCCTCTTGAAGTTCAGTCACTTGTGGTTTTGCTTTAGCACATCACATTTTATTACAAAATATGATGTGCATTTTGTGGCATTATTGCTTTCGACAACCTAAGGTGAAGAAGTCTTGTATGATCGCTTAATCACCTGAAAAACTGCCACACAGACCTGATTAATCTTCCTCTGAGCAAGGTTACAGTTATTTGTTCAGTTCTCAGCCGATTTCTATGACATTATTTTATGCCTAAACCTGATTTCAAGGTTGGCCAGTGACAGAAAAAATACAGAATATACACAAATACACAGTTGATTTCTGCTACACTGGGTGTTTTACAATATCCAAACAGTGACAAAGAACAGCTTATGTATATGTTCTTTGACATTGACATGAAATTGAGTATTTGAGCATTTTATCTTCTATGCAGATTTTAAGTTAAATGATAAATTTTAAGTACTTATTTTTTATTTATCTTTTTTTTTTCTCCAAAACTGTACTTGATGGACATTTTTCCAAATCAGGCAATGCTAAAGGGATAATTCACCCAAAACTGAAAATTAGCCCATGATTTACTCACCCTAAAGCCATACGTGTATATGACATTCTTCTTTCAGACGAATACAATCAGAGTTATATTTCAAACATGTCCTGGCTCTTCCAAGCTTCATAATGGCAGTGAATGGCTGTTTGACTTTGAAAGTCCATAAAGCATCTATTCATTATTAAAGTGCTCCACGCGTCTCTGGGGCTTAATAACCTACAATGGCTTCAGGGTGAGTAAATCATGGGCTAATTTTCATTTTTGGGAGAACCATCCCTTTATTTTGCAGGGTTCAAGATGCAGTGCGGTGTAATCTTTGTGTTAATTTTGCTTACATCTAATATCAATTATATAATAGTTGATATGACTTGCCTGTTCTGATTGGCTGGTTATGGTCACCAGATCGGCTCCTTTTGAAACACAGACATCTCGACTGCTCGTCCAGTTCAGTTTATCAGAGCTGAATAAATACAGCTTTCCACGATAAGCTAACCCGCCATTCACAGAGAAATCACAAGACTGAGCTATAAGGAATGAATTAAAAAAAGACAATTAAACATTGCCTGAAGCTAATGGGTCTGAAGCTAATGAAGCTAATCAAATTATAGTTCATTGTGCTTTCCTTTCACTTTAAAAAGTAAAGGAGAGAGGCTGTGCTGCAGCAATAGAGAAAGAGTTTGATGAATTTACTGAGTCGTAACTTATATCAGTTTGCATACACAAGTTTAGACAAAATGTGATGCTAATTCAACAAAACAATATTATTAAAAAAAAAGTCAAACACAAGCCCACTCAGCACAAAGGCAGAGTGGTTCTTTAACTCTAGTGTGATTGGTTTTAAGTTCCTCTAATTCTCTCATAACTTGAAGAAAATGGAAAGAATAAAGTTACTCACATGGACAGTTCAGTGAACAACACTACTGTTAATGAAACATGTTTATGAAATATCAACACTTTCTCACTTGTGCTGGTCATCTCTTGAGCTGATTTTAAATCGGCAAGCGTATTGGCATCTGAATTAAAGAGAAAACAACAGCAGCAGCAATTGTAACAAAATATTTTGCTGCCCATTACATTTTGAACAATCTGTTAATATAAGTCAAAGGAGAGATATTTAAAGTAGCCTATAAAGTGTCAGCATCCCGCCTCCTGTTGTTTGTCCCCGGGTTTTCCCTTGTTCCTCACTCGGTTTTTGAGTCTTGGCTATGCGTCTCCTGACATGTCCCCGAGTCCTTCTATCAGTAAGGTGTTCGTAGTTATTTGATTTTGTTTTTTCTCCCCTCGTGGAGTTATTTTATTTCTCTCCTGTGATTGTTTTCATTATCACTACTGTTAGTAATACCTCTTTCTAGTGATGAGGACGAGACCGCCTATGCCGAGTCCGAGTCAAGACCGAGTCTTTGAAGGGTAGAGTCCGAGTCGAAACCGAGTCCGTTGGTTTTAAAAAACAGTCGAGTCCGAGTCAAGACCGAGTCTTTGAAGGGTCGAGTCCGAGTCGAGACCGAGTCCGTTGGTTTTCAAATAGTCGAGTCCGAGTCAAGGCCGAGTCTTTGAGGAAGCAAGTCCGAGTCAAGATTTTGTCCCAACATCTCAGTTTTGATATTCATGATTTAATATCACCCCAGTTAATGATCAACAGTTAAGCCTACAGACTAATGGGCCTTTCACACAGGACGCGGAAAGCGCTGCGCTGCGCTATGAAACCCATTCATTTCAATGGCTTGCGCCGCGCGAAGACGTTTTGTTGCTGCGTCGAGCAAAGCGCAAGCGCAGCGGTGCGCACCATTGACTTGCTCGCGCGCACGCCGCGGTCAAAGTTCAAAATAGTTTAACTTTTGCCGCTGCGCTCTGTGACGATTATCAGCGCGGCCAATAGAAACGGGACATCCAAACAAACACGGAAATCAAAATGGATGAACGGCTAGTACTGTGTGTATCGGAATTTCCTGAGCTCTATGATACAAGTTTGAGGTCGTATAGGGACATCGGCAGAAAAGCGGTGTCATGGAGACATATCTCCATTCAAGTTGGCATGTCAGGTGTGTTTTAATATATATATAATTTGTTCCTTTGTGTCAGCTTTAATGTTTGAATAAATGTTTTATTCTAAAAAAAAACTGAGCTCATGATTCGTGTGTTGATTTCGATGTTATATATGTGTGTGTGTATATATATATATATGGCATAGCGCAGCGCAAATCGCGTTGTATCTGAAGGGCAACGCTGAACCCAGCGGCCAGCGCAGCGCAGCGCATTCCGCGTCCTGTGTGAAAGCCCCTTAAGCTAGATTGGGAATTGTTTAGAGCAGTCGTCTTAACGTCTTAAAGGGATAGTTCACTTTGAAATAAATTTTTGGTATGTTTTAGCTTACCTCAAGGGCATCCAAGATGTAGGTGTCTTTGTTTCTGCAGTAGTTTCAATTTTGATATTTTTAGGCCAAACTGTTCTTGTCGGTCAGTCATATAATGCAGGTGTATGGTCACCAACGGTTTGTGGTTCTGAAAGGCGAATTTGATGATGGCAGACTCGTTGCTCATCTTGCCGCCTCTCACACCATGCAGCAACTGAAGACACTGATGGCTCTGACGGCAGTATCTTTGCATTGCACAATGGGATGTCATATTCAAATAATGCCCGTCAACATTGCATTTTATTATTGTTGTTGTTATGTGTTGTGTGGTTTTTTTTATATGAACATTTTTATATGAAAAAAAAATCTCAAGGACTCGGGTCCTTCTCCTCCCACTGTGGTCCGAGTCCGAGTCAAGACCGAGTCTTTGAAGGTTCGAGTCCGAGTCAAGACCGAGTCTTTGAAGGAACAAGTCCGAGTCGAGCCCGAGAAAGCAGAAATCGGTCTCGAGACCGGTCTCGAGTCCGAGACCGGACTCGAGCTACTACATCACTACCTCTTTCTGAGAAGAACTTTTGCTGGATTTCTTTTGACTTACAAAGTACCATTTTATTTGAATAAATCTACTTTGCCTGGAGTATTGCCTTGAGTGTTTCGTTTGGGTCTAACATTACCTCCTCTGTGGCTAAGTGGTAGATCTCTCAAATCACCACACCTGAGACCCGGATTGTGACAAACTTTACTGAACTAAACGACTGCCTAAGACTAAAATCTACAAAAGTTTGATTGGAGTTGTACATTAATGCTTCTAGCTGCATTAACTGCCATTTAATATATTTAATGTGGAGGTTTAGGTGTTTAGTAAATGTTAATTTATTATAAATATATCATTTTTATAATATTTTTAAATTAACTGATAATCAGAACATAAATTAAATTTTCAATGTAATCTCCAGTCAAACTTTATAAATGGTTGTAAAGATACAAAGACACAAAATACGCAACAAGAGGGCAACATTTTCATGGGACTTAAATATCTCACAATACAATGATGCGCAGCTTGATGACCAAATTGTGTTCAAGAATGCAGCTTAAAACAGCTTTGTCAGAGAAAAGTATGACTTTGAAAAATAAAATGTTTCTGCAGATATGCAGATGTTTCTGCTCCGTGCACACTATAAAGTAAATGCACCCTGAACAGAGTGCAACCCGAATGCACCCTGAACAGAGCAGAGATCTAGTATCAGTTATACTCACAAATCACCCCGAGAGCGCAGAGACCTCCGAGAGCAAACACAAGAGAGAAACCCAGAACAATCAGAGGAACTTTAGTCCACTTAGGAGAAGTGACTTCTCTCTCTCTGTCTTGAAGAGAGATACCTGGGGTGATAAATATTGTTAAAGTGATAATAGTAATTAAAGTGATAAAATATTTCAAACTCTGATAAATATTCCAAATATTCCAAACAAATAAATTCTGAATCCCAGAATTTTCCACGTGGGCCTGTGATGTACTTCTGAAAATGTATCTATAACTAGTCTTGATTTTTTTTAAACTAAATTTCTTAGATGAGCTCACAGTATTTGTGGGAAATTTAAACTGATGTAAACAAAATGAAGATTCTCGATAATGATCAATGAAAGAAAGAAAGAAAGAAAGAAAGAAAGAAAGAAAGAAAGAAAGAAAGAAAGAAAGAAAGAAAGAAAGAAAAAGGAAAAATCTGACACGTGACAGCTTCCAATGGCATTGTTGTTGTTACTTAAAACTCTATGCATGTTTTGTGTTAAAATGCATTATATATACAGAAATAAATCATAAATAATATATAAGCTATAGACAAAAATTTGACATGATCTTTATCCTGTTAACTGTCACCCCACTTTTTGACCTTTGATCTGAACTTAAATGGCTGTAATTCATAAACTATTTGAAATATACAAACCTAAGGTTTGACTTTTCTTAAAGACACCCAGCAAAATAACAAAGTTTCCAAAAGTTACAGAAGTTTAAGTTTATTGTAAAGCAAATTTACTGAACTAAACACTTTTTATTTTATTTTATACAAAATATACTGTGTACTTTACAAAATAATCTGGGCTTACTTTTTTTTTTTACAAGAATATCAGATTTATGTCTAACCAAGTTGTGTTCCAAATCTGAAGTTGATTTCACAAAGAAATTGCCATTTACCATTGGCATAGTAATGCAATGTTATAATATATATTCTATAATACCTTACCTCTGTACAGAGAGCAGTTGCCATCTGAAGCTGTTGCTGAAGGGATGTAATCAACATTTTCATAAACTGAATCCATTTCTTTAACCTGATAAAATGTGTGTATATTGAGTGTTTGCTGGAAACAAGGAAGCCACAGAAGTATTACAACTCATTAAATGTCATTTGTACAGACAGAAGTAAGAAAATAGAGAAAAAAAGAACAAAGTAAACTTGATTAGCAGTGTTTAGAGATCAAATGTGATGACTGCCTTATACAGCAAAGATTTAAAAGTATTTTGTATTCAATTTTTAATTGGCAGGACATTCAAATTTGAAACTGTTCACATGTCCTTTTAAATTTAAACCAATATTTAACAAAGGCTATGTCATTAATTGCACACAAAATAATATGCCGTACATACCGGTGTTGAGAATGCAGTGATGCTGTTATCACTCTTCACTGTCGCATCTGTGTGCATCTGTACTCTTAATAATAGAGACATGCAGGAAGTTACGAAACCTCAAACTCACATCTAGTTGCAGGTCAATCTATCTGGTGTCTCTCTGACTTCAATGTGGGAAAAGTCTGTACAACCCATGAAATGTCTTCGCTTTTTCAACATATTTGGTGATATTACTGTAATCAAACATTTTATCAAGCATTTGTTGTTTTTTAAACCTTTACTAAAAAAACCCATAGCCCAATCAGTACAAACATAGCCTCAAAGTCTTAATAATTCACAACATTTAACAAGTTGTCAAATTCGTTCCATACTCGTACACATTTGTATACTCGTACATAATCCTGCAGCTTTTACTCCTCCTGCTGTCATTGGGTACTGACTCAATTACTGTACATATTTATCGCTATATTTGTACCCCTTCTTGGAAAGTAGTCGGATGTCCCACACACTGTCAGAAAGTTTATATTGCATTGTATTCTTTAAAATTATTACAAATTGAACCCTGTCTGTTCATGTTCCAATGATACATGATTTCTCTCCACACCTCATAACCTACCTCTGTTTGCAAGAGTGGAAAAGCTCATTTGACTTTTGACATGACATCAGATACTCGATTATTTGGTCATAATCAGATCAGTTACACTGCTGATAAGTGTCAAATTTGCATTTAAATCATGTTATTTTTAAGGCAATTGTTTGATTTTGCCAGAAGATTCAGTTGTTCTCTGAATGTAGTCTAAAGATTTGTTTTGTTTAAGGTTTTGAGAAAGTGGGTGATGGTTTCAAGAAATGTGTTTTGGCAATTCAGGTAAACTGCAATAAAATAATTATCTATTATGTTATGCATGATCATCTCATGTAAGTTGCTTTACCAAGCGTACGGCAATTGAAACCATGTTCTGACATTGGTGGAGACCAGAGAGTTTCAAGAGTTTAAAGACAAGCACAGATATTTTAGATCTTTTTAATAAAGCAAAAGCGTGGGGATTGGCTGGTTAGCTATCAATCCCTAGATGTCGTAACCAATAAATGGATTAAACGCCTGTTTTTTCAATGGCAGCCTTTCAAATAGTCTCAGCCTCAGACGTCACTCCCACGCACCATTGGCTGATTGTCTGATGCATATTGCACACTCAACTGGAAACACGTCTTCTGATTGGTTGTATTCTACAGGATTTCCAGGAGACGTGTGTGTTGAGTTCTTTATCGAGTTCTTCTCTGACTGGAAACAAACCGTTGTGACGCCAAACCCCCTCGTGGAAGAAGAAAGACTTTGTGTTTACAATTGTGACAATGTGCGCTCACCAGGATCAACTAAATTGGATTTTCAAAAGAACTTCATGGCTTGCAGTAAACTTGCACAATGTTCTTGAATTAATAATTGATTAGATGCACACTCGTGTAGGGACATTGACTTTACATTTTCACGCCCCTAAACATGACGTGAAACAAAATTAATTAATTTTTTAGTTTTAATTAATTGGTTGTGTTACATGTAGTCAGACAGCCTCTTGGGTGGTTTTGGCCAATGAAAGCTGCGATAGAGTCCTGGGGCCGTATTCACAAAGCATTTTATCTTACCACTAGGAGTACTCCTAAATCGTAGGCCTACTAAAAGATTTTAGCTGGGAGTTTTCTCTTAAAAGTTATTCACAACGCCTTTCAGATCTACTCTTAGTAAAGAAAAATGACAACTCCTAAACTAAGAGTGAGTCTTCGTTGCTATGGATGACGTCATTACTCATGCACGAGCTTGACTGAAGTGACCACCTTGATTGGCTGATGATTGTAACGCGGGAATGATTCCAAACACCTCCCCTACGATGATGAGTGACAGGAGACAGGGAATGCGTGCGCTACACAAGTAGTGCGAAGGACGGAAGATGATGAATAACTGAATACATAGCCAAAATGAATAAAGAGTAAGGAAAAACAAATAGCCTAGTAGCCTATTGAAACATATGGATTGATGCAATATCTTTGCAACATTATTGAATTAATCTGTCACTATATTCCTCTGCCTACGTTTGCAAAGAGAAGAACATTTTAATTTGATTCACAATGAAACGTTATTAGTTTACATGCAGTGAGTAGCCTAGTTTTGGTTGTTGTTGGTGGCGTTATTGCATCCCTAGTTATGCTACAATGCAAAATTGTTCCCTCGCGATTGGAAGCTCCTGTAGCCGCCGCATACGCATTTCAAAACATCGCAACGTGAAATGCCACAAAAAGCGGTTTGTGAATAGGTCTTAGTGAGTTAGGAGTCCTCTCGACTTCTTTTAAGCTGTCCCACGCTTAGGTGCTACTTTTAGGGCTAAAATGCTTTGTGAATTACCCTTAGTCAAAAAAATTAGGAGTCCTAAAGTTACGAGTGACACGCCCATTATTTTTAGGAGTTGCTCCTAAACTCGCCAGTTAGGAGCTACTTTTAGCCTTAAAATTCTTTGTGAATACGGCCCCAGACCTTCTGCCGTCAGTCTGTTAGTCTAAGCGAGATAGCCTACCCTTCAAATGTAGCCATGTATTGTGACTTAATACTTTACTTTTTTTGTTCCTGCAAAAAACATAATTAGCAAATGTTGTAGTCGATCATAGATGTTTAAATCTGGCTCTGAAAAGCATGAAATGGATATTTTCTCCTTTTTGCTGTCTTTGACAAATAGTCACTAGTAAACGACTTAAGATCTGAGCAAGTTTATGGAAAGTTCTGTTCATTTAATTGTTGTAAATACATGCAGTATGTATCATGTATCATCTATTCCTTGGTGATAGGCAACAAATCACATCAGAACCTTTGAACTGTTCCAGACAAGAGCGAAATTGATGTTTGATGATTGGTGTTTGTGTGAACTCTTGAGATTATGATGAGATTTTGCTGGACCTGTATTTTCCACTCTACACCCCACCAATAGATACTAACTAGTCCTCCTTTCCCTGTTGACAGTAAAATAAATCTGATATGCCAACTTTTGCACAAGCTTTATTAGAGAAAAGACAGTTTACACAGTCTCTGTCACAGGCTCTGGACTTCAGACATATGTATCAAAAATGTAAATGTTAAAAATGGCCTATATGACAGGGTTCTAATCCTACAAACGTAATATCTGATAATGCAATGATTTTGAATCCTTGTTATGCTGCTTTTCGTATGTTAGTTGTATGTTTATTTTGTACAGTTTCTCTCAAACAACTGTACTTTTTTCACCCATTTTTGACTCATAAATTCCTGTAAGTCCTCCAGACTCTTTGTACTGATCGTTTTCTCTTCATCTTTTCTTTCTGCTTTGTTTAGGGCCCAATAAGCTTGAGAGACCCATGATCCAGCTGCACTGTTGTAACAGCAGAATGCCGTCCACATGTGAGAGGGAATGTTCACTTTCCCATTCAGTTTGTTGTTTCCAGGTATTGCTCCGGTCAGCACATGGGCTAAAACTTTATTATTATTGTCATAGCAATGTTTATTCATGATGCCTTTAGTCTCATTTTCCATGCGATTCCAACTGCCGGCATTAAAGCTGATCTTCTGTGGCACAACGTTGGTCAGTGTGAATGTAGATTCTGCAGTGAGTTCATCATATATATATATATATATATATATATATATATATATATATATATATATATATATATATATATATAAGGATTATTAGGAGGCCATGATGGACCGAGGCCACTGGGCAAATTTGGCCAGGATGCCACCATGGGCGTCAGTTTGGTTTGAAATGTGCTGGGGACAGAGACGTATTCGGAAGTGCATTTTCAAAAGTGCTGGGTACAATGAATGACATTATTTTTTTCTCTCTCTTTCGCGCAGATCATGTTTTGAAAGACGATGTAACGTTACTGTCGCTTAATGTAAATAAATAAAAATGTATACAAACATGTGATGATGTCTGACTCGTTTTATGTTGAACTTGAAAGCCTTAGGTTTTTAAAAAGCATTAGACATACGAGTAGCCTATGACCCACTATTCTGCTTCATAAGATAAGTAACATTGACAATATGACATGACGTGGTTTAATGTAAACAATGATTACCAAATTTCTCTCTCATATTGCTCCTCATAACAACTGAAAACTGTCCAAAAAAAATCGCCAATTGACAACACAACTTCTGCGTTCTGCACTACAATTTTGCCAAGATTGAAAAAGCAAAAATATGTGTCGCACAGATGAACGATGATCACACCATGATCTGACACTGCATCCATCCAATCGTATCACCATTTTGACCAAAACTTGAAAGCACCCCGCCTCCATCATCATCCTCATCACAACTATTCCAGAATTCAGCAATAGATTCAAGCAATAATTAAACAAGATACTGACTACTCCACGATCATCTCCGACTCCACCAATGCTTGCTGTACGAACGCAAACCGTAACTAAGTTAGCTGAGTAAGTTGGTGGCTAAGGCAAGGCTAACATGATGTATTGCAAGAGAAGAGTTAAAACAGCTGATCCGTTGTGTACAAATGCACAAGACTATAGCCACAATACCAGCAAAACTTAAGTAATAAACATTGTTTTAACTTTCCACTGTTTATAGGAAAATGCAAGTAATCGCGTCGGCGCCTCCATGTCCACACTCCGCACAAACACTTGGATATGCGCCTAACAACAGTGAACATATATATCTAGGTTTACGTTAGAGAGCGAGCGTTTAGACGGATAAGTCCTTTTCACGTTTAACAAATCAAATCATGCATTGTAATTTGTCTACATACCTGCGAGTAAGCGCTGCTCCAGTTTGAAAAAGGCGAGACGGTAAAAGCATGACGTTAGCCAGCGATCGCGTAGCGAGAGAGGGGGGTCTGGGATGCAGAGATATTTGCTGCGTCTTTATATTAACATTCCTGATTGTTTGAATGATCAGCCCTCGGGAGCCCCCTTAAAATGCGGAACCTTGGCCGGAAATTCTCTGCCTCGGCTCATCCCAGCAGACTATGTAGTTCCCGCTCGTTCACTGTCCATGCTAAGCTGTCAGTGTCAGCTCATTTAAAAAATAAAGGAGTTTAAACAACAAAACACATCCACTTGCATATATTTGACAATCGGAATATCAGATATGTCATGCTATAGCAAACAAATTTGTGAATATTTTGAATAAAAAGGGAAAATGACAAAAGCAGATCATTCATTATTCAGTGCTGTTGTGGCTGCGGTGTCTCACGTGACAAGCGATGACACGTCACCATGGAAACCAGAGTGCAACATTTCTAAATAACGGTCGCCTAGAAATATTCACACTGGGTGGTCAGCCAGAATATTTTAAACTTGTGTGAAAGCCAAGGGTTAAATAAAGAAGCGCGATAGTCAGCGAGAATAAAACCAGCATCCAGCATCATGCCAAAAAAAAGTGGTGGGTACAAAATGACTCATCACGAAATCTGGTGGGTACGCGTCCCCACCGTCCCCACCGAAATCGACGCCCCTGCATTGACGTTAAGCTTTTTCTTTATAATATGCTCTATGGGAGGAAAACTATAGCCTACAGACAAGAGACTACATGAACGCAACGTACGGCGTTTCAAGTTAATAAAATGTTCCTTCCCGAGCCTGTTAAAAAGAAAAAGCTTAACATGAAATTCTGCAGTTGCGTTTAACTTTGCATGTGAATGGGAGAGCAACCGGTCCGAGAGCGCAGTGAAGTAAGTTTTAGGTTTGATACTCGCCACATTTTATAAAGGGACCATCTGCAAACTCCACTCACAGTCAAAAAAATATAAACGTCCAGTCATTCATTCAAATGAACATACTTCCAAGGTTATATTATAACCTTGGAAGTCTAGTGGGCAGACTGACTTAGCCTACTGTTACTGTATGTCCAGCCAAAATCTCGATTGAACAGTACAATTTTTTAAATTACTGTAAATAGTTTTTCTATTCATGTTCCAAAGGTTGTAGTACGTTCCTAGTGATAAGTCAGGTGAAATTTTACAATATTCACCTGTAGTAAGTCAACAAAAACCCGTTTGGTTAATTACAGTAATTTTTATTTAAAATAATAATTGTTTACTGTAAATAGGCTAGAAGGGAGGCATTGGGACAATTCCACCTGTAGTAAGCCAGTCTAGTCACTAGGAACATACTACAACCATTTTGAACATGAAAAAACCCTTTTGGTGAATTACAGTATTTTATTGATACCGACTTCCTTTTATTTGGTCATAATAAGCCATACACCGTGTCTTTGCATTCTGATTGTATTTGTTGACTAAATTTAAGAATCTGACAGATAGCTATGACAATGAATAAAAAAAAAAATACTGTTTTCTCTTGGCTTTATTATTAAAGTTTTGATCTTATCTCAAGAGAGCACATCCTGCATTATAATGACTATTTAAAATTAGCCTACCACTAAACTTTGACTATAGGCATGTTGCATATTAATTGTTCTAGGAACCTCAAAGCATATTTAAATTTTTGTGGCATTTGTGCTACTCCATAATGATGTTTGTAGCGTATAGGGCCCAAACATAAACTGAAGCCCAGGGGCCCCCAGCCCCCTAAGTCCTGCCCTGCCGATAGTGTAGGAATACCGTGACGTTTTCTACTACGTAATTACGCGCATGCGTGAAACGGTTCGTGCAGGTGGAACGGATCGTGTACTGACAGACACCATTGTGTATTTTACAAACTATAAATGTATTGTTTTGCTATAAATCTTATCTATTTAAATGTCTGAAACCTAAAATAAACATGTGGTTAAAAACACTGAATAGTTGTGATATATGACAAGCGCTGAGCGCGTTCGTCTTTGAGTGTACCTACACTAATTTTTCCCCGGCCTTAATTTGAGACCGGCCTTTATTTGTCCGCGTTGACCACGCCCCCGGCCACTATCAGAGGCCCGGCGTTTATTTGAATACCGGTTTTTATTTGAGGAATAACGGTATATCCCTTACTGAGCACGAAGCAGCAGCGCAGCCAGCCACTGGTGCCAACCGAGTGTTCTATGTGTGTGCGCTAAACTGTGGCGCTGTTACAAAATAGCCTAAATCAAAGCATTTAAAGTTGGGGATAAACCATAGGCTAATTATATTTAGAATACAGTAATATATAACTGCTTATAAAAGAATAAATATCAAAGAGTAAATCATTTAAAATTTCTTTCTACTGGTAAAAAAAAAAAATGCAACTGGTCGACCAATAAGAATGTCAGTCGACCAAGACAGCATCGACGATTAGTCGACTAAACGACTTAAGTTGACAGCCCGAGGGCACAGACATCTCCCGAATCATCTCCAGCAGTAGCAGCCTCCGAAGCACCACTAACTCTCCACCTCTGTTTCCCTCGTAAGCTGATAATAGTATTTAAACATTCTCTATGATAAAAAATGTTTGTAAAAAATAACGGTTTTGGCGGTTATAGAGTTCTAATGACGGTGTTCAACAATAACCGTTGGTCTCACGGTTATATAATAACCTTCACACCCCTGTTACGTGTTTGCAAGAGGCAACAGTAACTTGTAAGATGTAACGTTAAGTTAACAGCTAACGTTATTAAATTAATGTTAGTCAACCAAAGGTATTTAACGTTAATGTTATGATGGCTGATGCATGTTTCACATTTAGGGCGAACGTTAATAACGGTTTAACTTTATTAGGACCAGCATAATGTTACATTTGCTAAAGCTAGACAGACTTTTATAAGGTTAATACATAATGTAACAAACGGCGAGTTTTAACGTTAGCCCTGCTGACTCGACATAATGTTAACTTGCATATTAAAATTGTAAAATGTATAAAAGCTGCCGCACTTAACAAGCACATTTGACATATTGTGAGGAAACATAAATATATATATATATATATATATATATATATATATATATATATATATATATATTATTATGTATATGACATTTATTTAAATTGTAAAAATGTTATCTTTGAGTAATGTCATCTTTGAGACTGTTAGTTATTACATGATAAAAAATGTAAACATACACATAAAGCATGGCAATCGAAAGGGAAGCACACACACAAAAAATGCCAATTGGTACACCAAAATCAAATAACCCAAACCCCATCAAATAATTTTACCTGCATCTGAGGGTCTTTCCCTTAATGGTTTCCAGTGATTAAAGAAAGGACTGATGAAGGTGACACGAATCTCCCCTTTCAGTGCGCCACTTCAGCAGAAGAAAGACAAAAGGACAGAAAGTTACTCAGACTTTCCATCAGTAACAGTATGAAAATCACACTTAATACTGTAGGTTTTCGAACAGTACGTGGGTAAAATTGACTTACTGTAACGTTAGTTGGTAAATGGGTCTTTCTGTTGGGTGTTCTCCCCCGATAAACATCTTATTCCAATGCTTGATATAAAAAATTAAGTAAACAAATATCTTTTCAATATGTTATCAGTGTTTGAAGAGGTTATGTAAACATACTTCTAACGAATAAATGACGGTTTTATCACTTTACTCATTCCCACGCTTTTTACCTCTCATGTTAACTTACCAACAACAAAACACAGCAATGTTAGATGGTACTAACACATTGAAATACGTGCTAATATCGCTACGTTAATAGTGAAGCAGTTAAATGACCGTTAAATTACCCGTGTCCCTAAACGTTGCTAGATTGTTAAGGACTGAAAAATGTTTTCTTACCTGATATCGCCAACAGACCACGTACGACCCCTTCCTCTGTTCATATTCCAGCTTTTGTTCTTCATTGACATATCAACTAAAATTCACTCAAAATTTAAGAATTCAACAGGCGGATATAAAATAATCCTGGTCTTACCGAGTAATAATCAACGCAAACAGCAGCTGCTCACACCAACCGAGAGTAACGGACGTATTTTCAAACTTAAAGGGTTAGTTCACCCAAAAATGAAAATTAAGTCATTAATTACTCACCCCCATGCTGTACCAACCCCGTAAGACCTTCGTTCGTCTTCGGAACACAAATGAAGATATTTTTTGATTAAATGTGACAGCTGGATCACTCCTCCAGGCTCCCTAAGGGAATGAATCCTGACGGCACAGTGTGTCCTGATTAGCTTGGCTGGACATGTGTCAGATGAGAGAAGAACTGTTTGAGAAATATAACTTGCCATTGATGTACAAGTGATTGCAATAGGCCTGTGTGTGTGTGTGTGTGTGAGAGAGAGAGAAATATCTTTATACTGCAAGGCTATATTTGTTTTATTTGTTATTTGTTATATTATTTTATTGCCATTACCTGTTTTCATACAGAAGTTTAGTTTGCTAAATATATCAGATTTTTTTAGTTGGATATTGGATGTGAAAAGGAAATGGTTCTTCCATAACACTGCACTTTAGATGTGTGTGAATTTCCCAAACTAGAAGTAATTTATATAGTTCTAGTATTTTATAGCGATTATCTGTTCAAAAAATGTTCTAGGCCTATGCAAAATGTTCTGTTAAAGAGAAGATAGAAAATAAATATTTGTGTGTGCTATAAAGTGGTTTGAAAAAATGAAATCGGAATCGGCTAAAATCGGAATCGGCAGGTCAAACTCAAGGAAAAATCGGAATCGGGATCGGCCTAGAAAATTGTAATCGGTGCATCTCTAATTAAAAATATATAGCACCCCATTGTAAAGCTTTATTCATAGTGTGGCGGTTTGTTCCCATCAACCGAGAAAATTGTGGAGTGGCCTAATGATTTCACTGCAGTGAGGGCCTTGAATTTTGTTGAATATAGATTGACTTTGTGTCTTAATGCTTCAACGTTTTTAAAGTGGATTTACAGCCTTTACTTTTAAATTGAATCACATATTTTCTTCTCAAATAAGCATATGAGATACTTGTCAATGTAGTATATGGTCAGAAAATCACTGTCAGGGCAGCATTTCAAACAGACAAAAAGGACAATGTCACCCTTAAAAGCCAAGCCAAAAGAGGGCATATCAGCACACAAGATTCAAGAGTCCTTTCACACCAACAGGCACACAGGCATTAGGAGGTTAGTGTCCAGCATTCTTGAGCCTGGTTGTCTTGCGGAAAAACTGTCCCAAAGCATGATGATCCGAGACTTGAGGCTGCAGCACCAGACAGCAGCAGCTACAGTGCACGGGGTGGGGTCTGAAAATGTTGCCACTCAATTTTTTCTCTGCCACTTATGAAATTGTTACAGAACACTTCAGAATTGTAAACACTGAGTCAGTGGTACCTGACAGTAGAAACACTGGATATAGGATGCATAAACAATCACTGACTATTCTTGATTTAATTTTATATTAAACTTAAGCTGTGCAATTATTTCATGTACAATAACTGTATATTTAGTTACACTGTGCAACAATATCTCCTGCTGTATTCATCCATCTTTCAAGGCAATATTTTTAAATCTGTTTCTGTAGTATAACACACAGTAATTATTATGTTCAATTTTCATTTACAGCATATCTGCATGAAAGGTAGCCTACATAGCCGTTTTTCATTTTTATTTTATGTATATTTTATCTATCACTCTTGTATCTGCACTTGTTGAATCTTAAGCTGATGTGGCCAGCAAAGTTTATCTTTGCTTCTGAAAAATATCTGCATTGGTCGCAGGGGACTTGGAAGGTTTACATTTACCCTGTATTTGATAGGTGTGAGGTGCTAACCTAACCCTAACCCTATACATTAATGGTAAAGTAATGTAGATATATTGGATAGTTGCTTTTATTTACTATAAAACAATGTTTATATAAAGTGAACTCCTTGAATTAAAAGTATGTAGATATATTGGATAGTTGCGTTTAATTACTATAAAAGTAAGTTTATTCAAAGTAAACCTATACATTAATGTGAAAAGTACGTGTTTTACATGTAAAAATCTGTACTTTGACGGGGAGTTCTTGTGGATGTAATTGATAATGTTATGAATTTACCAAAGAATACTGTGTAAAAACAGAAGACTTCATTTAATTGTATAATTGTAAGGTATTTCTGCAATAATTTCCAGTTTATATGCAGATTTATTCATTTGTTTAATGTTCTACAGACATTTTTTTTATGAGATTTTCTTTTCATTCTACAGCAGCGGAACTGTAAAAATACAGAAAATGTTTACAGTAAATATCTGTATTTTAAAAAACAGAATTATTCCGTAGAATAACTTAAGGTTTTTTACTGTAATTTGACGGTAAGTGTTTGGCAACTTTGCTGCCAGACTGTTTACCGTTTTTTTTACGATTGTTTTTTTTACATGTATTTACCTTAAATTTAAGGTTTCACAGTAAAAAACACATAGTTGTCTCAATTTTAAATAAGTGATTTTTTTTTGTCTTTTTACATAGAATTTAATGTAATTTAACATTCAAGCCAATTAAACAAAAGAATAATCCTGTAAAAAAACTATAAGTTCTCCTTATATGAATTTACAGATTATTACTTTTATTTTATGGTTAATGTTTTTAATAAAAGTTTTAATGACATTCTGTATTTTAATGACATTTACACGTAATGTTAAAAAAACAGAAAATATATGTAAAATAATACAGTATATTTCTGTGAAAAAAAAATTTTTTTTTACAGTGCATCGTACAATGGTAGTTAAGCAGGGAGTTACTTCGCTGTAGGGGAAACACACCCCTGGTGTGGATTTACTTCAGTGTCCCCGTGCTAGTGCCTGCTATTCTTCAGCATAACATAATCGGACCATTTGCCTTGCTTTATTTCCCTGTGCATAAATAAACTTTCTTGCTGCACTCACAATTGGACCTTGAGTTTCATTCCTGTGATGAGGACCATTTCCAAAATAATTTAGTGGGGTGTATAGATGTATACTTCACACAATGTTAATTTTTTGTTTTGGTCTTGAACCTTTATTTAGGCCTACAGTTAGGGTTCATTCATTTATATTGCTAGTTTTGACTGTTAATCTTTGATTGTCATCTTCAAAAAGACATACATTTGTCTTCTATAGAGGAATGATGTAAATGCTACTGCAAAACCAGTTTGGACCCTCAATCAATCCTTGCATCAATAGAGCATCATATATAAATGTCTATGACTGAAGTTCAGTTATGTTCTGTTATCTTTATGAAAATGAACAAACCTTGTGTTATTACACAATAACTTATTGAAAAATGAATTTAAATGAATTTAATACTGAATTTTATTTAACATCTATAACTCTGTTTTTGTGCTATATGTGTATCAAACGTAGAAATATTTCCCTACATTTATGTCCTGTTTTTTCTCGTGGTATATCACGTTCCCATGAGTGGTAACAGAATACTGTTCCTTCATTCATAACTACACATAAACAAATGAGTGATAAACTAACATTCTAGTAACTATTAACTAACAAGAAACTCTGATTAATGAATGAAGTAATAGCTCTTAGTCGAACGTGGCAGTTCATTATTAGCTATAATCAATCACTATTATTTTTTTCATATCTCCCAGAGAACTACTAAGAACTACTGTACATATACAGGTTCATAATTAATGTGAATAATGCACAATATACACTCACCTAAAGGATTATTAGGAACACCTGTTCAATTTCTCATTACTGCAATTATCTAATCAACCAATCACATGGCAGTTGCTTCAATGCATTTAGGGGTGTGGTCCTGGTCAAGACAATCTCCTGAACTCCAAACTGAATGTCAGAATGGGAAAGAAAGGTGATTTAAGCAATTTTGAGCGTGGCATGGTTGTTGGTGCCAGACGGCCGGTCTGAGTATTTCACAATCTGCTCAGTTACTGGGATTTTCACGCACTACCATTTCTAGGGTTTACAAAGAATGGTGTGAAAAGGGAAAAACATCCAGTATGCGGCAGTCCTGTGGGCGAAAATGCCTTGTTGATGCTAGTGGTCAGAGGAGAATGGGCCGACTGATTCAAGCTGATAGAAGAGTAACTTTGACTGAAATAACCACTCGTTACAACCGAGGTATGCAGCAAAGCATTTGTGAAGCCACAACACGCACAACCTTGAGGCGGATGGGCTACAACAGCAGAAGACCCCACCGGGTACCACTCATCTCCACTACAAATAGGAAAAAGAGGCTACAATTTGCAAGACCTCACCAAAATTGGACAGTTGAAGACTGTAAAAATGTTGCCTGGTCTGATGAGTCTCGATTTCTGTTGAGACATTCAGATGGTAGAGTCAGAATTTGGCGTAAACAGAATGAGAACATGGATCCATCATGCCTTGTTACCACTGTGCAGGCTGGTGGTGGTGGTGTAATGGTGTGGAGGATGTTTTCTTGGCACACTTTAGGCCCCTTAGTGCCAATTGGGCATCGTTTAAATGCCATGGCCTACCTGAGCATTGTTTCTGACCATGTCCATCCCTTTATGGCCACCATGTACCCATCCTCTGATGGCTACTTCCAGCAGGATAATGCACCATGTCACAAAGCTTGAATCATTTCAAATTGGTTTCTTGAACATGACAATGAGTTCACTGTACTAAAATGGCCCCCACAGTCACCAGATCTCAACCCAATAGAGCATCTTTGGGATGTGGTGGAACGGGAGCTTCGTGCCCTGGATGTGCATCCCACAAATCTCCATCAACTGCAAGATGCTATCCTATCAATATGGGCCAACATTTCTAAAGAATGCTTTCAGCACCTTGTTGAATCAATGCCACGTAGAATTAAGGCAGTTCTGAAGGCGAAAGGGGGTCAAACACAGTATTAGTGTGGTGTTCCTAATAATCCTTTAGGTGAGTGTATAATTAATTCTTAATGAAGGTCATGAAAACACACTAGTAATGACTCCAGCATAACCAAATCCTTCAGAAGGAATTACTGATCATTTGGATCAGAATTCTAAAGTGAAAATCATGAAAAATCTCTAGTAATGACTGAAGTCATTGTAAGTTTTTGAGGTTTTTGTAAGGTTTTGGATAGTAATTATTTAAGTGTTACTACATCCTTCAGAAATAATTACTAATTATATGGATCAGTATTCTAAAGTGAAGATCATGATAACCAGTAATGACTCTATCCAATAAATTGACTCTATCTATAAATTACTATCCAAAACCTCAAAAGCTTACAATGACTTCAGTCGTTACTTAAGAGTCATGTTTTTCACTTTAGAAAACTGATCCACATAATTAGTATTTCCTTCTAAAGAATGTAATACTTGAGTCATTAGTGGCTTTACCTTCACTTTAGTATTAATTATACATTACTTGACATTAATTATGATCTCTGTGTTCACTAGTTCTCTGTGAGATATGAAAAAAATAATAGTTAATAATAAACTACCACATTTGACTAAGAGCTATAACTTTTACTGTTTTACTAAAACTATTACTGAGTTTCTTGTTAGTTATTAGTAGTTTCGATGAATGTTAACAGTGCATTACTCATTTGTTACTGCGTAGTTATTCATTAATGACGGGATAGTATTCTAAACTAAGTGTTACCCCACAAGTTAATATGCCATGGTCATGACAAAATGTCCCTTCCTGGTCACATGCTATAGACATTTTATCTTGTATTTTATTTTATTTTTGCTTAATGATAATAATAATAATAATAATAATAAAACCTTTCCTGAGGCATGGGAATAAATGTAGTTGTCATTTTTGTGGTTGTTATTTAAATGAAATCTTTAGCATAAGTTCTGCCGGGAAGACTCAATTGTTACATCACTTTATGAACTTTATATCATAATATTGCTGCGGTGCTGTTAATACATGGTTAATTGTTACAGTATTATTCTACTGAGTCTTTCTGGTAGAACTATTTTAATTCAGCATCAAGATTTTAGTAAAATTTACATTTGTATAAGGGATATCGATTTGGTCCAATTAGATTTGCTGGCATTTTTAATCACATACTTTTGCCTTCTCTACTTTTTATTTAGTGTTATAACTCACTTGCAATCATGCACACACACACAAGCTGATTCTGGTACTCCAACATTTGCAACTGCAAGCTTTATTAAAGAAGAAAAAGCATTTACACATAAGAAGCACAACCTTTCATTACGGACAGCTTGTTAGATATCAAGATAGAAGCTTGTTAGATATCATAATAGGATACTATGTTTCTGCATCCTATATATGTTTCAGTGGTTAATCATAACAATCTCTGTAAAACAACTGTACTTTTATCTTCCAATTTGTATTCAGAAATATTTCTAATTCATTCAGGCTCTTGAGATTAATATTGTCCCCAGGATCTTGTCCTACATTTTTTGCCCAATAAGTTTTGGAGACCCATGATCCCTCCGTACTGTTGTAGCAGCAAAATGCCATCCACATATGAGAGGGAATGTTGACTCTTTTATTCAGAAGATCATCTCCAGGTAAAGCTCCTGTCAACACATATGAGATTGTCTTGTTGTTTTGGTCACGACAGTGTCTGTCCATGATTTCTTTAGTCTGTTGTTCCATGCGAGTCCAGCTGCCATTCCTCAAGTTGTTCCTCTGTGGGATACTGTTGGTGAGTGTGAATGTGGATATAGCAGTTTCTCTATCAGCTGCATGACAGGCTGGAAATAGCTGACCGGGACGCACACTTTGTGTGTTATTGTGATAGTCTCCAGTGCAAGCCTGCTTGATGAATGGCACATTGGTTTCATAACTTGAAGGTTCAAGCTATAGAATATAAAAAATTGAAAGATTATTTTTTTGAAAGAACTGGTCAACAAACATTAAACAAGAACTAAAGTAATAGAGAAGTAAAACAATACTTTTGTAGTTAAAAACATATGAAAACAACATTACCTGCGATTCGATCATCCATTGAGTCTTTCTTAGACTCTCGAATTCTTGTCTTCTGGTGTATTTGTAAGCCGAGAAAACAGCGATCCTCTTTTTTATATCATACAGTGTGGCAAACCTGGTACGTTTGTTATATTGTTGACAGATTATTTCATAACCATCCTGTGCAACTGAATTATTCAGAATGCCAGGGATAACCGGAGACGTTCTTTTAAAAAAGTAATCGCATTTGCTGAATGTGTCAACAACTTTGGACGTGGTGCATGAAAACAACAGCAGCAGCAGAACAGAGACGCTCGCGGTGAGCAGACGCATCTTCACGTGTTCAGCAGAACTCAATTGTGAAAGTAAAGCTTAGGTGGTTGTAGAAAGGAGAATGCACTCAGGGAACACAGTCTGCTTTAATGCCCTTCCTCTAAGACACGTACATTGTTTTACTCTGAATCCACACACACACACACACACACATGCGCACACTCCTAATTCTGTGAACTCAAGTTGCACACACATTCTAAGAAGAGGAGTCACACATAACTTGAGTGTTAAGTTTTCTTTCACACCTGTGTTTAAGGGAAATTTTATAGGTTCTATAATTGGTCACCATTTTATTTAAAATATTTTTTTAAATAACTCACACATGCAATTGTGCATGCAATAATTCTAACACTCCAACATTTAATGAATGTTTTTTTTTATTATTATTTAAGAATCATTTGCTACAATACTTGAGTTCACATCTAATCCTGTGAACTCATACATAGCACATATTTTGAGAAACTGTCACACATAATTTTGAGTGTCAAGTTTTCTTTCACACCCCTTGCTGCGACTTCTCTTCTCTTCTCTTCTCTTCTCTTCTCTTCTCTTCTCTTCTCTTCTCTTCTCTTCTCTTCTCTTCTCTTCTCTTCTCTTCTCTTCTCTTCTCTTCTCTTCTCTTCTCTTCTCTTCTCTGACATAACCTGTTACTCACAAACCCAAACCATCCAATAAATTCCCCAAGGACATCATGTCCTGCCCTAAAAAAGTTAATGCAGATTTAAAAATTAGAGCAACAAGCGTAGAGATGAATTTATTGCAAGCACATTGGTTTTAAGTGACACATCATCATATGGTTTAAGAGGATATATAATCTTTATATAAATATATAATTGTCATATATATGTTAGACAAACCATACGACTTTCCTTTATCTTCAGAACACAAATAAAGGTATTTTTAATGAAATCTGATTTATGTCCCTCCATTGCATGTAACTTCATTTAAAATGTTCATAGAGAGATCAAAAATTAAAGCAATTTGAATGGAGCAGTTGAATCCACACTGAAAATGACAATAAGTAAAATTTACTTTCTTTGGCAAGTTTTTCGCACACATTTTTTTAAAGTAAATTTTGAAAACGGAATTAAGTAAACTCTACTTAAGATAAGTGAAAGTACAAAAGAAATTAAGTAATTTTAACTTGTCTAGTAAAAGGTTTAATATAATCTATCTAGTTGTAGATAACTTTGCAATGCATTTCAGTCACACTCACACAATACAACATTGACATAAACCACATGTTCAAAGTATATGCTTTACTTTGAAACATGTAAGTAAGTAAATATAGATATGATGTCACACATATTTCTTTCAGAATAAATGAGTTATGTGAATGGAGAGACCTCAATACTTGGTAGATAATACACGATGACAAAATTTTAATAATACAACATTTTTGTGTTTGAATGTGTCATTTTGAGTAGAAAATTAACTCCAAATGTCACAAAATGGCAAATTACTATAGTCCTGACAACAATAGCAATGATAAAACAATGTAAATACAGCTGGAAAACAGTAAAAAATCAACCTTGTTAATTATTCAAGGCCTAGTGCATGATGGGAACACCATTATCAGAAAAGTCATTTTACTTAATTTTATAAAGTTGATATTTACGCTTTCATTTCTACACGTTTAAATTGAGTACTAATATAGAATTAGCTTTTTTTAAAGTCTTGCCTGAACTAACTGTAAATTACATTGTTTTTTTTTCTGTACTATTTACTTCACCACAAAATCATTTTTATCAGTGCAAGATAATGAAGAGACATTATCACTTTATATGACGAACAGACTGACACGTGTGAATAAATCTTGTTGTTTCTCGCTCATCAAGCAAACGTGCTTGAGCTTCTGTTATCTGAGCGCTGTAAACACTGTTCGCTGATCAATGTTGTGAATAGAAGCCGGGGGAAAACCTGTTCATTATAGAAAGTTATATGAGGGTTAATGATGACAGAATATTCTCTTTTGCTTTTTTTTTGGCTGAACTAACCCCAAAGGACTTTTAATTCCCCCCACTACTTCCAACTTCCCTTTAGACAGTGAAATGACTCTGAAATGTCAACATTTGCACAAGCTTTATTAGAACAATTTACACAGACATATTTTTCAAAGTACTGTATTTTTAAAAAATGTTGATACTAAAACTGACATGATAAAGAGTTAAAGGCAGGATTATATAATGCTAAATTATGACTTTGGAAGAGCTATGTAAATAAAAGCATTTTGACACATCTAATCAAACTGAATAAATGATAGTTCAGTGTTTCTGCATACTTCTGCTAGTTTGCTTTACGCTTTTTTGCACAGTTGTTATTAAACAGCTGTACTTTTGTCCTCAGTTGTTGACTCAGAAATTCCTGTAATTCCTGCAGGCTCTTTTTAATGAGAGTTTTTTCTTTGTGTTCATCTACATTTAGGGCCCAGTAAGCTTGGGAGACAAATGTATTTCCGGCACTGTTGTAACAGCAGAATGCCGTCCACATGTGAGAGGGAATGTTCACTTTCCCATTGAGTTTATTGTTCCCAGGTATTGCTCCGGTCAGCACATGGGCTAAAACTTTATTATTATTATCATAGCAATGTTTATTCATGATGCCTGAAATTTCCCTTTCCATGCGATTCCAACTGCCGCTATTAAAGGTTAACTTCTGTGGCACAACGTTGGTCAGTGTGAATGTAGATCCGGCAGTGACATCATCACCTGCATGTCCGCTGGGAAACAAGTGACCGCGACTCATTTTATATGTGTTATTCCAGTAGTCTTCACTGATGGCCTGATTTGCATATGGCACAGTCATGTCATCAACAGCGGGATCAAGCTGAAGAACAAATGTTTAAAAGAAAGAGAAACGAGATACAATTAATACAAGATACAATTCAAATTAAATTAGCTGACATTTCCATAATTTTTTTTTATTGCTGGTTTGAAACAACAGGAGTGTGAGTAAATAATCACAGAATTAAAAAAAGAATTTGTTCATTTAAGAAATTATTAGAAATCAGTGCTGAATAGATTCATACAATTCTGACATGAAACTAAAAACATCTTTGTTGCTACAAAACAAATGATTAAATGGAAGCAGGTAAAGGATAGTCAAAATACACATACAGAAAAATGTAAACTAAATCAACAATAAAATCAGCATGTTAGCAGAGAAATATATAATATAAACCTGGAAATACATCTGAAACATAATTATGTTCTCTGAATCACAGAAAAAACTGATTTGAAACTCCTCACCTGAGGCTCAACCATCCATGGAATCCTTGGTCTTTTACTTATTTTCCCAGTATATTTGTAAGCTGAGAAAACAGGAATCCTATTTTCTGCGTTGTAGAATGTTGCAAATGTGTACATATTATGATATTTTTGACAGATGATTTTGTAATGATTATTTTTAGAGCGTGAATCCAGGATGCCAGAAATCACCGGAGGCTGCTCTTTAAAGAAAAACTCTCTACATTTATTAAAAGTATCTAAAATTTCAGAAATGGCAAATGGACAGCTCGACGCCAGCAGCACAGCGAGGACGCGCACGATAAAGAGATGCATATTCATGCAGAGCTGAATCACAAACCCAAAATTAAAGGCGAAATGATTATAGAAAATTGAGAACAGACTTTAGTTCCCCGGCAAGTCTCGCAAGTCTTGCAGCCTCTGTTCTTGCACACTTAAATAGTTTAGCAGCAAAGATGATGATCTTTAACATGACTCATGTTCACACATCTAAACCTGTGAACCCACAGGCTTTAAAATAGAGCTGAAGTGTGAGTTTTCTTCTACTCCTAAAAAACCCTGCATCATATATAAACTGCTTTTGAACACAGAACTACATGGAACTTATATTGTTCCCACATGTCTTATGATGGGGCCTGACGTAATGGGCAAAATGGGCATTGAAATAAACCGTCCAAACTCTAGTCTAGAGTCTAGACCAAGCCTACCTGAATGGACTTAAATTCCATGTAAATGCATTTAAATATTGTAGAAATATTTCAGTAGTTGAGTTCTGTCTGGTGTCCTTCGGGTCATTTGGACAGTCTGTGGTGTGTGGAGCTGTCCGTGGTGCTGCTCGACATCTTACACTCACACACAAGAGGTTCAAATGTCCACAAATATATGATTAATTAATATAATAATAGATTTCACCATTTTAAGAAATATTTATTAATATACAACATAAACTCACCTAAAGGATTATTAGGAACACCACACTAATACTGTGTTTGACCCCCTTTCGCCTTCAGAACTTCCTTAATTCTACGTGGCATTGATTCAACAAGGTGCTGAAAGCATTCTTCAGAAATGTTGGCCCATATTGATAGGATAGCATCTTGCAGTTGATGGAGATTTGTGGGATGCACATCCAGGGCACGAAGCTCCCGTTCCACCACATCCCAAAGATGCTCTATTGGGTTGAGATCTGGTGACTGTGGGGGCCATTTTAGTACAGTGAACTCATTGTCATGTTCAAGAAACCAATTTGAAATGATTCGAGCTTTGTGACATGGTGCATTATCCTGCTGGAAGTAGCCATCAGAGGATGGGTACATGGTGGCCATAAAGGGATGGACATGGTCAGAAACAATGCTCAGGTAGGCCGTGGCATTTAAACGATGCCCAATTTGCACTAAGGGGCCTAAAGTGTGCCAAGAAAACATCCCCCACACCATTACACCACCACCACCAGCCTGCACAGTGGTAACAAGGCATGATGGATCCATGTTCTCATTCTGTTTACGCCAAATTCTGACTCTACCATCTGAATGTCTCAACAGAAATCGAGACTCATCAGACCAGGCAACATTTTTCCAGTCTTTAACTGTCCAATTTTGGTGAGCTCTTGCACCTTCTTTGTAAACCCTAAAAATGGTTGTGTGTGAAAATCCCAGTAACTGAGCAGATTGTGAAATACTCAGACCGGCCCGTCTGGCACCAACAACCATGCCACGCTCAAAATTGCTTAAATCACCTTTCTTTCCCATTCTGACATTCAGTTTGGAGTTCAGGAGATTGTCTTGACCAGGACCACACCCCTAAATGCGTTGAAGCAACTGCCATGTGATTGGTTGATTAGATAATTGCATTAATGAGAAATTGAACAGGTGTTCCTAATAATCCTTTAGGTGAGTGTATAATACATACCCGTCAATATTTTTTAATAATGAAGATATTTTTATGTTTTTGAAAGAAGTCTCTTCTGCTCACAAAAGCTGCATTTATTTGATAAAACATTCAGTAAAAATAGTAATATTGTGAAATAGCACACTTTAAAATAACTGTTTTATATGTTCATATGTTGTAATTTAAGGACACCAATTTTCTTTGTGAATGAAAAATGTATCGTAAATAAATAAATGTTCTTCCTTAAAATGCAGGGTGCATAAGTCAGGACGCCCCTATGTTCAATTCCCATAGAGGCAGGAAGATTTTTATTTTTAAAGCTAGTTATTTCATGGATCAGGATACTATGCATCCTGGTAAAATAGCCACACATCATCACACACCCTTCACCATACCTAGAGATCATCTCTCAATGCAAATCAAACCAGCTATTGGCTAACTGAAATAAAACCATGTCAATCTCTAGGTGTGGTGAAGGGTGTGTGATGATGTGGGGCTATTTTAATTCATAACATAGCACTGTATGATTATTATCAGTGTTGTTTTTTATTTCTGAAAAACACTATTCAAAAGCATTTAAAAAAAGAGTAATCTTATCCAGCAAGGATGTATTAAATTGATCAAAACAGTGATACATTTTTTGTCCGTCAAAGAAGCCTGAAAAAAAAAACTGTATCACGGTTTCCACATAAATATTAGGCCGCAAAAAATTTCAACATTGACAATAATAAGAATCATATAAATAACCGATCATCAATAATTGATAATAATTAAGCAGCAAAGATGGTAATATTAGAAGAGTAATATTAATATAATAGTAATATTAAATAGCATATTAGAATGATGAAGGATCATTTGACACTGAAGGCTGGAGTTATGATGCTGAAAATTCAGCTTTCATCACAGGAATAAATGAACATAACATTAAAAGTGTTTGGTTAGCATGTGGTCAGTTAGCCTCTGCTAGTAAACGGCTAAATGCATCTTTCTTCATTGACATCCTTTCAAAAGCAGGCTAAACTATGAAACACCTTAACCTGGTCATGCTGTTCCATAAAGAAACACTCGAGGGAGCCAAACGCTTGCAGAATGTGAGTGTAAACCCAGAGAAATATGTCCACATGCCAAGGTCATCAATAAACAAACTTTGAAAGACAATAGATAGTGTATTGTGCTCATTTTGAAAGGATGAGCTAAAAATAAAGTAGCATAAATGGTTCATACTTGTAAAACACTTTGAAGAAAAGCCTCCTGATGAGTGAATAGTTATTAATAGGCAAAGATACATTGTTTAGCTGTACGGATTTACATTAGAATGTTTGTTTATTTTTGTCCAGACTGTTATTGATTTATTTGAGATGTTTTGATTTATTAGGATCTGTATTGGATTACAGTGTATGTTTTAAACATGGTAAATATTAAGATTAAGGCTTTTTTTTTTTTTTCATATGCCACTGCAATGATTTTGGGTGGCACTTGCAAAAAAGGTTTCAATTGTTAACATTTGTTAACTACATTAGTTAATGTGAATTACATTTTTAATGTGAATTCTATCATTTATTGGTAATGTAAATTTGAACATTTACCAATGCATTTTAAAAATAAAACGTCGGCATGAAACGGAAGTTGCGATAGTTTTTTTGTCCTATTGTGACGTACATCCGAGTGAAACAGCTTCTCGAACAAGAACAAATGTAGGACAGGGCTTGATTGTGTTCGTGGGGAATTGATTGGATGGTTGTGGTTTGCTATTGGTGGATCTCATGTGAGTGACAGGTTGCCCCGCCCCATGATTTGATTAAAGATTAAGAGGGCACATGAATTAAAAAAAATAATGATGTGCACGGATAAATCATAATAAATACTTCAATATTCCATGGAAAACAACAATTGTCAATATTGGTTTCATTTTATTTCATTATAAAATGCAGTGTGAACTTACACAATGAACAAAAAATTACTATAGCTAATGCATTAACTAATGTTAACAAATGAGGTCTTTATTGTAAAGTCTTACCTTATTTTGCTCGCCAGATACACATTTTGAAAGAGTCTATCAAAGGTGGCGTTGACCGTCGGTGAGATTACATCACTTTCACCATGTTCAACATAATTCATCACTTGTTTTTGCTGTCTTCAGGTTTGGCATCAAAGTGTGTGTCATTTTGGACACAGGTACACAGATCCTGATCTTTATCTCCTGAGTTTCACTAAACAGGAGGGATTTATCACAGAGGTCAAAGTCATTAACCTGACTGCTGAAACACACACCAGGAGTGTGAGCCAACACGCCATTCTCTACACCAAAGACACCAGAGGATCACATACCAAAACACTCTGTCAACACTGTGCACACACAGACACACACGCACACGCACACACACACACACACACACACGCGCGCGCGCGCGCACACACGCACGCACGCACGCACACACAGAGCTTCTTCATTCTCTCTGGATATTATTTTTGCACTTTGTTAGTCTGAATTGAATCATCTTTCAGAAGTTTCTCTGTAACATTTTATTTAGACAAACATGTTAGTTTATTTCATCTGCTTTCGTTCTGCGTCTAAAACCCTTTGTCATGTACTAAAAAGGTTTACATCACAGCATTGCATTCACATTCATAGTTTGAGCCTGGTATTGCCCAATGAAGTGTTTCACTTCTGTCTATTTTGTCAGAAACGGGTGTGAAATATGATGTGCTGTTGGTTTACATTTGGATTTCTTGTTATTTGCTTCTTTTTTTTTTTTTTTGAGCGTCAAAAAAATAAAAATAAAAATAAAGATAACATCTCTTTACATTTTTTTGGGATTGCTTAAGCACGATTTTCAAAACACTACACACAATTAGCACAACCACACACCCAATTAGCAAAACACTACAGATCCTTTGCGTAATTAAACACTCTTGTAAAAACTATACACTTCTGTTTAAAAACCACACTTTTGAAACACGCACGTTTCACATTACTATACTCTGTTTGCATGAGTTATACTCTGCTGTGATAAACCTAAAACACTTTTAGCACTTCTACTTCCCTATGATTAGAGTAGGCTACCATCAACAAAGTACAAATTTAATGCAAATTCACCAAACACTACACAAGACCAATGTTGCAGACTGAAGAAACTCATTTATTTCTCAACACGCCCAAAATGTTGATATGGAGATTCATAATACTGTAACAAAATGTCACTTTACGTATTGTACTGTAAGTTTACTGTAAAAACAAAACAAAAAAAAAACTAGACATTAGCCGCATTTCCACTGCCGGGCTAGGGCCGGGCCAGGGCTAACAGCGAGCCGAGCCGAGCCAGTGGCCTCGGGCCTTAAGCACCGGCTTGCTTAGCTTAGACAGTTCAGCATCTATGTATTTTATAACGTCCTCGTTTCTTCACACGCCGTCAAATTGACGTTGTACCCTTTCTTCATTTGCAGCGATTATTTTGCGCAATATAAAAAAGTGAAATGTGCATCTTGCACATAAACTCCGCCTGTTACCTTGAGCACGCCTCTAGCCCGAGCTGGGCCGCTTTGGCCCAAGGTATTCGACGGGCCAGAAATCCTGGCCGTTGGCCCTGAGTAAGCCCCGATCAAGCCCCGGAAGTGACAGTGGAAACGCGACTGGCCCTGGCACGCGTTAGCACGGCTCGGCCCTGGCCTGGCAGTGGAAACGCGGCTAGTGTCTCTTCGCCTAGCTGGATCTGGCCAGAGAATTTCATCAACATCGCAGCCAATGTTGTCATTAGCAAGACACCTCGGAAAGAAACGTCTTGAATGACGAATCCATCCTTGCATTGCTGCTACCTCCATCTGGTCACAGGCTTCCTCCATGGCTTGGATGAGGGGTACCTCAGCCTGGAGACGGAGATCATATACCTTCCACCGCCATGCCGAGAAAAACTCTTCTATAGGGTTGAGGAATGGAGAGTATGGTGGAAGATATAGGACGGTGAAATGTGGATGTTGCTGAAACCAGTTCTGAACCAGAGCAGAGCGGTGGAAAGACACATTGTCCCAGACAACAATGTATTGCATATGATCGATTTGATTTGCTGCTGTTATGTTGTGCAATTGGTCCAAGAATGTAAGTATGAGTGCTGTGTTGTAAGGGCCCATATGGGCATGGCGGTGGAGGACCCTATTCTGTGTAATGGCTGCACAGTGTTATATTACCGCCACGTTGCCCTGGAACATTGACTATAGCCCTGTGGCCAATGATGTTTCTTCCCCTCCTTCGTGTTCTCGTCAGGTTGAACCCAGCCTCATCTACGTAAATGAACTCATGCTGGATCTCCTCTCCATCCATTCGTGAAACTCTATGAAGAACAGTGTCAGGCAAAATTGTGTAGTTCAGTGTAGATCTAGTATACATATTACAGTACAGTAAAAGATTATGAGACAGTATGCAAGATCACACTGCTGAAGTGAATACCTCTGCATTATCATGCCGCAATCGTTTCACCCTTTCGGAATTGCGCTCGAAAGGCACTCGATAAATTTGCTTCATTTGAATATGTTTTTTTTTAGGATGCGTGCCAGTGTTGATGTTGAGACCTGAAGGATATTGTTGAAACTGACGTGGTCATTGACAACGTTAGCTTGGAGCTGATTGAGTGTTATAGTATTGTTGGCCAAAACCATGTTTACTATCTCCCTCTCTTGCTGTTCTGTGAACATAGGAGGCCTTCCCCCTTGTCATTCCTGACCCTCAATCCTATGTAGGAAAAAAAAAAAACAGTACACAATAGTACAGTCATTTCACAGGAAAATGTAACAGAAGTGCTGAAGTGCATAATACAGTACTGTCACTGAAACCGCGCAGATGTTTTTGATATGATGATATTTTTACAATACCTATTTTCCAGTCGAAATGTTCTTATCACACTTGCCACTGTGTATCGGCTTAGATTTGGTTGTACTCGCAGTCCAGCCTCCCTCAGCGTCAGGCTGTGGTTGACAACGTGGTCAACCAGTGTTGCGCGGATCTCATTTGTCACATTTGGTCCTCTTTGAGCACCTTCTTATCTTCCTCTACCTCTTCCTCTACCTCTACCTCTACCTCCAGCATGGCCTCCATCTCTTCCTCTTCCTCTGTTGATTCCTCTTCCTCCCCTTCCTCCCCTTCCTCCCCTTCCTCCCCTTCCTCCCCTTCCTCCCCTTCCTCCCCCTCCTCCTCCTTCTCCTCCTCCTCCTTCTCCTCCTCCTCCTCCTCCTCCTCCTCCTCATCTTACTCTTTCCATTGTGCTTGAAGACCGATGATCTCACCTGCTGCTTTTTATAGTGCTTATACACCTGATTGGTGTGTCTACAATTAAGGTGTGTCTACAATTGGTTCAACACAGTCATCAGGTGTGCAAACACTTGTTTGTGTTTGCACACCTGATGACTGTGTTGAACCAATTGGTTGGACGGTGCGGTAATTTGACAGTCAGTGCTTTGGTATTGCAAGAAAGTGACTTCATGATAAGATTTTTGTGTGTAATGTATGTTAAGTGTGTTTAGTATTTTGCAAATCACTGTGTGTAGAGTTTTGCAACAAGTGTGAGGTTGACAATGTGCTTATAGTTGTGCAAATATGGGCTGATCTTTTGCTTCTTGAGTGTATAAGGTTTTGCTAATAGTGTACGACTTTTCATTTTAGTGTGTAAGCAATCCAAAAACAACTGTAATCTACATTTTTTCTCCTAGACTTGGCGTCTTAATTGATGAACTATGCAAAATTGACACTTACTACACTGAATTGAATCAAAATCTAACTGAATTGAGCTGAAGAATGACACAATTGTCTTCTGTTGAGGTGCTTTAGTTATGCTCTTCCAGATCTCTTATGTTAATCAGCAGAGGAACAGTTTGTTTTTGATGAGCTTTGAGGCTTTCCATGTCAGCGAGAAGAAAGCGTGTCGCTCAGACTGTCAAAGCCGTGTTTTTTGCTAAAGCTTAGCCACCAGGGCTGACCTCTGACCTCTCACCCCTGCCCCCAGCCTGCACACCTCCGTCCACGCGTTAGGGAGATCGACTGTCAGGCGGAACCTTCCGGAACACTCCAGATCCGCTCTCGGATTGGCTAGAAGTGTTGGCAGTTGAGCCGGTGGAACTAGAGGAGGATCAGATGAAGGGAAAACTGAGGGATGGAAAACAATCGGATTAGCCTGGAGGAAAAGAGAAGATCCTAACTATATTTACAGTGAAGTGCAAAAAGAACTCACCATCATAGGTTAAGGTGTTGTGGGTGGTTGCTAAAGTGTTCTGTGTGGGTTTTATTACATTGCTATGCAGTTTGTTTGGTATTCTAGTCTCTAGACATGACTAGTGTTGAGTTGCACATCAAAGGTTCACTGTAAAAAAAGAATCACTGAATCTACTTAAGAAAAGCATGCAAACTTAACTGATTATGACAAACTTGTTGATTTGACTTAATTAGACTGTGTTGTGCGAACTTTCAGGTGGATGTAATAGTTCAACTAAATAACTTTAGTAAACAAAGAGCATCTAGTGTGTTGGACTAAAGCCTGCTCACACTGTTGCAATTATCTGGTGCAAAGAATCGTCACAAAAAAAAAAAAAACTGAGTACAATTTTAGAGCAAATTTTAAATAGTTGTTAATAATTCTATATATTTCTTTTACAGTTCTGACTTATTTTTCTTCGTGTGGTTTCCTTCTGCATATGCGCAATGTGAACATATACAAGTGTTTGGACACAACAGTTGTTTTTTTTATTATTATTTATTTATTTATTTATTTATTTATTTCCCCTATCCCATTATTAAACTCTTCTATAGAGAAGAACTGAACTGAGATGGATAATGACATCACGGTATTCTCCAGAGCGGCTGTATAGATAAATTAACTAAATGAATAACTTTTTTTTACAACAAAAATGAACCATCAGTGAACTGACTTAAGCTGGACTGTGATGCTATTTTCTTACAGAATCAAACTTTGTTTCATTATTTTCCTGTTATCACTGTAAAGCTGCTTTGAAACAATCTGTATTAAAAGCGCTATATAAATAAAGGTGACATTTTAGCATGTCCGGTTCCATGGTACCGAAGTCAATAGCTGTGTCCCAATTCAAGGGCTGCATCCTTCGGACACATCGAGACTTGCTAGTGGACGGTACAGCCGATCTCTCAGGTTTGATTAAAAATATATACATTTCTGTTCCTAAGAAAAAGTGTTGGTACAAAAGTCTGTGTTTGGAACAACGTGAGGGTGAGTAAATGATGACAGAATTTCTATTTTTGGGTGAACTTTCCCTTTAAGTGGTTTGGACTCTAAGACAAGTTTTGTTTTGTTTTTTAAAGAGAACTGTCATTTTTAAGAGAACTAGGAAACCTGGTCTCTACTAAGAAACTTGTTTAGAGTTTTTTGAGTTCTCTGTTTCTGTATTTCAATGCTTTTTGTGTCAGAATACATGCATTGATTTTTATTGCAATTTTTTTTTATAAATTACTGAGTGCAGTATGTGCAATTTGTTTTACTGTGTTAAAATGTTATAGCATGCCTTAAAATAATGACTTGAAGTAACATTGTTTTATGGAACAAATAAACGTCATATTGTTGTGCCAACAATCAGTTGTCTGTCTTTGTATTAACAACTTAAAGTTTTGAGTACAACTTACTTGACAAATTTAAGGCAATCTCTTTCCACACATTTTTCTAGTAATGTGAACAAGCAGACTTGTTAAGAGAACTGTTTTGTTTGAGTTCTGAGCACTAAACTAAACTTAAATCTCTTAAGTTAGCTGAACTTTTCAAACTGAGTTACCAACACAACCTTTACAAATACACAAGTTAGTTGTAGTAAGTATCATCAACTCAAAAGTTATTAGCTAATTTGCATAATAAATTTGTGGCAATGCAGTTTCAACAGGTTTTCTAAGTAAATTCAACTTATTACTTTTTAGGGATTTTATTCGCCAATTCGCCTAAGTGTGCTTACAGTAAATAAGTGGTGCAGATCAGTGGAAAGACACTGAAACGCCCTTCCGTTTCCCTATTAATTATGTTAGAGTAAAAATTGCAGATACATTCAAGTCCGTTCTTTTTTTTACACCCATCCAACATACAGGATGTGATGATGCATTTATACTCTCACTTCTTTTTTATAAATGAAGAGAATTTGTGTTTCCTAAGAAATTTATGATTCCTCTAGAATAATAAAGCTGAGGAAGTATGTTACATCGCGACAACATTTTTAAATACAGAAACAAACTATTTGCAATATCAGATACTAGTGACAGTCCCGTGGATTTTCCCAATAAAATGTTCACAAGGCCAAAAATGACTGCTATTACTATCATTCTGGGGATGTTTTGTCCACATAATGTATGTAGAGTTTACAAAGACACACACATAAAACATATTAAAACAAATATGTTTTAGTAGTTTTAGTCAATGCTAATGACCCTGTCTCAGCCTGTCCTGTGTCGTGTGAAGGAGAAATGCAGTCGGGGCGAGCGAGGATCCAGACAGGCCCGGGTCTCTGCCAGCGTTATGCCACATATGCATGAAAAAAGAGCCGTTATCTTCAAAAGCCGTCTCCTGGTGACTCACAACACGGCCCGGGACTTCGCAGCTCCGCAGACATGCTGCATTCCACTGCTCATTCCACAGAGTACAATAACTTCCTGGAATTCTTCGAAGCCTGGCCGGCGGAGCCAGGGCACTTCCTGTTGTCCTGCTGAAGCACTTCCTGCTCGATCAGGTTCTGTTGCTATGGCAAAGAGCAAACACCTCCAGTGGCTTCAGGGTTCAGTCCTGAAGCAAACATCCAGTGCATGACATGTTGCCCCAGATTACATTAAACAGGATGAAATATCAAGATGCCACTGTCAGTGGATGTTTTCTAGAAGAGGACATTCCAGAATAACGAGAATTAAGACTTAACTTAGCATACAAACCAACATCTTTCATAATACTAACTAATTTACATTGTATTTTGATTTCAATAAGGGTGACATACTCCAGATTTACACTAATATTCAGAAGTTTAGGGTCAGTGAAATTAAAGTTTAAACACACACACACACACACACACACACACGCGCACACACACACACACACACACACACACACACACACACTCAGTGATTGATAGCACCCGCACACATCAGACTGTTGACAAATCACTGTGAAGTTTGCCTTGGGCTTCATTCTCTGTAGATCCTGTACGCCAGAGAAATTTACAGGAATGATCATGTAAATGTGTTAGTTTGATGTGCATTTATATGTGGTTTGCTAGTGCTTATATGTATACACGTATACTGTATGCATTTGGTATGTGTGTGTGTGTGTGTGGATTGCACACAGTATGAACATGCACGCAAGCTGATTTCGCGTTCCAGCCAAAGTTCTTACAGCAAACGTCAAACTGTGCTAAAACATGTTCAGGGATTTGCATTTTGGAACTGAACTGCTCATCTCTCTGGTTCCTCGACTCTCTACTTCATTAGAGTATAGAATCCATTCAAGCCTCAAAACACAAGATAATATTTCATGTAACAATGCATTGTCTCTGCAGATCTTGCTTATCTTCTTGCACATTCCTGCAGATATCATGCAATGTCGGAGCTGAACTCGCGCCAGGACTTTGGAGACTTTGGACTAAAGCCACCACTCCAAACCATGCTGATGGCCCACAAGATAACACTGTGCCACATGGAGAAAAGCATCTTATTTCTCATTTGAGGTGCTTTCTGTATCATATCACAGTTTCTTTTTTCTGGGAAAGAAAAGTATAGTTAAAGACAATCGTCAATGTCCTGAAAACACATTTGAATCAGACAAACATTTTAAGCAGCACAAATTCAAAGTTCTGTCATGAAACTCTTGCATAGGTTGTATCAGTAGCCAATGAGCTTGCTGCTCAACCTTCAAATACTTCCCCAGCTCCACCTGTATAGATCTGCTACGGGTTACCTGGTGTTACATGAGCAGCAAATCAGCATATTAAAATGATTTCTGAAGGATCACGTGACACGGAAGGCTGGAGTAATGATGCTGAAAATTCAGCTTTGTTCACAGGCATAAATTACATTTTATAATGGTGTATGTGATACATCTGTAAACTGATGTCAATGTGGATGCAGTACAACAAGTTCTAAGAGCTGTGCTGAAGTTTAGTAAACAGAGGTGAAATGTTTCAAGCCCTCATGAAAATGAGAGATGAAAAAGTCCCCTGACAGCCGTGGTGGAGCTTGGTTTCAGCAGATGATAATGGATTGGAAAACATCCTCTCCTTGTATTAGCTAACACAGTGTATGGTGAGCCATGAGGGACATGTTCCTACAGCCATGCAGTAAACAAGCTGGTAGAAACCTGAGCCGCCATATAAAGATTACACCTGTTTGTTTATCTATATTCACACTTGGTTTATGCCTTGACATCTCAAGAACTTCTGTTTTGCACAATCAAATAATCTTACCTTTCTTTCTTTCTTTCTTTCTTTCTTTCAGTTGTTAAAATAACCTTTTTATTAAGTGTGAAGAGCTTAAAGCTTAGAGTTAAAAAATCTAAATTCCACCGTTTGTGGAATGGAAAGGTTCCGTGGATGTTAAAGGTTCTTCATGCTATTATAATAATAAGATTGATAACAATTTATAATTATTATGCCTGAGTTGTATATTCTATGGGTCACTGTGATTTTTCAATAAGAAATGTTCGGTCAATAAACATATTTTCTTGATCCTGGAACAACATGTCTGAAAATGTAGTCCTAAACCGACCTCTAAACCTAACATATCCCTAAAACCAGGGAAATGATAGGTGAATAACATCCATGTAGAAGCTCCTAACCCTGGCTGTAAGCCTAATGCCCGGTACACATTGTATGATTTTGGGCTGTAGACATTTAGCATGATCATCTCACAGTGTTTGCTGCTACGACCTATACTGACTAGCCAATGAAAATGCAACGTGAAATGGCGTATTGGTCAACGCGGCATGACGCTTAAACTACTTCCCTTAAGCTCCCAAGCCAAGTTGGCCTCTTTTCCCTACCTATGACCACGTCCATATTCTCCTTATTCGCTTCCTCTTTTTTTCGGCGCACATAAAAACCACAATTGCCAAAGTACGATTCATCTTGCTGTATTTGTTTACCACTAGCGAATGCTGATGACATTTTATTCTTCTATACTAACTTGTGTCGTATCCTACGATTCAATAGGTGTCATCATCGTACAGGCTACGTACTGTACATGTCGTACCCAAGATTTTTAGATCCGCGTCGTACAGTGGGATCTGTAATGATCTTGTAGGATTGCTGAAACCGCACAGTCTGTATAGCAGGCATTAACCTGACATAAACTGTAAACGTCTCCCTCAAATCTGATTGGTTGATTGGAATGTTGTTCCAGGATCAACAATGATGTTGATCCAGGAACATGTTCTACTTGCTGAAATCATGTTCACCATATTATATTTGTTTACTGTAAATGGTCAAAATAGCAACATTCAAACTTCTTTCTTTCTTTTGCACTTTTGCATTTCTTTTCTCCATCCTGTGTGAACCCTGTAAGCAGATTAGTGAATATGAGCTGCATTGCATGCTGGTCTTTTTGATGAGCACATGCGCACCCTGATTGACCCATTTGCCCAGTCCGGTGTGAACTGATTGGCAGCTCTCGTACCGTAATCCCATGTGGGTGTTCGTGACTTCACACTTTGTAAGAGTCGTCCCGCATACAGACGGCGCTCTGTGCAATAACTGTGAACATCGCAGCTCACCATCCCGTCTTAATGGCGTGAGTCCAGGAATGAAGCGTGCAAAGAGATTGGCTTCCCTAATCCCCTATGCAACCAGATGGGCTCAGCAAATATTTACACACCCCGGGGTCTGAGATGCAAAATGTAACCTTTGCCTCAGTTTCTGCCAAAAACGCAAAGTGACGTGTTCGTCTACGGTGTCACGGGAGGGTGTAAGGTCTGAAGATGTTTCTAGGAATCTGAGCCAGCTTTCAACACCACATCGCCACCCACTTCCAGTCAAAGCCGTTTGCGTCATTGTGACTTGAAAACGGAGGACACGTTATTCACATGGATGTGCTTTTATAGATCATTCAGATTTACATGATGATTTTTTAGTACTTGGGTCTGTTCTGTCTAGCTGTCGGTCTTCTGGCTGGCACGTGTTCAGCATACCGGGCTTGTTTTTATAGACACCATTGCCTGTACTTGCCTTCAACAGAATCAGTCTTGGAGAAACATTATGCAAGGTGACATTATCTACATTGAATATTTACACATTTTAAAAATTGACTAGTTGGTAAAAACGAATAGTCCGTCTTAAAGGAGCTCTTTATAATTAGACAAATTTAGGGGCATGCGCATCACATACAGACTATGATGTTTATTAAAGTTTAACTGGACATGCCATCTTAATAAAGACTTTCATTTAAGGTGGTGTTTTGATTGCTGTAGCACGTATGGTGAAAGGATTTTTAACTTCTTTAGCAATCTGGCAACAATGGCACACTAATGCACAACATGCTCACAGCAAAATGCATTTAAAGAAATTGCATTTAAAGAAATACAAAATGCAAAGAAATGACATTTAAGGAAATTAATTTAATTTGGCATTCTTGAAGATCTTGAAGACTCGTCATTTTAAGTATTGAATTTCTTGTTTTAATTGGCCAAATATCTATGAGGACGATGATGATGATGTCCTCATTTTTTTGAACAATTCAAACAAAAAAGGCAGAAATCTCAAGAATGTACATTAGGTCGCAATATATATGCAGATGTTAGACATGGATCAAGCTCTAGCTGTCATAAATGAGCTGTGGTTTGTCTGGGATCAGTCGAGTAGACAGCTGATCCTTTTAAACTTGTATCAGCTCGTTTGGAAATATACTTAACATAGAACACCACAATCACAGTCTGTTCGTTCTCTTATTTCAGGAAAAAAAAATATTTTCAACAACATAACATCCCAAAAATACACATCCGACTAAGAGCTGTCACAGGTATCAAAGATGGAGTGAGTTGCTTTCCTGGGCAAATACGGATCACACAAACTGCTAAGAACAGAAAGGCAAACATGGGCGTCAGGCAGGGGTATTGTTATTCTGTCAGAGGAGAACATAGTGTTAGTCTGGTCAGACCTTTTGGTTTTCCCGCATTTACAGTAGGCATAAATTCTGAAAGGCGGCTGATTTGAAGGGTGATTTCCTGTTATTTCTCATGCTGTGCTCCAGCAGTTTTGGAAGCGGTTTCATGGCTGTGACACTTGCATAAAAGGTAGCACAGATTTATTGTGTTGACACAGATTGGTTTATAGACAGATTGGAAATTAGTTATATATATATATATTTAAAAATGGTATAGTTTAAATGATAGATGTCACGTTGTTGTGTGTGTTTTGATTCACGTCTGTATGTCTTGTGTCAGTTTTCCCTGCCTGTTTGTCACCTTTGATTACAGTTTGAGTTCAGGTGTGTGTAGTTAATTAGTCTCGTTAGTTCCTCTGTTTGGATGTTGTTGTGTATGTAACCTTGGCTGTTTCTCATGTGTTCTTCAGTGATCTTGTGTCCTCATACTACGTCATCATCAACCGTCTCAAGTTCAATTGCAATACTCAAGAATGCAAGTACAGAGGACGCATGAAAGTACACGGATGTGTTCCTGATAACGAGGAAGCATCGAATGCAGACTTGAGAGAACCGAACCGTTAAAAATCCCAGAAGATGCTTCGGGCGGTCGACGTACGGAAGCCTATAAGCTTTAAATATCTCTGTTTTTTTGCGTTCTTGGAATTGAGAAACAGCCCCTGTGTGTCTTTCAGTTCATTGTCAGTTCTACATTATGTTACGTTGGTTGTTCTGTTTGTCATCCCTGTTCCTGAGACTCTGTTTTGTATAGATTTGAGTTTGTTCTTGTAATTAAAGACAGTTGCACTTAGATCCTTCATCTCTGCTTCAACCAGCCATAGATAGATAGATAGATAGATAGATAGATAGATAGATAGATAGATAGATAGATAGATCAGACAGACATCATATTCAATTTTTTTATAGTTTATATGATTGGTAGATAGACAGACAGACATACATACATCATATTGTAAAAACGTTATAGTTTATTTATTAATGTTATGATTTATCAATCATCATTTATAGTTGTTTAGTGCATTTTATTGAGCAGTCCACCCAGTCTAAAATCCTGTTCCAGCCCAACTGTAATTTTAACCACTCCTTAATGTTGTTCGTTTTAGAGTGTGTTTGCTAACATGCCTAACGTGTGAAAAAGGAGGGCGTACAGGGAACGCAGATTAAGAGGTGGACCAGAACTGTCCAAACTCACACAAACAAGCCCCGCCACGCCCCTATACAGGCATTGACCTTAATACCTTCTCAACTGGCACGCGTCCAACGCCTTAAGACAGGATGATTTCTTGTGTGTCTGTATTTGTAATGATTAATCTATATTTGTGATGAAGGCAAGGCCATGCACTCTGGAAGGCAGGTCTGGGCGATATTTCTGTTTTGTTTATACCAGGCGCATTACAGTTTTCACTCTCAACATCTTCGCGTTTTTACACAACATCTTAGTGTGGCCGTAGTTTAGCCTGGTCACGATGAGAGGATTATGGAAGGGATGACCCTTTCCTCTCTCTTCCCATTCAGATCATCACAACTGATAACTATTATTTTGGCTTTCCAAATATTTGCTATAATTTCCATAACATTTCATTTTGGCCAACTAGCATGCACGGTTAGACTTTTCTGTAATTTCTACAGTTATTTACTTTAAATCAACCAGTATTATACTGCTATTTCTCTTTACAGTAAATAACTGTGATTCCCATTGCATCATGGGAATTTTCCGTGGCGTCAAACACCACATACAGAGACTTACTGTATTTTTTAAATTTGCAGTTTGCTACTGTATTTAACGTAACGGTCTCTCTGACTGGCACCATTCCATTGTGCTTTTTATTTCCTAATTTTTTGCCTTACACCGCGTGTCTACGTTATAACAGTCAGAGGCTATATTGTATCAAATCAGTGCGTGCTTCTAGAAAAACAAGAAAAAATATTGGACTTTGCATTAATTTGGAAAATACTGTTCATTATTGAACAGTCTTGAAGCAGCAGACCTGCTTAAATTGTTCATTTTTGGGTGTACTATCCCATGGTTCTCTCCTTTTCCACCAAGGCAGAGCTGGTGCTGGTTCGGAGCCAGAGCCTAGTTTCAAATCGGTTCTTTGGTTTTCGACCACCAAAGCACCAGCTCCGAACCAGTAAAAGTGGCACCAAATCATTGCTGGTCTAGAAGTAAGAACCGCTTACGTCAGCGGCTGGGGGGCGGGGTTACCGTGGCCAACAAGACGAACAGAAACTTGTGACCGCCATTTTTGAATTAGCAGCTAATCGAGCTATAGCAGCTCGATTGTAATCTCCGTTTATGCAAGTTACGGCGAGCTGCACGAACACGTTGTATTCGCCGTGTTTGGATGGCGATGTACGTTAGGTTCGCAAAGCCATGAGCATCAATAGTAATGCAACGGCCGCCATTGTTGATAGAAGGCTTGTTCGAGATGCATCGGAGCGGCGCGGACCGATCGGAGCTGCGGGAGTGTTTGGAGATCATGGAGATCTCCTTGTGCTTTTGGATCGCTTTCGCAGTGCTTTGATGTCATGCGGCGATCGATCTGCGTGAAGCCGATGCATCTCGAACAAGCCTGGCGTGTTTGTGTTTGGCGCTACCGCACTCGCGTTGCTGGGCAACATGAGACGTATGCAGTGACGTAAGATCTGGCTCTGTTGTGGCTCTCAAGCCGGTGGAAAGGCAAACCAGTTCTTAGTAAGCTTGTCAGTCGAACCAACTCCGAACCAGCTCTGGCTCTGGCTCTGAACCAGCACCCGGTTCTTGTTGGTGGAAAAGGGGTATTTGTTGCTCAGGATTGTAATAGAGTGCATTATTGCCCATCCACTTTTTCAATGGCATTGGTTCCAGTCGTATGTTTTCCATTCATTTCTCCCATAGGGATTTTAACAAAGTCTTCCAGCTACGAGGTGAATCACAATATTACAAACTTTGATTTGAAGCTGAAAATTATTTGAAAATCAGACAGAAAGGCAAAGGTACAAGACTGTGTACTTAACGGCTTTAGCGAGGAAAAGAACTGCAATCCCATGAAGCATTGAGAACAGCATACTGTAGTTGAATTAAAAACGAGGAAGAAATACTGTATAAAACTACTTAAAGTTGTTGATTTTGTATATATTGTATATACTGTACATATAGAAACAATTTATTTTAAGTTTATTGCAAAATAAATCTCTCTCTATATATCTATACAACTATTTAAGCATGTTGAGAGCGTAGGGAAATCGACTTGATTGACTCATTTGTGGCGTTCCCTGCAGAACTTTTTGGGTGTTTTTGTGACTCTCTGATTGGTGGAATTTACAGCATCATGGGTAATGTAGTTTTTTTTTTTGGCACAAATTCTGTTATTCAATTATTTGAAAAAATAAGTTGAATTAATGCAAGCAGGTGGCTTCAACAAAAGTATCATTGATTAACAACCTCAGAGCTCACATTAGGTCTGTATTTTAAAGGTTTATAAGTTATTGTTAAAAATCTATTTCCCTATGGATAAAACGAATGAGTGTTTGCTTCCGGAACATGACTGTTGCAATCTATATAACTGACGTGTGTTGCGCGATGACAATAACATAATCAAGAAGCAACTTCACACTGTTTTAAAAACCACTTAAATTCCATCACACAATTAGTGTAAGGAGCTGGACTATAAATCAGCATTACTGGCTGTATTGACAATGTGCATGCTATCTGATACATCTCGAGTTGTTTTTATAGGAATTATGAGTTCTCACATGGTTGAACAGACATAACAGTCTGAGTAAACTATGGAGTGTTTCTCAAATGAGTTTTCCATTACACTGGAAACTACCAGCACTCGCCCAGGCTTTTGTGTGGTTGCTCAGCTTGTCAAAAGAAACACATTTCATGTGACACATCCTTATGGTTAATGGCATTCCAGTGTCAGTTTAACGTGTGCTGGAATGCCTGAGGGCTGCTATCGGCTTGTTTGTATCACTTTTTCACCAGTTCTCCACCTTTTATTTGAAGTCGGACCGTGTTTGTTTTATTACCTGCATCTTTGGCATTCCAGTCACCATTCTGTTGTTATTATTACAGTAACGGTGCGTTCTGGGCTTCATTCAGCACGGCTCTTATCTGTACCGCTGCAGAGGCCGGTTAGTGGTTCCTGTTATTGCGGTTTCATGTCACCCAGCCTGGCTGTGCAAACGATCCACCAGCTTTTTCACCGACGAACAAATCAGATTGTGTACAAAGCGCCGCGGCGAAGAATTTAGATTGTTTGTTATTACAATGCCAGCCCGTGGTAGGCCCAGCGCGCGTTGTTTTGACTTTCAAGAACAATCGCATTTGCAATAAAAGGAGACCCTGTCCTCTCCGCGCACTGCGCTGGTCTTCCCGGATTGCTGGAAAACTTGAACAGGGTCCAGTGTGTTTTTCCTGTTGCTGGAGAGTTTATATTGTGTTGAGAGACAGGCCCATATGCTGTTCATATTGATAGTCCAGGGTTCAATTAAAAACTGATCTGTATGTTTTAGAAGACTATGTTACAAAGCATGTTAATTGTTTTTAAATGGGTTGTTTCCGATGCCATGCCCGTTGTGTTCGAGGGATTTTGTTTTTATCATAAAAATTTCAAAACAAAGCACATGAGATTTTGTGGAAAGAATTGGGTGAATTTACCGTAACATGTTATATTTTATCCCAAAAGAAATATAATTCAAATTGTGCAATGAAAAATAATACAATTTGGAACCATTAAGATGACAATTATACAGTTCCAATCGTATGTTTTTCATTCATTTTTCCCATAGGGATTTAACAAAGTCTTCGTTAAAGTAGGCCATGAACCAAGCCAACAGCTATGAGGTGAATCACAACATTACAAACTTTGATTTGAAGCTAACATTTTTTTGAAAACCAGACAATAAGGCAAAGATATAGACTGTTTACTTAACGGCTTTAGTGAGTATAATCCCATGAAGCATTGAGATTTATATGGTAATGAGAATGTGGAGGGAAAATGTACCTAATTGCCATGAAAATTTGAATTGCAATTTAACAATGCAAAAAAAAAAAACAAGATTCTTAATGGACAATTAAATAAGCTGTATTTTTCATTTTGCAAAAATATCTAGTTTAGTCATGAAACTCTAGATAGCACATGGCTGATAGGTCCTTTATGCAATCTGCAAGCAATCACATCATTACCACATGGCACAAGCTGATTGGCCTCTGCTGAGCCAATGAGGTTGCTTGCTCAACATTTAAATAGTCTGGTTCATTGTTGGCTGCATAATCTAGTCCTGCAGCGCGCTATCAGAGTTCCTCTGAAACCCTCCACCTCCCCCAGCTCCACCTGCCTACATCGGCTACGGGATTTATGTATCTTATAATCACGATATGAGTCATTTTATTTCACGATAACAATATTAGTCCACAAATTATAGTTAGTTTTGCTTCAAAAACGTTTTTTATAATATCATTAAAATTTCATAATTCTTGTCACCATTTTCAATATAATAAAAAAATTACTAGCCTAAAAAGCTTACTGAAGACAAGTAACCTGTGATAAAGAAAGCAAATACAATAGAACAAAGATACAAAACATAGACCTACCTGAAAAACTTCAAGCACTAGACATGACAGGTACTACATAAAATGTAATCAAATGTAAAAAAAAAAAAACAATGCATAAATAATACATTAACATTGTCATATCACATTGTCACATGCTAAAACTATTCCGAGATTTGTCATGATTGAAATATATATATTTTTTTAATTTTGGTGCGTGACCTGGGCATACTTTTGTGTGATGCATCCATTTATAATTACATTTGCTCCAAATAATATTTATTCGTTCTGCATCTTGTAACTAAGCATTGTGAAATCAATTACATAAGTGCTGGTGAATGACTTAACAAGGAAAAACGACCAAATACTGGTTGAAAGGAAGTTAAAACATAATTTACATTGCTTTAAAAATCTTTTTTGACTCTCCATCCTTTGCATGATTCAGTGGATCAAAGCAAGGGTTAATGGTGAGAAGGCAGAGGAGCAAAACAGGAAGTTGCCCCCCTTGTTTTAGTTAAGGGGTCACAAGTTTTCAGTATTTTTATTCTGTGAATCCATGTTATGGTGTGACTCGGGTCAGGCTGCGCTCACAGAGCACAGTATTGGCATTCCTTCATCGGTCGAGACATGATGAACACTATCCCAGTGGTGTTGTTTCTGTCACAGGGCTGAACAGACTAAATAAGGGTCCCTCGGTCGAGCCTGCAGCCTTTGCTATAATGTCACCCACATTACTGGGTCAGGTTTCAGGTCAACACGGTAAAGCAGGTTTCTTTCCCACATTTCTGATTAAGTTAATCTGAACAAATGGTTATCAGCGTGGTTATGGATCAGGACGTTTGCTTGTTGACTTAAAAACGGAGTGCATTCTTCAGACAAGGATGCTTCTTATCGTCTGCGACACGCACAAACTAGTGATACGCTCACATTTGTTGAAACTTGTGAAATGTTTTTCTTGACTTGGTATGACAAACTTTATCGCTTCCTTTTCTGAGTTTGGTCTTCCCGGCCCGCATCTTTAAAAAAAAAAAAAAATTAACTGGCAAGATTTTTAGATTATTATATTTTTAATAGATTTCTATAATTTATTTTAGCAACATTTCTAGTTCCCTGCCCCCAGAATGCTGATTCTTGGTGGATTATTGACTATATATTATATTATATGTGACCCTGGACCACAAAAGCAGTCTTATGTGTCCATTTTTTTAAATTGAGATTTTTACATCACCTGAAAGCTGAATAAATAAGCTTTCCATTGATGTATGGTTTGTTAGGATAGGACAATATTTGGCCGAGATACAACTATTTGAAATCGGGAATCTGAGGGTGCAAAAAAATCAAAATATTGAGAAAATCGCCTTTAAAGGATTCCATTTCTGTTGGCGATTGAGCTGCATCCACTTACAAAAACAAAATTTTGATATATTTAAGGTAGGACATTTACTAAATATCTTCATGGATCATGATCTTTACTTAATATCCTAATGATTTTTGGCATAAAAGAAAAATCGATAATTTTGACCCACACAGTGTTTTGTTGGCTATTGCCACAAATATACCTGTGCAACTTAAAAGACTGGTTTTGTGGTCCAGGGTCACATATATTATATTAATACATTTTAGTTCACTTTTGTGCAATAACAAATTAAACAGAACCAGCTCACAGGCCCTAAATTTAAACCTTCAATTTCATAACAAATCTCGTCTGGCCGTTCATGTGAATACAGCCCCTATAATTAAACCTCGGGCACTGACATTTAACTGGCCCTTTCTTATTTTTGGCTCCTTATCAAGTCTCATTGTTGCAGGAGATGCACGGCACGATATTAACGCATTTTAATGTTTCCTATCATTGTGTGAGGGACTCCATTTGTTGAAGCAACTGCAGGAGTTTCAAGGACAGAAGGAAATGTGGCACATTTGAGTTTGTCATTAATGAATGATTGGGGAGATCTTGGTCAACTCAATTTTCTTCAGCATGCATTGCATGTTTTGTGACGTTAAAAACTATTTTTTTTTTATTATTATTTATTTATCCAGGTTTACTGTGCTTGTTTGTAAGGCTGCACATATATGTAAGACTATAGTATAACTGCAAAATTACAATAATAATATTTAAGACTATCTTAATTTCTTCTTGTATTCATCAAGGAGCCATTAAAGCTTTTCTTTCGTTGACAGTCAGTTTACAAGCACTTGTCTTTGCAAATTTGTGAAGTTGATTGGCAGTTGTTGCGTGTCCAAGTGCATGTTATAAGTGTCCCAAACTACTTTTGCATCAAGGATGCGTTTACACGACAACGATGTACTAAAAACTGAACGTTTTTTTCCTTTGTGTTTTTCGCTTACAGACGACAATGTTGTCAAAACGATCCCCGTTCACAGGGATCCACGAAAACGGCTAAAAACGCTGTATTATTAATGCCGAGGCCAGAAGTTGGCGATGTCACTTTGTAAAGAAACACTAATCGCCTATAGACTGAACGTGTAATACGCATGTGCATGATTTTCACAAATTTGCGTTCTTGTAGTTGAGACGATAAAAGTATCATTTCCAGAAACGTGCGCTTTAAAACCAGTTTTCAAAAGTTTGCATTTTCAGGGAAAGGAAGTCATCCAGGTTTGGAATGACATGAGGGTTAATAAAGGAATGACTTTCATTTTATCCCTTTAATGAGCAACTTTGAGTTGGTTTTGGCAGTGGCACTATCTAAACAACAGCCTCGAGGCTAAATCCCAGTGTCTCTCTAATCCACGGACTCATGTCAGTATGTTTATGTGTAGATGTTGTCACTCATGTTCAATAGATCTGACCTCTGACCTCTGAGAAGTACTTCCAGGTGGCGGCTCTCCAGAGTGGCTCTTCCTGTCAGGGCATTGAGACCCCCTGCGGTCAGCCAACACATCTCAATCTATAAATATCACATTACGCTCCACACCCAAATATCCTCTCTGATCCTTCATATGTCCCAGATTCCTCAAAGAAGTATACACAAACACCAGACATGAGTGATGCATGCTATCTGTTACTCCAGAACAAAACAAGATGTGTAATGAGAGGATCTCGTTCTGTTGGTGCCGTCATCATGTGTGTGATAAAAAATGCGAGACTCTCGGTTTTGAGTTTTGTTTGAGAATGCAAAATTGCTGATATAATGCAAGTTTCGAATTATTTTTATTTTTTTATGTAGGTGCTCAGTATTTTCAAGCCCACTGATTCTAGCATTCCGTGTGTAAATTGAGATCCAAATGTTGAGATCTTGAGATGTAGCATTATCTTGTGCCAATATTTTCAAAACACATACACTCCGTCAACCATAGATGCATGCACTTTTACGCACAGTACAGTACGTTTGAACATTCTGAGATTGCCTTGCAACAGTGTGATATCAGAAGCTTCACATGTGTCTGTGGAATGTGTTCTCTCTCGTTCTTCATCCCGATTCTCCACCTCATCGCCCCTGGAATGCTCTTGTGTGTGAACTGTGAGGTCACTGTGCATGAATGGAATGTTTCTCGCCTGAAAATTCTTTGCAGGTGCCCCTCAGCACCCAGACTGTACTTGTAACGCTCCCTGCGGGGACTGCAGTGTCTCAGTTTCCACACAATTTGGAATTAGGGTGCGTTTGAAACATGCATTCTTCCCTCAGTACAGACAGACTCCAATTAGAAGGAGCTTTTGCAGCCTGATGTCATTGGAGAACATTTTTTAAGTTCCAAAAACAACTTTTTATAGTTCTATGGCTACATTCACACAGCAACAGAATACGGTTGTCAGTGCTGTATTTGAGTTCTTAATACTGTTACGTTCACTCACGGTTATTTAAAGGAGTGACAAGCGCTTTCTATAACCAAACTCACAAATTTTCAGGCCTCATTCTGGGAAAACCTGCGCTGTGTGAACGCGACCGGACTGGATAACTTGTCTGTCACGTCATCCAGTGCGAGAGAGCTGCTCTGTGCTGTACAAATGCGTGTCTACCGTGTTGTTGTGGGTTTTCATTTGCACTTTCACTTTTTGTAATTTACAGCGACAGAGATATTAGCTGTGTGTCATCTGATTCTGAAAGTTTTAGAGGTTTTGTATTCTACACATGACTCAAATACTTCTCTCTCCACCCAGATATAAAAGCTGCTGTCGGTTAATGAAGATTTGACAGATGAACTCGCTGCTTGATTGGACTCTTCTCTTCTCATTAGAGGCTTTTCAGTTTTCTGGTAGAACCACTGAGGATATATATTTACAGTAAGAGTATTGTGTCCAGGGCTTGACATTAACTTTTTTGCTCACCAGCCACTGTGGCTAGTGGTTTTCCAAAGTTACTAGCCACTCAGCATTTTCACTGGCCACAATTTGGACATCCATACCATGAGAAAAAAACTGTCATATAGATATTTTTAGTATTATCTCAAAATTTGCCAGAATGTATATTAGGCTGCTGTCACTTTAAGACCTGACGCACGGATCCATTATACTGTTACACATGCGTTTTCTTTCTCAGTTGTTTATGTTCACTTAAAACATAACTGATTGTTTAAGTGAACACTTTTTTAATTCATAATTTTGACATTCTTTTTCTGTGTATTTGACCGTTTAAGCGCAATAATCAGTAAAGAACTCAATTTAGTACTGAGAGACGGCTTTATGTGCCGCACTTTGGGTGTGACGGCAAAATCTGAGGGTATGAGTAAAATTATGCACAATATGTGCCGAAATTCAAGCCCTGTGACACCAACAATATTCATCCGGAGCAAATGAAACGAGTGAGTGAGTGGAGGCGGGTGTGTGTGTCACTCGCTGTCGGAGAGATGAGAGAGAGAGAGAAAGCGCAGCTGGTATCGTGTATCTATTCTGCGGAAAATGAGAATTAGAAGTGTTTCAGATATTTCAGTATCTATGTATCGAAAAATCTATATTTTTGACTACATTGCACATAGTTTATTATTTCAGATGTCTTTTTAAAAATTGAAAATGCGTTACCACTGCTGAAATCCACCCGCATTTGGCAGGTTGGCAGGTGTGAATGTCAAGCCCTGGCTGTGTCTGTTCTAACATCACCTCTCATTACTCATTGCTGGAGTTGTCTCTATTGCTCCATCTCTCAATATTTTCCACCCATGTAGAGTGTGTTTGATGGCTACCATTCCCACTGTACATAGAGTCCATACTCAGAACTTTACATTCCAACTCTGAACTTTACATTCCTAATTTAAGGAGTCATTCGTCATCCTGTCTTAAGGTCTTGCTCTACCGCACGCTCAACAGAGTAAAAATGTGTTAAAAATATATGTGCATTGACATCAATCACCAAGAGCTTTTTCAAGAGTCTTAATTACTGATAGCGCAGATTCATCTACAGGCTGGCCCACACTAAAATATTTTTAAAATCTTATCAGATGTGAAAGACGGATTTAACAGTGATCGATTTCATAGTTTTGTTCTAATAGTGGAGTGTTGTGATCCGGGAAATCTTGCAAAATCTCTTGTGGTCAAACGTGACTTAGAGTTAACAAATATGGCGGACGACGGGCAAGAAGAAATGGCAATAATAGTGTTTGAACTGCTTTTTACAGAAATTCGCAAGTTTGAGTTCATAAGGATTTCTGATCGTAAATATTTAACATGTTGGATATTCACTATTTGAGTTTGGTGCGGGCCTGACTTTCTTCCAAGCAGATTCAATCACTCTTAACACACCTCACACCACAGGAAAATCTGATAAAATAATCTGTAGAACCATCTAGATTATCTGGACTTTATAGGGTCCAAATCTATGGAGGACCAGCTATACCATATTTAAAAATAAATACAGAAATAAATAAATGCTCAATAAATAAATAAGCATACAATTAATTGCCCCAAAAAATACAATAAACAAATAAATGTAGGTAGAAATTAAATTATACAGTGAGACATAAATGTATATATCTCTTAATTAGCTTCTTTATTTATTCACCTTTGTAATAATTACCTTATTTATTTATGTGCATGTTATAATATTTTTGTCTGTTTTATTCTTCCTTGTATTTTTTTACCCTATTTATTTCTTCAATGCTATTTATTTCTGCCTGTCGTTTTTACATTTCTGTATGCATTTCTGCCTCATTATGCAAATGAGGAGGGGCTGTCTTAGGGGGTCAACTTCTGCCCATTGGTTGGTTAGCATTTTACTGCGTCGGTCGAATCTACATGGCTTATCCCCGCCATAAAGCATTGTTTAGTAATGTCGCTGTAAGTTTGAGATCTCAAATGTTTTTCTGTGGTCCTTTGAACATTCTTTTTAACTTTTACTTTACTTTTACATAAACAGCTTCCAGTTCGAGTATCATTGGTGTGCAACCCGAGGAAACATTTCAGATCTCAAACTTACAGCGTTCTAATTCTTCCAGTCTATTAGCAGCTTCCCTTAAGAGGTCGGACACTGAACGTCTGCCTGCTGAGTTTGACATTACTAAACAATGCTTTATGGCGGGGAAAAGCCATGTAGATTCGACCGACGCAGTAAAATGCTAACCAACCAATGGGCAGAAGTTGACCCCCTAAGACAGCCCCTCCTCATTTGCATAATGAGGCAGAAATGCATACAGAAATGTAAAAACGACAGGCAGAAATAAATAGCATTGAAGAAATAAATAGGGTAAAAAAATACAAAGGAAGAATAAAACAGACAAAAATATTATAACATGCACATAAATTAATACTTAAAAAAATTAGTAATTAATAAATAAAGTTGAAGATTATAACGGACAACAAATAAATAAGGCAATTATTACAAAGATGAATAAATAAAAAAGCTAATTAAAAGAGAACATTTCTACCTACATTTATTTGTTTATTGTATTTTTTGGGGCAATTAATTGTATGCTTATTTATTTATTGAGCATTTATTTATTTATGTATTTATTTTTAAATATGGCAGAGCTGGTCCTACATACAAATCAGGGAAAGTTTGCACTGTATTCTGTTTGATAACATTTTTATTCCAGGACTGATAAAAGATGCTGAACCAAGAACACTCTGCAAAATCACAATCACCCCTTAAAATACTGTATTTTTGGGGGCAACATCTAAAGCCTAGCATAGTATATACACTACAGTTCAAATGTTTGGGGTCAGTACGTTTTTTTTTTTTTTTTTTTTTAAGAAATTAATACATTTATTCAGCAAGGGCACTTTACATTGTTCAAAAGTGACTGTAAAGACATTTATAATGTTACAAAATTTTCTGTTTCAAATAAATGCTGTTCTTTGAAACTTTCTATTCATAAAAATATCCTGGAAAAAAAAGTATCGTTTCCACAAAAATATGAAGCAACTGATTTCAACATCGAAAGTTTCTTGAGCATCAAATCATCATATTAGAATGATTTCTGAAGGATCATGTGACACTGAAGACTGGAGTAATGATGCTGAAAATTCAGCTTTGGTCACAGGAATAAATTACATTTACAAATGTATTCAAATAGAAAACAGTCACTTTCAATTGTACTAATATCTCACAATATTATTGTTTTTACTGTATTTATCATTAAACAAATGGTTAACATAAGAGACTTCTTTCAAACCCATTAAAAAAATCTTACCAATCCCAAGCTTTTGAATGCTGATAGTGATATTTTCACACTAGACTGTATTAGAATCAGCTGTTTTAGTCAAGTCTTTCATGGCCTGACTAACATAAAATCACCCTTGCTCATAATGTCAAAGCCTCGAACCCTAATTATTATTTAATATGTCTTATTAAGAAGAAGTGTGCTGTTGATTTTCTAAATTATTTGACTGACAATCTTGTATACATGTTTCTTTACACCAGCAAGAACCAATCATACTATCTCCAGAACATGTGAAAGTTCACTTAGTACTTCTATCACACACATCAATTATGTTCACAGACAACTCATTTGTAAAAAAACAAACTACCCGTATCAAATCTGAGTTTGTGTATAGAGCTAGCTGTGGCCCAGCATGTGTCCTGTCCTTGCAGTGCTAATGGATGTGTTTATTAGGAGTTAGTGGGGGTCGGTCAAGCAGAGTGACTTCAGCTCACACCCCTCCAGTCCGGAGGTCCCAGACGCCTGCCGTGTCTCTCCCATCAGTCTGCGGATTAACCGGCTAAAAGAGCCGCCTGTCAGCGTGTGTGTGTATGTGAGCAGTTAAGCGTGTTTGGGGTTCCTCCCTGATCCGTGTTAGCGCGCTCTCAGTGTCACGGGAGGCTACTTTGCGTGAGATGAAGCTTGAGGCCCCTGTTCAGAACGAACACTGGTTCATACCAGCTAAAAGAGCAGACTATTGGCAGTTACAGCACATGAGCCTTCTGGGGTTTGGAGTGTGACATAACATGCCGTGCACTGGAGCGCAACACTGTCACGACATCTGAGATTGCGTTTGATACTAAACACTTGGCTCTTTTATTTTCTGCAAAGAGAGAAATGCTTAAATACCTTTTTACCCACATAAAAAGTGCAAAAGTTTGGGGTCTGTAAGATCAAGGCTGCATTTAATTGATCAAAAATACATGAGTGTTGTCTTCAGTGCCACATGATCCTACAGAAATCATTCTAATATGCTGATTTTCTGCTCAAGAAATATGTATTATTATCAATGTTGATAGCAGTTGTGCTGTCTCTTATTTTGTTCTTGTTTTTCAGAATGTTTTGATGACAAGAAAGTTTGAACCAACCGCATATATTTGAAATAGAAAAAAAAGAATTTTGATCCACTTCAACATTTGAAGTGGATCAAAACAATACCCGTTCTCGTCTTAGGACAACGTTTATGAACTTTTTTGATCCACTTCAAATGTTGACTATACTGTAATTTAATACATCCTTGCTGAATAAAAGCATTAATTTCTATATTTAAAACTAACTTTTGAAAAGAAATCTCTTTTTTGATGAACAATTTATTTTCCACCCGGCCCTCCTCCGGGGGAAGGAGTGGTGCGTTTACCCTCTCCTGGACAGGAGCAGCTCCCTCCATCTCCGGGTCACCCGGGCTGTGTCGCCTTCCTGCGGGTGGCTCGACGCTGCGGGCTGGATGTTGGCTGCTGATCGGGCCGCAGTGGAGCGGATGTAGACGTCAGCTGGGGTCTGGTGGCAGCAGCATCCCTCCAGGGCAAGATGTGCTTGATTGTCTGCTTCTGTACTGCCAAGAACTGCTGGGCAAAGTCCTCAACAGTGTCGTCGAAGAGGCTGGCCTGTGAGATGGGGGCGTCGAGAAAGCAGACTTTGTCCGTTTCCTTCATCTCAGCCAGGTTTTTCCAGATACGGCGTTCCTGGAACACCAAGGTGGACATCGTCTGGCTGAGGTCCCGCGCGGTGACTTTTGAGGTCCATCGTCATACACAGTTCCTGCATCAACCCAGGCTCAGAACTACCCTCATTGAGTGCCCTCTTTGGCCTGGTGTACTTGCAGGAGGGCCATAGCGTGCAAGGTGGAGACAGTCTGTCCAGTGGCACTGTAAGCCTTGGTCGCGATTGCAACCGAGAACTTAGCCCTTGAATGGGTTGTGCGGGTGATTCTGCCAGGTGGCAGCACTTTGCAGGCATTAATGCACCACAATTGCACGCTCCACCCGAGGAATCTCCGCGTAACCCTTGGCTGCCCCACCATCAAGGGTAGTGAGAGCAGAGAAAACCACAAAGCTGCTTCGGGCAGCAAAAGGTGCCTTCCACGACCTCCGGGAAGAAAGAAAATGGGGCAGGATGACGCTCGTCGCCGAGATACCAATCGTCCAACTGCGAACGTTTGGGACAGGTTGGAGGGTTCCACTAAAGCCTAACGCTCGCGGTGGCCCGGGAAAGAAAGGCCGTCAACTTTGGGTCAGACTCAACCTACTGAGTCTTCAATCCTGGAGGAATCAAGCCCGCCCTCCGATGCAGCTATCGACATCCGGTCCTCTGTGGGAGCACCAAATGAGATGCTGGGTCCCCTAAGGACCCGCAGCCTCATTAGGAAACTCCACAGCCTGCGATGTCTGAGGAGTGTGCGGCCCATGGGGACTGGCCCGGCAGGAGAGCTCCCACTATAATCCTACCAGATGTGGGCCGGATCTGGGCAGACACTATGTTGCTGTCTGGGTTCTAACCACTTGAAGGTGATCGGGCTACCAAATGATATCGCACAACGTCAGTCTTTTCGAACGTCGACGTGACTGACTGATAGGGAAACAAGCTTTCATAGTTGACTCATTAAACATTTACTAGGAGAAAATATTTTAGCATCAGGTCAATACGAATATAAAATTCACTTAAATCCAAGTTATCTAATTGTGTAGGATTCCTTGATGCTGAAAGTTTTTTTTTTTTTTTTTTTTTTTTTTACCTACAGTCAAAATATTACTCCATCCCAGGTATGAGGCAAATTACTTCATATTAACTCAAGCATGTATTTGTTCCTTGGAAAGGAGTTCCTCCATGCACTGGGTGTCCAGTTGGCCGTGTGTAGCTGTTGTTCTGGGTTTAGAAATAAAATGCGCTGCACACTAGCATCACAGAGAGAGATACACCAGCATAATAATCACTTAGAAAATGTAGATAAGGTTGTTTACGATCTTTTTACATGAGGACATTCATCCTTATCATCCAGCCAATGAGCGTCAATGCACAAGATTACCATGTAATTTAGAGTTTTTCCGCATGATTCCTCAGAATAAACAATTGCTATACTTGAGCCTAAAGAATTTACGAAGGTTTAGTAGTAAACACTTCTGAATAAGATGATAATCTGTGTCGCTTACAGTAAGCTCTCCTGTGGTAATGCGCATGATTCATCAAGTATGAGATTATTGCAGCCGGCAGCGAAAGTTTTCTATGGTATCTACAAACAAAGGGTGTCAACACAGCGGTTGGCAACGCATGCCCACAGATGCTGTGCTGTGAAACGGCAGGTGAATTAAATAAAGCCACACCTTCATGAAAAGAAAGAAACTGAATATGTGAGACATTGTACAGTAGACACGCCTGAAAATATTTACTTTTTGGAGGCGGCTAAGAATACTTATACAAGCTGAATTAATGTCTGTGAGGAAACTTTGTGCAGAAATTGAAACTGCAAATGGCAAAACACTTCAGAGGCAAAACAAGTGAGTCAGTGCTTTGGAAATGTTGAATGTGAGCCACTATGGTTTCAGTTCATGCGCTGTGACTGTGTCCATATCAAAACAATAATAAATAAAGATAAGTAGATTCTTATCTTGTGCCAGGATTGTACTTTATTCGGGTTTGAGAATGCTTTTTAAATTCCATTTCAAGAATTCAAATTTGAATTTAAGGATAAAATGAGTGTAGTTTTTAATAATACATATTTAATTTTTTTATTATTACCAATGATTTGTTACTGTATCATACAAATTATGGGGTAGTTTTAGGATTAATAAATGTCAGTGTATAAGATGTTTGCACATATAGAATGTTTTATTTGTTATATTGTGTTCATTAATACATGCACTTGGATGGCTGTACTGTACTTTAATATATTGCATAATCAATAGAATCAAATCAAACTGTGTATGTAAATAATAAGTTATGAATATACTGTATATTAGAAATTTTATAATTTTATTCAGCAAGGCCAAGGACACATTAAATTGATCAGAAGTGACAGTAAAGACATTTATACTGTTACAAAATAAATTATGTTCTTTTAAACTTTCTAGTCATCAAAGAATCGTGAGTAAAAACTGTATTACGGTTTACACAAAAATATCGTAATATTACGAAATAATAATAAGAGAACGATGCTGAAAATTCACCTTTGCATCACAGGAATAAATTACATTTTAAAATATATATTCAAATAGAAAACAATCATTTAAATTGTGATAATATTTTACAATATTACTGTTTTTACTGTGTTTTTGATCAAATAAATGCAGCCTTGAGAGCTGAAGAGAGTTTTTTGAAACGGTAGTGGTGCCGTTTGTCAAAAACAAAAACCGTAATTGTTAAAAGGGTTAATTTGTTTTGACAAATTGACAACCAGTATTGATGTCAGCTCTCCAATGTAATTCTAATTCAACTTCACATTCAGACTCATAAATTGAAAAGGAGCCAATTCTGGCATTTCCCCGCCCCTGGTGTTGCACAAAAGCACTTGCACTAATTTCTAACGGAAACATGCTGTTAATGCTTAATGAAAGGGAGAGAGAGAGCGGAAGTTAAGAAGACGGGGCAGGTGAAGTGGAACGCCAGGTATAGAGAGCTGAATGCACTCGTCCCCTTTGAAGCGCAGCCGTAACTCAATCCCGAGGTTTTGACTGGAGCATAATGGTGTCCTGTAGTCCATTCAGCACATGCAGTGAGTCCAGGCCCACCAGCGGATCCTCTTCAAACCACGGCGCCTCCTGAGAGACACTTATCACCTTTAGCCTCTCACTGAAAGAACCCGCTCTCTCTCTGCACCCTTTCGTCTTTGTTGTCTAGTCTTTCTCTTCCTCTTAGAGTAACATGCATTTTTCCGGTTCGTTGCTCTTCAGGGAAGCAGGGGTGAAAACGGGGCTCGGGCACAGACGTGGGCGAGGGCCGACGGAAGGCTTTGTTCGCTGAGGTTATTTCTCTTTGTCACCCTGCTGACCTTTGGCCTCATCATAAACTCAATCAAAGCCGCTGAAGGATTTTTCACCAGCTTCTGTTGAACTTCTTATCCCGGCTGATGACAGTAATTATGTTGAAATATATGACTGAAGGCGGTGGATTTGTTAGAAAGCTGTGCTTTGATGGCTTTAGCGGTGATTAGCAGAGTAGCCGTGTGCTGACAGACCGTCTCAGAGAATGAATTAAAGCAATGCTGCTGAAAATATTGAAAACTACTAAGAAAACATCTAGATAGGTTTATATTTATTCCTTTAGCAGATAATCATTCAGTAGATAATGAGTTGAGGACAACTATCAGTCTATTATTTGTCTTCTGTTGTAGTATTTTTATTGTTGCAGTATTTTATTTTTTGCAAAAACAGGGTTTATCCGCCTTCCTAAACCACCAATACAGATAAATTAAGAGGTTTTAATTTTTGTTATATTTTTTTGTATCTTGTACCTTCCTAACAATACAAATACAGTACAAATTAAGGTTTTATTTTATTTTTTATTTTATTTTGCTCTAAGTTATTTTCATGTTTTTTCCCCTGTCTCTTATTTGTCTCTCTATACATACAGATCAGTTCAACTTTAAAATATTTCCTCTGAAGCCCATTTCGCTAAAGTGACCAAAAAAAAAGTACTTTTCAGTTCTTGCACCAAAAATGTGGAAATTTGACGGAAATTTAGTTTTAAGGAATTTAATATTAAGCGGAACAAATGTTTTTAACATTGATAATAATCAGAAAGGTTTCTTGAGCAGCAAATCATCATATTAGAGTGATTTCTGAAGGATCATGTGACACTGAAGACTGGAGTAATGATGCTGAAAATTCAGCTTTGATCACAGGAATAAATTGAAAATAGATTCAAATAGAAAACAGTTGTTGTTTTAAATTGTAAAAATATTTCACAATATAACTGTTTTTAGTGTATTTTAAAACAATCCGACAGAAATGTGCTTTTAATCAGCTCTGAATGAGGCTGTTTAGATTTACTCAATATCTAAATTGAACTTTTTCTTTTGCTGCAATGTTTGATGAAGCAGTTTGTGTGTTGTTTTAGAGGATCTTGATGTGTGAAAGCTCTGGACATGTTTGTGTACACAGAAGCTTGTGTGAATAGGTGAGCTGACCCTGAACTAACACCAGCAGCTTCTCTTCGAGTCAGCTAATGAGAGTCCCAGCATCCATCGCTCACGAGCGCTCACCGGCCCCTGAAAGAGCCTCTGGAAGCTGTTGGTTCTGATTCAGATTCGCTCTTCTTGACAAAAGGACACAAGAATTCTGACATGAAACATCGAGCCTAAAATAACAAACAAAGCGCCAAGATAAACTGAGAGAGCGAGGGCAGCGCATCTTTTCACCCCTCATCCGTTTCAATCCATCTTTATCTTATAGATAAAAAGAGGGATTAAAGGACTAGTTTACCTGAACATGTAAAATACGTATCCCTTCATGTTTTTCAAAAACGAAACGTTTTCCCTTTGAAATGCAAAAGCTACATTTTTCAGTGAGTATATAATGGCAGAACTTCATTTTGTGGTGTTCTATCCCTTTAAGTGCATAGTCTGTTAGGGAATGCAGAAGTTATCTCAAAGTCTCGTTCCAAACTCTGATATCCCTTACCGTATCCTCTGTTCTCTTCCTCTGCACCGTCCTGTAGCGCGCAGATGTCTGAGTTTCAGCCAGCGTTGTGGCCTGTTCAAGGCGGGTGATAAGCGTGTGATACGGGACAGTCTGCTTCGGGTGCAGAGGTCTGAAAACGAGAGTGACACTTTTCAGACAGGATGCGGTTGTCACTTGAGCAAACAGAAGTGGACGGTGCGATAAACGTGTTCGTGCTGCCGTGTCCCCTGCGTCCAGACGGGGCCCTTTGGCCCTGTTAGTTTAACACCGCCGCATTCCAGTTTAATCTGTGAAGTGCTTCTAGGAGGAAAATATATGGAACAGAGATGATATTGTCAAAAAAGAAGAAGTGCTTTCTTAGGGGAGCTTTAATTGAATTATTTTTTTTTATTATTGTTGGCGTATACACTTGAATTAGATTATTTAATTTAAATGTTCCTTAAAGTAAACGATTTAACTAAATTATAGTTTAAAACCACCTGAATAATAACACTGTTTTGTTTTGTTCTGTTTATTATTGCGCAACTGAATGATTTTTGATGTCATCAGAAAAAACCTCAAGAAAAATCTCAACCTTTTAATAATTTGATTGCAATTCTTACAGAGCGTTTTGATCAAGTATGAAAGATAGTAGTTTTTTTTTTTTTTAAACTAGCACTCAGGACCGACCTACAAGACTACGCATTATGCAAATTGAAATCAGCATTTATTTTGTGTGCATGGTATTCACCACTGGCCAACCTAATTTGCATAATTATTTTAGTGAATAAAATGCAAATCTGCTCCTCAACAGAAAGTGGAAGTAGTCCTTTACATGTGAATGTTATCTTTTACATGTCAAGGAAAACCAATTAAAGTAGAATTTATTTATTTTTGAAAAATCACATGGTTATCAAACAATTATGCAGTTTTTTAAAAAATATACACTGCACAGATTCATTACTATCTGCAAATGTCTTTAATGTGCTAATAATATGTGTAATGTGTTTTTCATAGGTAGAAACTGATGATTTCACTTTTATAACTTTAGTTAGTGAGTAATTTTGCTGTTTGAGCATAAACAACATCTGTAAGTTTCATCGCTCAAAGTTCAAAGCAAAGGAAGATCGTTTTTTTTAAAGAAATCTCTTTTTAAGGACTACAACAAACGGCTGGTAGGGACATGACATTCCTGACATCACTAACCACACAATTTACATAAACCCCGCCCCCGGGAACGCAGTCCATGTTGAGAAGAGGAAGAGTTGTTGTAGAAGAGCACATTTGTGAGTCTCCTCAAGCTGTCACATCCGTCTTTTCACATGCAATACAGTACCTACCACAAATGCAATAGCATGTCACTCTGTAGGAATCTTACAACAGTTCTCACACTAGCGTTTTTACAGATTATCATGACAGAATATGCTAATTTAAGATAGCTAACTCCACATCAGCAACATAAATTCATCAACTAACCATTCAGAGACGTCCTGTTGAATTCTACATGTTGTCACTTCTTCTCGAGTCTCTCCATCGTTGTCCGACTCTAGTTTAAACGTAAAAGGCAGAACAGTTTCTGACATTTTAGTGCTTGTTGTCTGCATGAGGTAATCGGACCTGCTAACACACACACAAGCTCTTGAAGCTCCGCCCTCTGTGCCGGGAGCAGCAGCTCATTTGCATTTAAAGTGACACACACAAAACAACGCGTTTTTACTGACCCTCAAAAAGAGACAATTTTAACATGCTGTAAAAAGTTATCTGTGGGGTATTTTGAGCTACAACTTCACATACACACTCTGGGGACAACAGAGACTTGTTTTACATATTGTATAAAGGGGCATTTTACCACCCCTTTAAATGACATCATAGATTCCTGGCATTCAGCAAAATGCAAAAACGTCAAGGTTATTAATTTGTGGCCTGGAATTCCAGTAGTGTAAGATTCCATGTACAGTCGCCCCTCCTATAAACTACTGTACTGCATTGTAAAAATTCCTTTGACGAACATGATGACGGTGATGGAATTGGAAAAGGCCCTCAACAATAAGGCACAGACGCAGACAGTTGTGGACAGCAGACGACAGGATGTTAGCGCACACACTGCCAGCAGGTTTCCTCACGCATCTGAACACAAATACATGAAGACACACCGACAGACAGTGGCGGCCTTAAGCATCTGGGGGCCCGTTTCAATAACTAATATGGGGCCCTACCCAGATAAAACATAAACATAATAGAGCATAAAAAGCAAGGATTCCTGTTGGTTTGTATCAATGGTATATTATTTTATTACGTGCACTTTCAGCTTCATGAACAGGCAGCTCAACATAGAAATAATCCATCCTTATTTGATTAAAACTATATATAATTATACAGCGTTTTACGTTGGAATAAGCCTCGCCCTTTCACGCAGGGTAACGTTAACTTCACTTTTGGTAGACTGAAGCTTTTCTTTTGTTGTCCGATATCTTTCGTTTTTCAGCACCACTGGCATATGTACGTTTCATTTCCTCTTAAAATTCTTTTCCTGCTCAAAATAAGATTTTACCCTAACGGCAAAAAAGTCAAAGCTATAAAAACTAACGATGTTACACTTCAGATCCAAGCCGTTGGCAGGGGTGGTAAACGTCGCCATGATAACCACGAGTTCGACCAATCAGAGACATCAGTGTTTTGCTTAGAATTGTGGGTAGTGTAGTATTTCTCCAGAAGATCGCAAATAACAAGGTTGATTTCATACCTTGTGGCTTTTATAGGAGCAGAAACTTTCGTTTCACAACCTAGTCAATCTATCTTGAATGGTTTAGACATTATGGCTGAAAATCAATATCCTACGGAGAAAATGAATGGGATTTTGCTGGTCTGTGGAGATGTGGGGGCCCCCTTGGAGGGCGGGGCCTGTTTCAATTGAAACGGGTGAAACATAGGTAAGGCCGCCCCTGCCGACAGACTGACAAAAATCACAGCTAGAGGTGAAAAACGGGGCAGTCTGAAATAAAAAAAATAAAAAAATGTCTTTATTTATTTTTATACTGTTGGCATTTTATTTAATTAAAATAATAATTGAACTCAATTATTTAATTAAATTATAATTTTAAATCACTTGGCTGATAAAATTTTTTTTTTTTAATTTATTTATTTTAATCTATATTTTTGGAACTTGTTTACCCTTAAATTAGATTAAAATATTTGATTTAAAATTGTATTTATTTATTTGTTTATGTATTTATTTTTTTGACACTGTTGGCATTTTAACCTTAAGTTAGATTAAAATATTTCATTTAAATTTTAAATTCAATTAATAAAATGATTTTTGACTGATAAAAGATTTCACTTAAACGGTCTAAATAAACACCTGAATGTTTGCAGATGTGTGTTGGACATATTGAAAATCCTTCACACTGCCGTCGCTTGCTAGAAATATATTATGTTTTGGCATGGCAATATATATTTTAGTCTTGAGGTATTATATATTGTCCTAGGGAATGAAGAATGTCACGTTTCTTTTTCAATGTTGGCTTTCTTGCAAGTTGCAACAGTGTGCTGAAAGTGTATTTTCTTTCTAGCTTGTTTGTCTTCAAACCTTGAATGCACGATGAGGTCTGTGGAGCAAAGCATTGCTGTGTGGTGACCTCTGTGTTCCAGCCACACACGTTTCCATGCAGTGCATGGGCAGTCGGAGGTCTGCCTCGTATCCGGACGCAGGGAATCCCCACTGCTGACTGTTTGTGTGAGGAGACAAAGACACAGCTGCAGCAACCACTAAAACACTCCGGGACTAATATGGAGAACGACTGCATGGACAGATGGAAAAGGTGTGTTTGAAAACACAACTTCACAGCTGCCTCATCAAATCTATGTATGTAAAGTAAAGCTGATATTTCTTTTCAGCATCATTTAGAGCTGTTCTGGTTCAAAGACAGCTGGACAAAGCACATAATCTTGCATTGATTTGTTCTCACAACAGTAAGTATTTGAATAGTGAATCAGTGTTTATGTGTCATTATGAAACACTATGTTAAGATTTTGCTTTATCGTTGATATTCAAAATGTTATTTCATACAGTTGACGTTGAATAAACACTTAACAACAATACTGTATTCAGTAAGATTTTTTTTTAAAGATATGAATGCTTTTATTCAGCAAGGGTGCAATTAAATTGATCAAAAGTGACAGTAATTCATTGACTCAGCAAAGAATCCTGAAAAATCTTCGCAAAAATATGAAGCAGCACAACTGCCAACTGATAATAACATATCCTAATTTTGCCAATGGTAGTGTATTTCTATTACGTTTAGGATAATTCCATAATTTTTCCTAGGCATTTCTTTTGAACTCATTAGGTTGTGCATTGCACTGTAATTTAGGCATTGAACTCAGTAACAGCTATTTCTCTCTCTGTAAAAGTGTGTGGCATAACTGACAGACAGGTATGTTGTGTGTTTTCCCTCCTCTTGGCCCCTGCTTTGACCTGTTTCATGCCGCGAGACACACGTCTGCCGGAGAGACTGATTCAGGACATGACATCAGTATCTGTATGAAAACATCTCAGTGTGAGTCGAGACAGCCTGCTCTCCTTCACTGCGCACTATCAGTCACACTAGAGGACCATTTGTAAACTTTAGCTACAGCTGTTTGTTATTTAACCTGTTTATTCCAAAGAAAATAAAAGGGAAATTTGTCAAATCGTGCAAGTAGCTGCAAATCTTAAATATTTTGAATTTTTTTCTCTATTTCACAAATTGTTCTAAGATTTTACAGTAGTCACTAAACTCAAACATATCTACGGCCCTTTCACACAGCATTCCCGGTAAATTACAGTAAAATTACCAGAACAACCTCTTTGTGCTGTTCACACAATGTGTTTTCCGTCATTTAAGACACATACATCCGTACCAAAATACAAAATTCTTGTGATGCCAGTCATCAGAAATGTAAATGTTGGTGGAAAAAAGAATGAGATGGGAGGAAAAATAATGTCAACGCTTTTGCGTTCTCTCGCCAATGTTTTGCATTCCCCCGAGAAACGTTGCGTTAACTTGCGAAACCTTTTGAGCTCATCGCTTTTTGGGGTAAACTATCCCTTTAAATTTGCAGTGGTCAGGTGGTTCAGCTTGTAATTACAAGTTCTACACGCACGTAATTACGACATGGCGTGAACCATAGAAAGTTTAATGATTGGCCCAAAACAGACTTCTTACATCAGCATGTTTGGACCTCTCGTACGTGCTCACACCGATTATCTTCATTCTCTGATCACACACACAACATTATACCGGTAATTTACTGGTAATGTTAAAACTTCTCATACCGAGAAATTGCCAGAACGAATTTACCGATATTTTTGAAAAGGTCTTGTTCACACATGATCTCTTAACTCACTGATCTCTTAATTTTCTATGAAGTTTCTTAACGTCTTGTGGCAGTTGCACTGACATTTTGAAACTTTATTTAAGCACATCTCTTAGTAGGAATGATCTTATGTCACTCTCTCATAGTTTGGGCAAATGCCATTGTTGCATTTTAAATATTATGGAACAAGCTGCTGTGTTTGTCCTACAGTCATTTATAACCTTATTCTAGCGCTTGAGGTCATGGAGCTGATGTTTGCCAGGATAATGAGTGCTGTCATCAATGTTTCATTACGTCTGTTTTCCAATCAAGTGTTTAGTCTCCCAAATTAAAATATGAACAAACACTATTGCTGCTTTCCGATCACAAATGGATTTATAGTAAGCCTATGTTCTGTTAACCCATTATGGTAACTTCCCAGGAATGTTTGAAGGCAGAAAAAAACAAAGTCAGAACGAGAGATTAGAAGTAAACTTTAAACATTTAAAGGTGTCATATAATGCCATTTTTGTACAAGTTAATATGAATGTTTAGGGTCTAAATGAAAACTTTGTAATATACTTTTATTAAAAATTCTCATTAGTATTTTAAGAAAACAGCTCAAAAAAGCTCTGTTTTCAACACGCCGTTTCAGTGCATATGCCTTTAAATGATAATGAGCTTCACTCACTCCGCCCCTCTGTTCTGTGGGCGTTTTGACCATAGACTGTAAAAAAAAAAGGGTTTGACACAACGCACGTGGAGTGTTGCCTTAACAGTTGAGGGTCTATTTTAAAGAAAGAATGGCAGCGGGAGTCTCTGAGGACACATCTGTGCAACCATATCAGTTTGAACTGGAGTCGGACCCGGAACAAGATGACGGCCGCAAAGAAGTTCTACAATTAAGGCTTGAACAGGACGTTTCTGAATGGTTGGTTAACGTCACTTTGATCTATTTTTGTCAGCACTGGCAGGGTATAGTAGTGCAATACGAACGCTATGTGTTTACTGATGTATACGTTAGTTCATTGACAGATTGACGTTACAACTAATGGTCATGAAAAACTTTTTTTCCGCGATTTGCAAAGATTAATATAAAGGTTAATACAACTTTACACTCACTTCTTCTGGAGGTGCAGAGGGAACATAAATAAGTTGGTACCGATCCTTTATTCAGGAGCAGCTTCTTAGCAAAACCAGCTTTATAGTGACCCTCGTTTATAAAGCGGTCTGGTGAGAAATGATTTGCGCAAACATGAATGCATTGACGTTTGCTCGTGGGGAATATTCCCTTCGAAAACAAAACTCAGCCACTGTGTCTTCAGCGGTTCGGATTTAGGAACATCAAAATGACTGCTGTGTTCGTTATTACACCCAAGAACAGAACACCACAATCGCTTAGACGCCATTCTGCTCCAGCGTATCAACAACGACGGACTATGACAGCTCGCTCAGGGCGGGTCTGTGTTGAAACGCTGCTGTCAATCAACAATCGTGGGACGTCACCAAGGGGCAACCTCCCCGTCTCTCTCTTGAAGCCAACATGGAAGTGAATTAAACTGCAATTCGTCGAGTGGCCGCTTGAGGCTGACTGCAAAAGCGAGTCAAATCTGTATCTACCCCATGTTAAAATGTCTAACTTCACAGCAGAAAAAAACATGTTTACAGCCTGGTGTCAAATAGTTTTTTTGGTCTATGTGCTAATTTTGCCCCTCATGACGACTGTGAGGGGGGTGAATTTTTTTTACAACTCATCTGTTTAAATTATATTTAAGCCTTAAAGTTCTGCATAATTAAGGGCGTGGCCACTTGAGTGACAGGTGGATTGCCAATGCTTTCACTGCTAGTCGTTTGTCTGCTGTCTGTTAGCGTCACCCTCAGCTGTGTTTCTGCTTTTTCCGGGATTATTTCATACAATTTAATACATGTATTATACCTTCGCCCGTCCACGCCGTTGGATTCCGTCGTGTTGAGTATGGAGGGAACGACCAGCGCTGTGTTTCCAGCTGTTTCCCTCACATGGACTAATGGATTTCTGATGATCTCAGTGCGTTCTCTCCGTCCATGCAATAGATGCACACCCTTGAATGAGCGCGGATTTCTAGTTCATTTACTTGAACTTCTGAGGTAATATCTTTGGTTTGACCCATCTGAGAAACTGAGAGGCGGCCAAAATCAGAGAATTAAAGCTCTTTACGAACTTGACGTGAGATGCCGACTGACATGTGCTTGAATCACTGTCACTCACGTGCACAAGCTTAGAGAAATATTGTAAGTTACTAATACATTTTTAACTAGCAGAATAATAATGCATCACGATACACATAGTTGACTGCTTGTATGTTGTGAGAAATGTGTGTGATTATGTACTGTTGTATACATGCTCTTAACCTTGTGGGTTTAATAAAGTTGATAAAAAAGTAAAGTAAATAGTCTCACTTTTAGTTACGTCTTAACTATTATAATATTTCGTAGGGCAAAAACATGAACTTTAACCATTGACTTTTTCATTGACTTTACTTTTTCAATCGGCTGTCACTTCAGCGTGAGGGCAGTAGCTTATCATTAGCACCTCTGCTCCACCCACGTCCCGCCTCTTTGCCCATTTTAATTTATCCGGTAGTGACGAGGGGTGACGCACTGCCAAGATGGCGACGGCCAGCCCCGCCCACTTTAGGCTTCAAAAACGCTCTTCAGAAACCTACGGGTGACGTCACGGATACTACGTTTTTGGACGTCACACGGTCGAACGGCTCGATTTGAGGCAGGGGAAAACAAGGAGATTAAAACAAAAACACTGGATGGATTTTTATCACTATATGATGGTTGTGTACAGGCACTGCCAACACACATTTCAGCACAATCAACTTGTAAAAGTGCATGTACCATTATATGACCACTTTAAGAAATATTGTTTAATTTAACATAGACAACTTAAGTCAGGGATCTAAACAATTGATTTTTATAGCGAAACTTCCTGATTTCATTGGATTTTGTTTTAGTATTTTGGTGCTGTTGGCATTAGATTATATAATTAAATGTAATCATTTAACCAAATGATAAATTCTTATAAAACTGTTTAGGAAATATACACTCCCCTCACAATTGAATGCTTGCTGGTGTGTATTACAAATAAAATACCCTACACTGCTATAGCTTGCTTGATATCTAATATTTATTGGCACAGAAATATGTTTTGGTCCTGCAGCCTTCCTGAGGTATTTCATAATGTTTCTTTTTCGATATTGTATTTCTTATTTTACTATATTTTCTTTATACCTTGAATGTCTTATTCAAACCTGCAGAATTAAGTATACATTTTTTTTTTTTTATGGAGAAACCTGGTGATTTCATTAGATGGAGGCCTAATTAGAAGTTGTTCCAAACCTGCATGAGTGTCTTTCTTCTGTTGAACACAAAATATATTTTGAAGAGTGTATTTCTCAGTGTTAGTTGCAGGGTTTCATATAGAAGTGGCTTCAAATGTTCCTTATTTTGCTCTGAATAGCTTGAAAACCCCCTGAATTGCCCCAATAAAAGCTTGTGTTTAGTGTCTTGACATAAATCAGGTTGAGTGTACGAGAAGCCGTTGGGGAAGAGGTCAGGTCACTGGGCCTTAATGTTACAAAAAGAGCAGGTGTTTCCCAGTGAATCTTATTTGAAATGTCAACTGATTGATGATCACCAGAACACCAGTTCCTTTCTGACAAAATCATTTCCGGTAACATTATGCATTTATTTGTGTTTTATTCTGTGATTTCTGCCAGAACATTCTGTGTTGTGAAGATGCTGATGTTTTGGTGTCATACGATAATAGCAGTAAGATAATAGCTCAGTTCTTTCAGTCTGTCCTCTTAGAAAGTTGAGCGCAACAGAAGAGGAGCCAGAGCACCGTCTGTTCGTATTGTGTCTGAAATGACATGTTGATGGGTTAGGCTGACACCGAAACCCCATTCACAAAAACCTGGCACCTCTGTACCATCTTATTCCAAAGTTGAATTTTCAGCATCATTACTCCAGTCTTCAGTGTCACATGATCCTTCAGAAATCATTCTAATATGCTGATTTGCTGCTCAAGAAAGATTTCTGATTATTATCAACACAACCGACACATTCTTAATGTGATTTACAGAAGAAGGACATGTGCTTGGATCATGCTTTGTTGTCTTTTGTTGTTGCTTGAACACCAACCAATCACACTCTTAGAAGAAAAAGTTCTAGATAGACCCTTAAAGCTACACTGTGTAACTTTTTTAGTTTATTCTTAGCTAAACACCCCCTGAATTGCTGAAGTTCTTTCAAAAATATGTGCTCATTAATGTATATTTACTTCGTTCAAGTAATAAAGTATTCTCGTGAGTGTATAATATGCCATTGAAAATACATACGGGTAAGGGGTTCTAATGTCGGTCGCCATGTTGCCCCTCCATCTTGAAAGTACATTAGCCAAAGAGGGACATCAAGCTTCGCCTTTCGCGTTTTAACACTCGATGGCACCGTGTCGAGAAGGTCGTATTGGAAGCCAAGTTAATGTTGGACTCAATTGGCCACCGTAGGAGTTAAAACGAAATCGAAATTGAGAGGAACAGAAACTAATATTCACTGGATGGTCATATACCTTTTCACCGCTAGATGGGGGTAAAAATCACACAGAGTAGCTTTAAAGGGTTAGGTCACCCAAAAATTAAAGGAATGGTAGGTAGAAATTTCCAACAAAACTTTTTTCCAAATTTGTTTATACCGTCTTTATATATCAATGCATAATTAAAATCTAAGTACTCTGGAAAAGAAATTATATAAATCGAGTGTCTGTAGTGCTCTCACGGCTGTAATAAACACAGCTCATTATTCCATCCGGGACGAATGAAGTGATTGGCTGGGGTGACTGTCAATCTCCCTCGCTACCATGGCTCCACCCCCTGCTGCAACAGAGCTGCCCACATGCGCGAACCCGTTTGAAGAGGCACGGAAGCTCAAGCTATTAATAACAATTATGGCAGAGAAAGAACAGTCACAATTCTCAGTACCTGCAGTCAGCGAAGGCAAACAAGTAAAAAAAAAAAGGAAGACCGTATTCGAAAAGGCTATGACCAAAAATTCTCCGGAGTGTAGTCCTCATCAGAGCCAACGGTGCTTTCATCGTGGAACCTCTTACATGCAAAACACCGTATATGTTATGAATCTTACGCGAAATTCACCTACATCAGTGTAAGTGATGATAACGGAAAACGTGTATCAATGAAGCTATTTATAGCTTTGCCTTGTTTTACTAGCTCGTTACCGAATCAAACTCAATATATTTTAAACTTTACCAGTATCGATATGCGAGCTTGATAGTGAGTACTAACAGCCATTTTAGTTGTTTATATTTATAATGATAAAGTTAGTTATTTTATTACTTGTGATTCTGACATGTCACTACATGCACGACGCTCCTCTCCGCTCGGTGCTGGTAAACGCGTCCTCCAGCTGAGCGAGCGGTCGGCAGCGCGCGTTCATGTGTTTTGGGGGCGTGGCTTTGGAAGGAGCCGAGAAGGGAGGGGGTGGAGTGAATGGAATAATGAGCTGTGTTTATTACAGCCGTGAGAGCACTACAGACACTCGATTTTTATAATTTATTTTCCAGAGTACTTAGATTTTAATTATGCATTGATATATAAAGACGCATAAACAAATTTGGAAAACATTTTTTTGGGAAACTTCTACCTACCCTACCTTTAATGACTCACCCTCATGTCGTTCCAAGCCCGTCAGACCTCCGTTCATCTTCGTGACACAGTTTAAGATATTTTAGATTTAGTCCGAGAGCTTTCTGTCCCTCCATTGAAAATGTATGTACGGTATACTGTCCTTGTCCAGAAAGGAAATAAAGACATCATCAAAGTAGTCCATGTGACATCAGTGGGTTAGTTAGAGTGTTTTGAAGCATCGAAAATACATGTTGGTCCAAAAATAACAAAAACTGCGACTTTATTCAGCATTGTATTGTCTTCCGGTTCTGTTGTGGATCCGCGTTCACGAGTCCGCAGTGACGCTGCTGACGTAAGACGCTGCTGACGTGTCTCTGGTGGGTCCGTGTATTCGGGTTCAAATAAATATGGCTGGGCAAAAAAATGCAAGTCTTCCTCTGTGTGGAAATCCTTAGATATGTTTGTGAAGATTGTTTTGTTTCCAGCGTGCGTCTCCCTCAGACTGTAAACGAAGCTCGGGCGCACCAGACACACGTCAGCAGCGTCTTACGTCAGCGGCGTCACTGAACGCGGATCCACAACAGAACCGGAAGAGAATACAATGCTGAATTCGGATAGGTGTAGAAGTCAAGGCCACTCAACCGGAGGTAGCGTTAACGTTAATCCTGTCAGATCGTCCATCCATTGACAGCATGTACAGTACAGGTCAGCCAATCTGGTTCCGTCCGTTAAAATGAACTTTTGCAAATAACAATCGTGGTCCTGGACAATGAGTGACCTTGCACATTAAGATAAAATTGGATTTTCTCCAGTCATTGTTAAAAAACAAGCTAACAAAACTTGCAAACTAGCATTAGGGAAGCGGCCAGAGGGATCGTTCTGCCTCCACCTAAGCTCCGCCCACAAAAAAAAAAGTCACCATGTTTACTAACTGGAAAGGGGTCTATAAGCATGAATATGCAAATTAGCCCCGCCTCCACTCACTCACACAGCTCGGACTACCTGATCCACTCACTCAACTGTACGGGGCAAGTGGAAATATTGGTTTAATTTAGCCATATACGTTTGAAGCAGCAACTAATTCAGAAGAACAGGAGAAGAGCGAATTATACAAGGTCTAAAAGTCGATGTATCAGAATGGTAATGCGCTTTAAATATCGCTCTCTACAACATTGGGCACATAATGGTAATTGATTAAATTAGTGGCTGGCTTGACTACATTATCAATCAGCTAATAATGTGTTGCTAATGTTACACAAACCATATTCCTGTTTGCCATCTCAGAGTCAGACAGCATCCTTAGAAAAGCTTTAAACATCATAGAAAGTCAGTGGAGAAAGGCATATAGTTCATCATAACATTGTAATATACATCATATAAATAATTTACCCGCTATATTCCTATACGTACCCGATTTTTCCTTACCCGTCTTAAAGGTGTTCTTGTGCTCACAGTGGAAAAGCCCCGCCCCGCTCATTGACTGGATTGGTTGCATGTTTATGATGGTATAGGAAACAGGGGAGGTTTCAAACTGCGTTTTTTCGAGACTTTGGCTGCATACTTCCCTACTATATATTAGGCGAAAAACAGTATGTGACAAAAGAAGTAGGTCCGAATTCACAGTACTCATAAGAGAAGGCAAAATTACCCGGATGACCTACTAATTCTGAAGTGTGCATTTGATGGACAGTTTACTATCCCATGAGGCCACGGGAGAGGATTTGTGAATGTTAGTGAGGCGACGCAACTGACGCCAGTAGGTCACATGATAACAACATGGCGGATGTAGTACGTACGGATTATATATACAATACATATTCAAAATAAGTACCTACTTAAGAGAGTATATGCGATTTCGGACGCAGCCTTTCTTTAGTAAACTTCAGTTTTAAGAAGAAATACTCAGCAATGGTGTTGACTGATGAATTTGCACATGGTTTGTCTTAACACACAGACATAAACAATATTAAAAACCTGATTTTCACCACATGGGGTCTTTAGGACATTCCTTCTTATATAGAACCTTTTTTTGGGGCATCAATTGTACTTTAAAATCAAGTCAAGAACGCCAAGGTTCTATAATGAACCACATTTGAGTTTTTTTCCTGTTTTTCCTGAGTCCACTGTTCTCTGATATTATGATAGGTTAATACTGTAGGACTGTCCCAGGACGGATGTTGATGTCCTACTTGAGTAAATCACGTTGTGTTAGATAACAGCTACTTAACATGAGTACTCAGACGTAAGTACTCCAAGAAACCTTGAGGGACATTTTCTTTTGATATTTTTCTTCAAAGTGCCTCACCAAAACAATGGACTAAGATGAGTCTAATTACCTGAAATAGAGTATTCACTACAATTTAGTTTAAAACGAGGTCAGTGAATTTCAGCATTGAGGAGGAACTCCTCCCCCAGGATAGTGTTTCCCATCTTATTTGTTTTTGTTCAGTCTATTAGTGTGGTATGCGATGTCAAGTAGTCTTCAGTTACAGTATATGAGAGTGACGGGAGTGTGGTAAAAAAATTGTGTTTTGGGGAAGAAAAAAAAGTGCATGGAAGAATGTGTGTCCTTGGCTTAGCAGAACCTCATTAGGTCTGTCAGGAATCTCCAACTTTAAAACAATGTCTTGTTTTGTGGCATCGCAGAAATAACTGTGGTATTCCAGGTGGGGAAAACTTTGAATTTATTTTCCAACTGACCTTTGTCTGGACGATTTTGTGCCAAATTTTGTGTCTAGTTGTGTTTCAAATAATAAATGAGATGACGACCATCAAAGGTAAACTCGTTACACACCAGGCTTACTTAAACATGAATAAAAGCACATATCAGGCAATGATGAAAGGCCAAAAATAATGTGCATATACAGTTCAAAAGTTTTTTTAATGGTCCTGAAAGAAAATCTTTTATGCAAGGCTGCATTTATTTGATCAAATATATAGTAAAAACAGTAATATTGTGAAATATTATTACAACTTAAAATAACTAATGTCTATGTGAATATATTGTAAAATGTCATTTATTCCTGTGATCAAAGCTGAATTTTCATCATCATTACTCCAGTCTTCAGTGTCACATGATCCTTCAGAAATCATTCTAATATGATGATTTGGTGCTCAAGAAAGATTTCTTATTATAATCAATGTTTAAAACAGTTGTGCTGTTTTTATTTTACATTTTGTAAAAAATAAATAAAAAAAATCAGAATTCTTTGAATAGAATGTTTAAAAGCATTTATTTGTAATATATATATATATATATATATATATATATATATATATATATATATATTGTTATATTATAAATTAAATTAATTTCATGCATTCTTGCTGAATAAATATATTAATTTCTTCCTAAAAAAAAACCTACTAACCCCAAACTTTTGCATGGTGTAGTTATGAAGAAAGGATAGAGGTTTGCAATAATTGCGAATATTTCATTATATTGTAGCAGATGTTTTAACAACTCTCAAATTTTTGGTGGTATGAAATTGATATATTTTCCTTTCTGCGTTTCAACAGGAATTCAATGGAGCAGGATTGTAGTAAATAAATAAAAAAAGGTTTTAGGTTTGACAACAGACACCATCTGGTTCAGCCAAAGGAGACATTTCTACTCACCTGGCAAAGGTAAAAGGCGTTGTCTGATTTGTAGCGGCAGGGGTCCCTGGAGTTCCCATAGGCCTTTGTGTTTCGTGCCAGGATGCTTTGATGATGCGGCAATGCTGGAATGCACTCGGAGCACTTTTCTATTTTCAGTATGTAGTTAGCATGCAGGTTTTGCCTGGAGCACCTATATATGGTTTTTAGCTTGGGTGGTTAAATGTCAAGTGCAAGCGAATACTGTATTATGTGAAAGATTAGATGAGTTCATGACCGCAGCACATTCGCACGCACCCTTTTTTCTATTTCAGAATATTACTCGAAACACACCTGTGACGTATTCGTTGTTTGTCTGAGGTGTTTTTGGAATATTAACTCTTCAGGTCAGTGCCATTTTTTGTGAACTGAAAGCTTAAGGTATATAGATTGTGTAAAATATGTTTTACAAGAAAAAAAATCATTTTTCTACTTTAAAATGTCATGTCACTGTTACTTAACGTTTCTTTGTAATTCTTTGTGAAATTTACTGGCAATTTCTGAATGATTTTTTTCCCCTTCTGTTTTTCCACCATCTTCAAGTGAAATATGAAACTTACACCATTTTGTTCTGGTAAAATAGACAGTGTAATTTCACTTTCTGCTTCTGGGTAAAACTATGTGATGCTTTCCTGGCAGTGTCAACAAACGGATCTGATCTGAAAATCACTGTGTTTTCATGCATGTTATATCAAGTCTCCTCGGCACTATATCCTATTTTTTTTAAGTCTCTGTAATACTTACTAGTTAAGTGAATAAGCTAGTGGGTAATCAAATAAAGTCTTTAAAAAGTTAGCATATTGTGTGATGAGTTTTACTGGAGATAAGAAGGAAGGGCACTTTTACTATTTAGAAATTTGCATGAAAAACCTATTTTGTATGATGATTATTCTCTGAAAGAATATGATGTTCAACTCTGTGTATGTGGATCATATCTCAGTTTCTTTAAGAGATTTGCAAAAAAACACATGTGGACTGTGCTCGTGTCAAAGACTGCTCAAGCACATCAAGTGATCAGTACTTTTCCAAAATCTGGATGAGGAAAAAAAATATTATGTAAATAGTCAAAAAGTGAGACTATAAAAGCCCTCATGGCATGAAATGTCCTGCCATCTGTTGTCAAATTTTCATATAGACAAGCACGAGTACGTACATCTGAGCTCATTAGACATTTGCACATTGCTGTCTGTCAAAAAAGAATTTTGAGAATGTTTTGGGGATCTTCCATAATAGCTTTCTGATGTTGTTTTGTCGCTGACAGAGATGACTGGAGGCTTAGAGGTGTGTGTGTGTGTGTCTGAAATGTGTGTTCACCACAGAGAAAGCTGGATTAGGATGACAAGACGAGAAAAAGAAAAGAAATTCTTGCTGATTCCTGAAATGAAAGCTGGTTCAAAGCCTACAAGCCGTTCAAAAGTTTGGTATCAGTAAAATGTTTCTTGAGCAGCAAATCAGCATATTAGAATGATTTCTGAAGGATCATGTGACACTGAAGACTGGAGGAATGATGCTGAAAATTCAGTATTTGCATTACATTGAAACTTCAACACAGATTCAAGTAGAAAACAGTCATTTTAAATTGTAATAATATTTCAAAATACAATTTTTACTGTATGCAGCCTTGGTGAGCAGAAGAGAGTTCTTTAAAAAACTTAATGTAACCCCATAAGTGACTGATGTAAAAGTCTCTGTATGCCACAAATATAATATTGACTTGCAATAGAGTTTGAAGTTAGTATGGGTTAATGGGTAATTGGTCATTCACTCAAAAATTTTTTTCATCAATTTTTTTCATTTCTCACCCTCATGTCTTTCCAAACCCGTAAGACTTACGATCAACACAAATGAAGACCTTTTTGATGAAATCTGAGAGCTTTCGGTCCCTCCATTGACAGCAACGCAACTACCACATCGATGCTTCAAAAAGAGATGGTAAAACTATCCATATGAATTGAGCGGTTTAGCGGTTTTGTTTGATAAATCATTCATTTAAATATTGAATATTTGCCATCTTGGATAAATGTGCTCACTGCATTCTGGGCCTGTCTAATTCATGTAATTCTGCCTTAAAATTTGACCAAAACATGATAACAAGGTAGTTCTCTTGTCTCATATGGCAATGCTGCCTACTTTGGTTTTGCAACAGACCCAATGTATCATACAGCACATCTGCCGTCATCTCTACACCTGGCGGAGAAGGATTAGTGAGTCAGCTCACCTGTTTGAGTGCAATTTGCTCTCCATGAGCCATATAAAACATAATTAGAACTTTTATGAGTGTAAAAGACCAGCCTAGATCATTTAAAACACTGATCAGCACTCATTCAACACGCAGTGATCCCATCACTCAACTCTCATATGACCGTCTAGCTCTGAGATGATGAGTGATGAGACTGAGATGGAACAACTTCAAATCAGTCCCGGGACATCGCTGGAATTTGGTCCATGTTTGCGTCAATGTTTTGTGCTATTATATGTGTGTGTCTAAGGTAGATGCATTGTTTGCATGTGTGTGAGTGTGTGTGTGAAGGTAGCTCAGGGCGGTGACCCCGGCAGCACGCGGAGACGTCAGAAGCCCGAGGAGTGTCCGCCCCTCCCAGAGTATCTTCCATTGTTCGCTCCATATGCGCTGAATGCCTGTCGGTTCGAGGAGATTCCTTGTGCCATAATGGGCTATTATTTGTGCTCAAGCTCTATTCAAGCTCTAATGACCTACGCCAGTTTCCCCGGCCCCTGGAGACCCGCGTGCGAAAAGTGCACAGCTCAGGAGGAGAGGCGGCCTTTGTGATCCTGGAATATCTCTTTCTCTTGCTCTCTTCTACACGTATGGACAAAGACAGGCAAATCAAAAGCATCTATCGGAAATTCCCTGCAGGGTATATTTTCTTATGTCTTTTCTGAGGCTCCTGTAATAAAGGAATGCAATGTGAATGTGAAGAGTCTTATCAATGATATAATAAACTTTTTGGATGTTTGTAGGTGTACATAAAGACCAATGTAATTAATTTAATAAACAGTGCATTTAAGAACACTCTATATAAGTTGTTTTTGTTGTACTATCAGAAGGGGCTTACGAATATTATATATAATCTACTATGTGGTAATTAAAAGTAACAAATCATGTAAAAATGTATCATCTTTTATTGGAAGTTTAAACAACATTTTATTAAACTTTGATAATTTCCTTAATCTCTTAAACAACTTAGAACAGGTGATTTTTATAAAATGTAGTTGTTGAATAGTGTCAAGTTTTTAGTTTTACATCGGCATATGAGAGTCAAATTGGACTTACAGTCTCAAGATCCCTCATTTAACAGTTCATCTTTTGACAAAACTATGAAAAAATGATCAACCAAGAATAGAAAATTATTGAAAATATTCAAATCAGGAATGTCATAATCAGAACGCGCAGTTCGTGCATTAAAAAAATCTCTGTCAAAATATAACGTACAACTTCCTGTTTCCGTCAGGAACCCGGTGGAGTTTTTCAACTGGATTGGCGTTTATTCTCTTTAGCACGCAGTGTGACGTATTTCACTCAGTTCCCTGATCATTCCGATTCAATTTCAGCGAGGGAAGAACAAATTTATACTTGCGTGCGTTATGTATTTTGCGCGTTAGCGTCTCTGACAGACAGCATGTTGAAGCCGCTCACTCCGCCATTTTCTCTCTCTTCCCGGAGAGCAATGACGTAGTCAAAACATCCGGTAGTGTGGGTTTTCCAGGAATTGCGTACGTACTCTCTAGACATCTGCTTTTTATAAATACTACCATGTATTGTGCACATTATTTTTTGACAGACAACAATGTTTTGATATTTAAATGGTGGATTTGAAAACAGATGGATGTCAGGTAATAAATATCAATTTCTTAGCCAGCAAGTATTCAGTGAAGTGATTGATTCCCATGAGTGTGACAATGTTTTTAGTGCTAATATTCCAACCGACAGCCAGCCTATAGTTTTTGACGGCGTGATAATGTGCTTAAGGGGTTACATATGTTTGGTTTTTGGGTGATTATAAAATGTGCTGGAGATGTTCGAAATGTTTTTTGCGTAGTATACTTATTTTACTGAATGAAGTTTATTTTGTGGCAAATAAATTACGTTAGAATGACGTGTTATTTGTTGATTCAAGTAAAAAAAAATGACCAGGAAAGGAGTGCTTTTGATGCACAGTTGTTTTATTGTCTCTTATAACAAAAATCTTTAATACTTTTGCTCATAATCATATCATTTTAAAAGGAAAAATTGGCCCAAAGTCTGCTCTCAAAAACTTGGCAGTACCATGGTACAGCATGGCAATATGGTACATGGCACTTACAGTATATACTGTATACTATGGCATTGAGAAATTGAAATGGTTATGTATTTTACCGTGGTACTTCTTAGTACATTTTCGTTAGTTGGAGCACATGATGACATTTTATGAACTTATCATTGGTGCAAATTAAATGAAGCATTTGGGATTTCAACAAAATTAACGGAAAAATTCACAAACAACTGAAGTCGTTTAAATAATGCCACATATTTATTATTAGTTAAAAATGGTTACCACAAAAATGGCAATTAAATATTATCATTTCATAGAAATAATAACATTAAGACAAATCTTATAAGCCAATATGGCTGAATTAAAGATATTTAACATAAATGTGAAAAATAACATTTCCATTGATGCATTGACACAATTGCAGAGCTTCATTGTTTTACAGTGTATAAAGTCCAGTAACAAGAACCAGAGCCGTTCTTCCACCAGAGTCTTTGGCTTGTAGTGGCTGGATGGGCATCACACACACACACACACACACACACACACCGCTTCGGGTTTCTGGAGTCCACAGTTTCATTTAGCATATTCCCCCTGTGCAACAAGTATCTTCAATGCAAAGTCTTTATTTATTTGCAGTGGCTTCTCCGACTAATTATCCCATGGACCAAAAGTTCTAGATCAGAAAAGTTGGTAGAGGCTAGTCTTGATAATTTGAGGTTCGGTTTGTTTCAGTCAACATCTCCATCAGAGGTTTGATTCTTCTTCCCGTTGAGCTCCACACTGATGCTGACTATTCCCCAGGGTGGAGACCACGTGACGAACACCGCAATCCAAGACGGTTGCATCCGCAGGTATTCCAACACACCTGGCAAATGCATGACATGTGCAATGAATGAGCAGAGAGGAGCTTCACATTCAGGAAAATCCTGTAGTGGATCAGCGAAGCTCAAAAGCTGAGGTTGAGCTCTACGAGGAAGCGTTTTCAGTCATCCTCGCTCGTGGCCTGTGGCGCTGCCTCACTCGCCACTTCTCCAGGAGAAGATGGATGTTCTTGACGGCCCTCACCCTGGAGAGGACATCTCCCATCTCTTCTGTGTTTTTTACCCTATAGAAAAAGAAAGCAATGAGGTCAATATCCGGCAAACACACGTGGTACCCCTGACCAGATTGGCAATTAGTTGTAAAACTGAAATCAGGTGCTTTGAGAATTCAGGGTTAAAATTTTACTGAAATGTAAGATTTCCTGAAATAATCTCTAATAATTTAATAGAACCATAATCTGAACATATTGAAGGTAAAACCCACTTAATGGAGTCTTTGAAAAACGATTTACTTTCAAAGTTAACGTGCTTATATATCTGTCATGAAAATCGCAGCCACAAGAGACATCGATCTTACAGAGGCTGTAATTAAAGCACCCAATTATTCCTTGAATGAGGTTTGTCTTACCGTCTAATCTTTGTCTGTTTGACTGCCAGCTTGTGTTTGCATTGCTTCTCGGCACAATCGTGGCCCTGGGAGGCATGGATTGCCTTGTCTTTATACCTAAGAAAGAAAGTTCAGCAGTCAATTCCTGAACAAGTTTGATAAAAGTCCACAAATAGAAATGAAACCTGTTTCTGCAAGTTTGTGGTCAAGTCATGTAGTGACAGATTTGATGCCTGTACGTTAATACTAAGGTTGCCATACACAGCTTATGCTTGAGAAAACAAGAGTCTCCCAAAATATTTCTTAACCAGTAAGTCTGGTGTCCTTGAAATTGCTCTTTAGATTAAAAATATCTGGCTTTGAACTATGACAATGTTCACCTTATTTGCATTCAGTGCGTACTTACCGTATCGCATTGTTCGGTTGACAGAATGAAGAGCATGTTTTGTCTTTGCTATCTGCACATTTGCAGCGAGACTTGGGCACAACAGGTTCCGTGACTGAGCGCTTCTTCCGTGGAGCGTTTCCAAGTCCGTATGACACTGTTCGCCTAGGGGGAAACAAAAAATTATTAGAAAACAAATTTACTCATGCAATAAGCATGAGGTATCAATCATTAAATAAGGATTTATAGAGTCAAGTCATAGACTCATATTTTCTATATTTATTAGATCTATATTTAGATTTGATAGTATATCCACTTTATGACTTACTCTGGTGTGTTGACCCATATTATGTCCAGGTGGCAAAAGTAGACGCACTCTTTATCCATAAAACTCGCACAGGAGCATCTCTTAGTCCTGGAGTGGTGTGCAGAGATTGACGTGCTTGGTTCTGTGCCATGACCCAAAGATGCTGGAGCAGCTAAAATCATAAAATTATGTTGAATTCATAAGCTTTTACTTCATAAAGATTTACACCTACAAACAAGCACTGCGATTTTACACTCTTAAATTGCACAACCTATATGCTTGATGGACTGGAAAATCTGGAATTTGTCATGCTCAATTAACATGGCATTGATGCTCAACATATGCTGCCTACAAGAATATTAAAACTTTATCTTGCATGTGTTTATGTTGTTTAAGCAACGTCATGTAGTACTAATACTTTATTATATCTAGATACCTGAACTTTTCTGTATGTATAGCCTACTACACATTCCAGCTTGTTTAATAGTTAAACAACTTTTACAGTTATAGAATAAACTACTTAAAAAGTAGTCAAATAATATTTACCACAAATATTGGGTATAAATACACTTAACATAAGTACATACCAAAGTCAAAAATCCCAGATGACAGCATAGACAACACTGGAAAAATAATCCTCAAATCCATTTTATTTAATCTTATGCAAGTCCCTGATGTAGCACAAACGGTGATAGTCCAAATAAATTCGCAAACAGTAACAAATCTTCAGATTTAAGCTGCGGTCTTCTCAATGCATCATTCTAGAGTCTCGAGCTCACTCCAGTACAGGAGCGCTTATATACTCGCGCTCTCCGCCTCCCGCCCGCTCACTCACGCGAACACAATGCTGTTTGTTAATAGTCACAGACAAGCAACGTGTGGAGCGAGATAAGAACTTTGTATTCCTGGGGATTCCAGCGGGATGGAGACGCCGGGCGGTCGTTCGGTGCCAAGTTTTTATGTTAAAGATTACTTAAACGAGTAGTTTTCATACAGGGCAGTAGAGGGCGCGCGAGTACAGACTACGCACACAAATATACTGAGACGTCAAAAGAGGTTTCCAACACAAAAAAGTTAGGAGGAATAATGTGACTATTCGTATTCTGACTAATAAATGTAAGTAATATATTCTTCAAATTGTTTGTATGATATATTAATATGGCGTAGATCAGGGTTAGTTACGTTTTACGGAATGTTTCTCGGTGTATCGAAATGTCAAGTCTTAATTTTTTTTTTTTGGAACATTTTCGTAGATATTGCCCAGAAAAAAAAGTCTCATTAAATATGTCGTGAAAACAAAATCCCGCTACTGGAGCACTCTGTATGGGGTAAGTTGGACCTGCTAGTCTTTTCAGCACAATTTAACTAGTAAAATAGACTTTTCAACTATAGTAAATCAATTACAAAAAATAAAACTCCCGAAACAGGCCGAGATTCACCAGTATAGTAATTTCATTACACTCAAATATTTGTTCGTTGTAATTGTAATTTACATGAATATATCAATGAGATAAAAAATAATCTTCACGCAGCTTCAGATTTACAAGAGTAGCCTAATTTAGAATCATTTGGGTTTCCCTGAATCCCTTTATGTTTAAAAGGTCTCACTAAATGGGTGAATGATACTAGCAGCAGCAGTTCAGAAACTTTAGCCTCCAGCTCTTTACCTGCCCAATGGAAAACCCTGTTAATCGAAACTCATGCCAGTTTGTGCTCACAATCACCCAACCCTCATCCACCCGCTCCAAAATGTATTAAAGGGATAGTTCACCCAAAAATGAAAATTCTGTCAATAATTACTCACCCTCATGTCGTTCCAAACCAGTAAGACTTTTGTTTAACTTCGGAACACAAATGAAGATCTGTTTGATGAAATCTGAGAGATTTCTGTCCCTCCATTGGCAGCTACGCAACTACCACTTTGATGCTTCGAGATCGTAAAACGAATCCGGTTTTGTCCACATTTTCTGAAGAGACACGATTGCTCTATAAGATAAACATTGAATTTAGGGTTTTATTCATAAACTCACACATCAGTTATGATAAATGGAAGCTCAAACATGTTCACTTGATCTGCGAGAAATGAGTTTCATCCTCTATGCAGCTCTATGCAAGAGGTTTGCTGTCACGCATCAATCAAGTCCGGTTGAGCTTATGTTCGCAAATCGAATGTTTATGTGAATAAAAGCCTAAATTCAATGTTCATCATATAAAGCGGTCTCTTCAGGACTAAACCACTCGGTTGATTTAGGGCTAGTTTTACGATCTCTTTATCAACTTTTTGAAGCATCAAAGTGGTAGTTGCAAAGCTCAGTACAGAAAGCTCTCAGATTTCATCAAAAAGTTGTTCATTTGTGTTTCCGAAAATGAACGAAAGTCTTACAGGTTTACAGTGTTTCCGCTACATTCATTCTGCCGTGGCGGGCCGCCACACCTAAAATCATCCCGCCACGGCTGCAGCTTCTCAGTTAGGTCTGATATTGTCCATACTATTGTGTTATTGTTAAGCTAAGGCATAAAAAACATTGTAAAGCACCATAAAGTTTTCGCACTATATTCCAAGACATCTAAGTCATTCAATAGAATAATGTGAGGTAAAAATTAATATTTAAAGATAATGGAAACTCATCTCTCCTCAGTCATTCTCTATTCAGCATTCAAACAGCGCGTCGCGTCCGGTTACGACAGATAACACGATGAGACACTCTCTTCAAGATCAATGTTCCCATTATTATACTTTATTTGTAGATAAAGGTCTATAGTTTGCATAAAATTACTTTATCTTACTGGAGTTTACAGAGCTTTCTAAATCATATTCCTTTCTGCCGGTTGTCTGTTAGATGAACGTTACAGCACTGGAGTAGAGAGCGCTATAAATTGTTCATCATGCGCACTGAACATTAAGCATAGATGGATATAATCTCTTCGCTTTGTGCTTTGAACTTTTCAATGCGAAGCGCTGCGACTTCACGTTGCTTCAAGTGCATCATTCTGCGCACGGGATGCGCATAATCGCTTTGCCGCTCTTGTTGGAGCCTTTCATGTTATAATGCTTAGGGGAGGTTTAAACACCTGGGGAAAGGGGGCGTGGTCAATGGGAATATCACTCATGGGCCACGCCCCCTCCCCCTGGCGAAATGGGCCTGCCACCACAGCTGGAAAAAATCCTAGAGGAAACACTGGGTTTAGAACGACATGAGGGTGAGTAATCAATGACTGAATTTTCTTTTTTGGCTGGACTGTCCCTTTAAATATTACAGCACGCAGACTCCACGTGTAGCTTGTTCATGCTCGTTCCATCTAAGATAGAGAATTAAGACAACAATAAAAGCAATCTATTAAGACCAGATGCATATGGATGTTGCATTAAGGACAATTATGGAAATATGCAGTTCTGTTTTTCAATGTTGCCCTGAGCTCTCCTCAGGCAAGGGTGGCATGAATACAGTAATAGTTTTCCAAATATTCTGACATTGCACTCATAGTCAAGGTTAAGCCTCACCTGTACATACAGGTCGTAACGATGATACCTGTTCTTTTATTTATATATATATATAGAAACAGCACTGATGAAAACATGCAATCCTTTATTGTAAACATGCATTGAGGTCAGCAAATTTACCAATAAAAGTAAAAAATTCTGGTCAGAATGAAGTGGAATGTTTGATTTAGATTATAGTCAAATCATGGAATGCCATTTCTATTGGATGCAGAATAGTTTAGTGTACACAAGGGATTCTGATGTTCTACTCTCACTTTGACTAAATTCACTAGGTTTGGACTGACTGAATGTTCAAAACTGTTTCCAGAGAGTCTCACCCACACTTGTGTTCTTCTGTGGGCTGGGTAACTAAGCAACATATTCCCCCACCCCACCTTCCTGCATGATACACACCCTGTACTCCTCTGCTTTGCCTGACACAACCCGTCCAGCAGGTGACGCTACTGATTCACAGTCTTAGCAGACAGAAAATACTGTCAATTGAATGAGTCATTCCGAGACTGTAATGAGAGCTTTTGCTACAAGCCTCTTGAGGCAAGGACAATGTCACAGTCAATAATCCTCGTAAAGGAGCTGATTGGTGACGTCATTTGCTGCCCTCTCCAAGCTCCTCATTAGTGATTTGAACTGCTGAATAATTCTAGTGCCTTGGAGAGCCCCAGGAACAACCCTTTCTACTGGTTGTTTAAAGGAGAAAAAGACAGCAAATCAGATAATAACACCGGTTAAAAAAGAAAAAAGGAGACTTCAGAGGCGTTTCTGCACTTGTAAACAAGGTTTTACTGATACTGTCGATATTATAGATACAGCAAATGTAAAGCCACCATTTTACTCATACCTATGGACTTATGGAGTTCAAAATGGGCACCAGGTGTAATATAATAAATACTTGACCACAACATCTGTGCACAGGAACACTGACCCCCAAAAGCCATAGAAATGTTTATATATCAGTACAACATTAATTTCCCCATCAATTTACGATAGACATAAAACTTTTCAAAATGAAAACATTTAAAAATAAAACAAATTTCATCTATTCTTCTTTAATTTCAATATCAACTTAATAGGCAACTACTAGATTTATAAGATATTATATACAGGTTTCTAAACGTGAAACTCCAAAAGGCACAATTGTCTATACAACATGTACAAAAAGGAAATAACTGTCTGGTGCTGACAAAAGAGTACAAAATAAAATAATTGGTCATCATTTATGATTGCACATACAATATGACTGTCAGAAAATGTGCTTTTAGAGAAGGCTTGCAGAGCTGCAAACCTCCTGAAGTGTTTCAGTTTTACAAAGTGACACAGTTTTACAAAAAAGGGGGAGAAAGAGGTGGAAAGAGAAAGAGAGAAATTCATAGGCAGAAAAGAAAGAGCTTTTATTGGGACTCTCAGGTAGCTATGACAAGTCTGTCCTCATCATCGCTGGAGGCTTCATTGTAGTCATCAGTCACTGTTTGTCTAGAAACAGGTTGACGTGGTTTCACTTCACTAGCCCCACCTGCTGTTGCCTTGTGTGCAAGATCACAGCCTTTCTCATTAGAGGATGAGGGGGAGGAGAACGAAGATGGTTGTGGTGGTGTTTTTGGTTTTTCCACCATGGCTGTAGTCTTCTCTGTGCACCCTGTATCCTTAGATCCAGCGCTAGTGCTGTTTTGAGAGACCTGCTTCGCCTCTATGGATGGCTTTGCTTTTGTAGGATCATCTCCTGGATTGGCGGTTGAATGACTGGCTGAGGGAATAGTTGCTGGTAATGATTCTGCAACCTGTGCTGGTGGAGATGCAGGCGCTACACCCCCAGGGCTACGTGGATTGTCCTGGGCAGTAGGGAGTGGGCTGAGAGCTGAGAGAGGGCTTAGGGATGGTATAAGGGCGGGCAGGGCAATATTGAGAAACTGCAGGCCAGGGATTTGTGCTGGGGAAGCAGTGCTGCACTGAGGGGTTGGGCTAGCTGCCAACACCTGCACCCCTAGGGTGGCATTTAATGGCAGACTCTGTTGAGGTACCAGCTGGGTGGAGTTGGCTAAACCCACAACACTCAAGGTCTCCAAACCCATAGGCTGCATGGCAGTCTGGGGAGCACCAAGTGTCTGAAGCCCTGCCACTTGGCCCAGAGGGAAACAAGGCAGTACACTACTGACTGGCTCCTGGACTACCAGCGGCTGGGTTGGAGAACCATCTGGCCGGGGTGAGGTATTTGGGGCTGGGAGAGGGCTGCCAGTCTGCCGGTGAAAAACGCTGAGTGCTGGGATGGTTAGCTGGACTGGCCCAGCCTGAATGGGTACAAATGTGGAGTAAGCAGCCAAGCCAGCAGGAACAAGCTGAATTCCACCCACAGGTACCATGCTGTATGGGGAACGAGGGGGCTGTTGGGAGTGCAAAGGCAGGTGGCTGAAGAGATGAGTAGTGGCTCCTACTCTGGACTCGTGGATCGGACCTGCATTTGGAAAGTGCAGGGGTCCCTGAAGAGGGTCAGAAGAGGTCTGAGTACCACGGTCGACATTGGCATTGCACTCACTTGCAGGCTGAGAAATGGCGCTCGACACTCCATCCTGTTAAAAAAAAACAATGTTATGAATACTTTATCAACACTGCCAAGCAACACAAAATTGCAGTCGCTGACTAACAGTTGAAATTCTATTCACCTTTTCATGCATTCAAAGCAGTTTTGCTGACGTGCCAGGCATGCGAGACTCAAGACATTTGAATGCATATGGGGTCGGGTACTGGTATGGGGTGAGGTGTACATGTAGAGAGGGAGGGATGTACGACGAGAAAGACAATGATTGCGAGGATACGGGTCTCACCTGGCCGAGCTTGGCGCCCTTGCCTGGCACTGAGGGACTAGGGGGAACGTCAAATTCAGGGTAGTCGATGGACATCTGCCTGCAAGGTGACACTGGGCTCATCATGTGTACGGAGTCAGTATCAGAGTTCTGGGATTCTGAGGCAGGGGCGGGGTGGGATGTGAAAGATTTGGGACTAGGGCCGGGGCTTGTGCAGGATGCAGAAATTGACATCTGTCTGACCAATGAAACTGGGCTCATCATAGCCACAGACTCTGTGTCTGAGGTCTGGGAGTCTGAAGCTGGAGGAGGCTGAGGTTGAGGAGCTGGGGTTAGATTCGGGCTGATGGACATCTGAGCCAGCAGAGAGCTAGGAGCTGTGTCGGCTTGGATAGCAGGAAAATGCTGTGGGCTTGCAGAAACAGAAGGTGTTGCAGAGAAGCCAGATTCTGCCTGACTGTCCTCCTCGTCTTCCTCTTCTCCATCGTTATCTTCATCATCTGGGCCATCAGAATCATCACCATCTGAGTCCTGTCTGTCAGCACTTCCTGCTCTTCCTCGATCACCTTTGAGGGAAAAGACAAGGTAATGACCAAAAAGAACAGGCGGAATTATAAAATATAACATAGCTAATCCTAACGCATAACTATAAAAGAGCTAGGTTCTACTTGGAAAATTCTCCTAGGAAGTTTATATATTCAAAATGATCACACAATTATTTCACCACTGGGATAGTATGACCTTCACTCTTTAGGAATCTTTAAGTAATGTTTGGTCCTTCTGCATAGCAAAAAAAGGAATAATAGGTCTAGAAACACCCCTCTCATAATATAGGGAAGACATTAATACCTCAGACCACAAATGCAGCCTGTGCTTGACAGCTTGTGTAGAACTGTGTGAGAGGAAAACAAATATGCTCTCTGTAACTGAGACCAGAGAAAGCTCACAGCTTCTCTCTCTCTCTTTCCTGCTAAAATTAGATGCTGCAATTTCCTCGCGGTAAACGCTGTGTATGCCGCCCACATGCACCAAGAGTTAACAAGGAAAAAGACTGCGTTTAGAATCTCTAATTAGACCGTGGCATTGCCATTGATCATAACTGCAATAGAACATAGCTAGAGACAATCCACATTTAACAGATGGTTATATTATTAGTAAACCTATTAATGGTCAGGTTGATTATGTAATTAAAAATAACTATGTAATGGTTTAATCAAAACTATAGTTTCTGCGTTCTCAGTTGGTTAGTAAAAGTGTGGGTCCTCATGAAATGAACCCCCTTATTCAATATGTTTAAGACCTTCTACCTGAGTCTTCTGTGTCCTGGTCCTCAATAATACCCACAGAAACTCCCATTTCCATGCACTTCTTGCTGTGGGCTTTGGACTTCATGTGCTTGGTAAGGTTCCCTGCGTGGATAAAAGGAACAGAGAGGTCACTCAGGTGGGAGGCGGATGCAGGCCATGGGAGTGGTTTACATAAGCATGACATGTTCCCAAGCACTAGCTCTATGTAATGGGTGAGTAACTGATAAAGAAGTTCTTAAAGGAACGTGGGTTGGTCTGACACTGTGTGCTGTTCTGCAGTGCAGCGTGGGAAGTTAAACAGTGATGAATCATACTGGCTTTTTTTTAAGAGAACAGGCAGAATCTTCAAAAAAACTAAAAAGCAGGTAAGAAAAAAAAAAAAGCATAGAAACAATTTCCAGCCATCCCTGAGAATTATCTAAATTACCTAACTGTTCTCAAATTCGGACACATTTTATTAAAACTTCATTTAAACTTTTAAGTTAAAAACCTGTTTAGATTTGTCCTTATGCAATTGTATGAGTTGGCTATTTATGATGGTAGACATGAAACAGAGTTTTTATGGATTAAAATGAAGTTTGTTTTTAGTATCTTCTTTTTCCTGTTCATCAATGGTAACAATAATTGCCAATTGAGCCCATTTAATTTACCCATTACAGCTTTAAAATCAGTGTTTCAGACTGAACCCACCTTTAGTCTTGAAAGAGAAGTTGCAGTGCATGCAGTGAAATGGACGAATGTCCGAATGAGTACGAATGTGTTTCCGCAGCATGCTAGGTTTCTTGCAGCGAATTCCACATTCCTCACAGATGTATTTTCCTCTTCCACGTCCCCTAACATACACATACTCCTCATTCGATTTGTAACTGAAAATATAACACAAATAGCACATCAAAACACAATTACCTGTTAAATGTTTAGAAAGTGGGTTAAGATAAATGTTAAGATTTACAAACCCTCCGTCAAAGATCTTCACTCGTTGGGGTTCAGATTTGGAGGAGTCTCTGTCTGACTCGGTCTGATTAATTTGTTGAGTCTCTGGTTTTATTTTTCCACTATTCTCAATTGGCACAGATCTTTGCTGAATCAAAACCTGAAACAATACAAAATACAATAATTTGTTAATCATGCAGGCACCATAACAAATGCATAAAAAAAGCAAACAATATAAAAGCTAACTGTTAAAGCAGCATCAGTCGAGTGAAAATGCTCTTACTTTTGGTAAGATGTCCTTCAGCTTCCCAGAGTAGGTCAAGATGTCAGATTTCAACGTTGTTGTTTTTGCTTGGGTGTATTGTATTTTCTTGGATGTCTGTTTGGAGTCGAACAAGGACATAACCACTTTGGTGGGAAGCCCCAATGGATTGGGATTGTTTGGGTTTACTACCCATGCAGAGTAGGCAGAGATCCTCTGGTCTGTCTGCTGAATATGGAGGGATTTCCGTTTCATGAGAAAACACCAGGTGAAGGTTGTAGCTGTTTTCAGACTGGGGAAAGACAGACGATGGCTGTCTCTGGTGTTGACAACGGACACAGAAGAAGCTAACTTCACTTGTCCTTGAAATGTCGAAGGCCTCAGTGGTGATTTCGATGGAGACCAGCGTTGCTCTTCAGGTTTTTCTTGTGGCTTCAGAGTGGAATTTTCTGGCATGGCATAGCTTCGAACTCCAGGTGAAGAATGTGTAGCAGGTGTTGTGGTCGGTGTTCTCCTCACCATCTCTTGTTCACTGACCTCAGTTGTTGTTATCTGAGACACTGGTGGCTGGGTGTTCTTTACAGCTTCAGAAATCTCTGGTAATTGTTCTGGGGCATCAGTCTCAATTGGGCTATCCACTGGCTCTGTGGTACAGACCTGTCTAACCAGCATTAACTTCCTCTGCCTGGTCATTTCTGACATCTTTGAGTTCAAATAGTTTAGAGATCTACCATCAGTGAGACATGCAGCTCCATGCTCATCTTTAGCTCGTTTCTGTGTCTTTTCCATAGCAATGTCCAGGCTGTTGGCAGGGGAGAGCATACGTTTGCTTGAGGCAGTGGATTCTTGTGGGCATAAATTTGCAGAAGCCAGTTTTTGTGTACAATGCAATGAACCAAGGGACAGGATGCTTTTATCAGTGGTTTGGTTTTGGTCAGTGGTTTTCATGTTGTTTTTCATCTGTATAGCAACAGATCCATGTTGCCTGTGTGCTTGGATTTCTGGTCCAACCTTTGAATTACTGTTCACGACATGTACCGTAGGGAAGTTGACCTTAGAAACCGCAGATGCAGGTGCAAGGGTGTGCTCATGGGTGATTAGAATCTGTGGTACAGGTGTAGATACTGGCGTTACATGAGATGTTGTATCAACAAGTGCACCAGCAGGCAGTACAATTGGAGGCTTATTGATTACTGCCTGATAAGCTTGTTGTGCTACATAGACATTTTGCATTCCATCATTTGACTGTGACACTTTAATTTCCTTAGCAATTGGTATTGTTATGACTGGCAATGTGATCTGTGTGCCTTGCACACCAGCTAAAGTATATTTCTGGCCTGTTTTTAGAACGGGGCAATTCATTTGGTATTTAGGTTCAAAGCACTTCTGATTTTTTTCATCAGAGCTCTTCTGAATGTCTGTCTGACCAGCCCCCATATTGACCAGAGGTTGCGTGTGGCATGCCACAACCCTTGAGGTCTGATGCCATGGATGTGGAAGGCCGTGAACTTTGGGTTGTTGGGTTTGGCTTCCAAGGTTGATGCTTTGAACCATTTGCTCATTTTTCGTTTGCGGGGCCTCTCCAGAATGTAGGACAAAGGACTGAAGAAGTGCAGATGTGTTCAGATTTACTGGTCTAGGTTGGGACCCAGAGCATTCATTGGTGAAGGGGACTCTTTGGATGGGAGGAGTCTGTTTCACTGCCAATTGAGGGTCTGGTGCAATCTTCAAGGACATTTGACGTACTAGAGGCCCTCTTCTTCTTTCAATGAGAGGCACCTGGGTAGTTGGAGGACATTGTGTAGTTTTTGGCAGGGTAGTCTGTATTGGTGGCAAAGGCCTGCTGGGTGACATGCTGCTGCAGTCAAAGGATTTGCTACGGTAGTCACAAGAAATTTCCACTGATGACTGAGTGCAGCTGATCTGTTCTGAGGTAGCGCGTCTCATCATGCCTGGCACTCCAAGAGTGTTGTTTGCTACTGGGATCGCTTGAGCCTCTGGTGGCTTCCCAACACTATCAGCCCTTGATGGGCTGTCAGATCTTGGTGGATCATCTCTGTCAAAAGAGGCTGAAATACTAGAGCACCTTGACAAGCTACTATCTCTACTGAGGCTACGAGAGAGACTTGACTCAAAGCTGGATTCACCAGAAGAGTGTTCCATTTGAGCAAGTCTGATGCGCTTTTTCTTTGGGGGGAGTTTTTCCGTCGGCAGTTTGGACAAGCTCTCGCTCCTCTGAGGCCAGTTAAATGTATCTGCAGGTTTCTCTGTTGATTCTACAACTTTTTCATGAGTGTCATGACCTCTGTCTGGTTCCTCAGTTACTAAGATTTCAGGGACTTGAATGTTGTTCTGCCGCACAAGCCGTGATTGCTGTACAGGTGTGCCATCACTAGCAATGGTAAAGGTTTGCTTACCATGAGGTTCCATCCCTTGGCTGGCACATTTAGGTGTAGACATTCTGTCATGGTAACTTTGTGAGAAAGAATTCACTACAGGCTCTGTATGAGCTTTCACAGAGCTCTTTACTTCCTTTTCCCCAGGATCAACTGGAGATGACCTGTCAATGGACTCAGATGTTTCAAAAGAATTTGGTCTGCTGAGGGAGTTGGTGTGTCGAATGACTGAAGTTCCACTTCCTTGTCTCTGGAGGTCACCTCTTTCTTTATTTGGTGTGCTGATCTGAGCCTCTCTTATTGGAGATAGCCTTGACTCTTGGGATTCTGCAGCTCGACCAATGATTTGTATTTGTCCTAAAATAGCAGAGTTATTTAAAGATTGGGTATGGTGAGAATAAAGTCGCCCTATCGAATCGGTAGAGGCCTGGCAGGAGTCAAAACTTCTTGAACATGGAGGCGTGGTCTCAGTTGGAGATTGGTCATCATCATCTCCAACACTTTTAATTTTCCTTCTTTTTCTTACCATGAGTGGTTGCTCTACAATGCCAGTAATTACTGCATTTCTGTTCAAAAGAGGCTGCTGAATTCCACGTCCAAACACTTCTGGCTCTATCTCTCTGGCATGCATTGGCTTGTTTTTTGGACCATGCAGTTCAGAACAATAAAACTTCTTGTGATTTTCAAAATTTTCTAGTTTTCTGTAACGGTTACGACAAGTCTCACATTCGTACATTGTCCCTTTGTTTTGCTGGGGTTTTCGGTTTCTTTCTGTTGCATGCTCAAAAGACTTACTTCTCAGCTCATGAGTAATACTTGGTCCATGATGGCTCTCATCCATGGAATGAACTGAGATAAGAACGTGACCATCATTTGTGGACAAATCCTCAACTGCTATCTGCCTCACTAGCGTACGAGGATGTACAGCAGAATTTGGAGTAGAGGGAGCTGAAGAGAATACATCATCATTTAGTGAGCTAATCTTGTCATCAAATGAATGACAGATCCTTAGTGGGTGAGGTTGAGGGCTTAGATTGGGGAAGAGAGCTGACTGACCAGGTGTGGTGGGCATTGAATTACTTCTTGTTATTGGTAAACAATCCATGGCTGGATACTGAGGTGGTACAGAAAGAAGAAATACTGGCTTTGATTTGTCTGTAGGAGTGAAAGGAGATTTTGGTATGTCCGAGTTGGAACTAGATCTTCTTACTGGTGGTTTTAGATCAAACTGAAAAGAGTCTTTAAATATGTAGGATTTAGGGGAATCAATGCTACCCCTTCGGGAAAGAGAAGTCCGTCTGGGTTTGACACTGTCTAGTTGCTTGTCATCCACAACAGCCTCGTTGTCTGAGATCAACTTTGAGATACGCTCCTCAAGAGATAGAGCTTTAGTTTCCAATGGAGGACGCATTTCCACAGAAGGAACTCGAGGCTTCTCAATAGATGCTACATGCATGACAGTTGCCACAACCGGGGAAGGAGGAACTTGTGGGGTTTTTGTAATGTCGGTTTCTGCTGGTGGAGTAATCTTAACAAAAGGACTCGGGGGACTCATAGCTTGATCTGCACTCTCAGAACGTGAAAAGTAGCCAGAGTCAGTGCTTCCAAGACTCCGAGGACTTAGCAGGCACTTGCCTTGTGGCTGTTGAGAGTAATCAGTTGCTTGTTGCCTTTGTAGCTGGGCATGGCTGCCTCCCAGTGGTGATTTACAATGCTGATCTTCATCCTCACTAACTGAATCTTGTAGAGGACTTGTACAATCCACTTCTTTCAGTGAGGACAGAACCATCACATTAGACCGAAGGTTTGCTGGCTGGAAATCCCTTTGCCTCTGGGCTGTGGCATGTTCAGGTGCTGAATCTGTAACTCTTGGGCTGTCTGCACGCAAAGGCGAAACATTTACAGGGTGGACAACCACTTTAGGGAGAGCAGCAGTGACCTTTGGCTCACATCCTCTCTGTGTAGCCAATGTTTTCAGAGTTTCAAATACCAACAAATGCTCTGATTCTCCTTGGCTTCCTGGTACCATGCCTGCACTCTGCAAACTGCTCTCAGATAATGCTGTTAGACTGCTCTGTGAAGAATCCGGGTCTAAGTCAGCTGTACTACCTTCTTCATCACTGTCCCCGCTTTCCTCCACATCAGAATGTGTTGGCAGACCTTTGTCCGATTCTTGGGAGAGGGATCCACTTCCGGAGTCTTTAACCAGACCCAGTTTAATGGCATGAGCATGAGACTTCTTATGCTTGTATAAGTTGCTCTTTGTCTTAAATGAAAAGCCACAAGTCACACACGGGTAAGGTCTCTCTCCTGTGTGGGACCGTATGTGTTTTAGAAGCACACTTGGCTTGGCACAAGCTCTTTTACAGTATTCACAGACATACTTCCCTTGCTTTTTTGGTTTCTGATCTTTTGCCGAGATATCAGATACTTGATTTGCACCAAAGTTGACCACAGTTGTCATCTGAACAGGGTTGAAACCAGGTGTGACTGGGACTTGAATTGAGTTGGGTACTGTGGCTGACAGAGACTGGCATGTTTGAACAACAGGGGGCTGGCTTTGAGGGAAACCACCTGATCCAGATGGAACAGGTGCATGCGTCAAGTTAAGTGAAGGACCCACACTGTAGCTTTTCTGGAAACCTGGTTTGTCCTGCTGACGATTTCCTGACATATTCACATACTGTTGTGTTGTGTGTTGCCCTGTAGATGCCACACTGCTGTAGAAGTGTTTGGCTGTGTTGAATTGTGGCATAAATGAGGGTTGTGAATGGACATTGAAATTAACAGCAGGCATAGCCACAGCATAGTCTGAATACGTGACAGGAATGGAAACTGATTTTCCAAGATGTCCTATTGGACTGCTGTTCTTCCTTTCTGTCAGTGTATTGAAATCTGGCTCCATAGCCTTGAGCAATACCTCAAGGGGAGCACTTGAGTGAGAGGGAGATGCGTTTTTGTTGCTGGTGTTGCCACACCAGCTTTTTGTCCGCTCTGGCCCTGCAGCACAAGGTTCTTCGTCAGAACTTTTGTGGCTGAGAGCCTGTGGCTCTGAGGTTGATGACTCCTCGTGCTCCACTTTTACTGCTCTAGATTCAGATGCCTCTTGCGGTGCATCTTCAGCATCTTGAGGGTCAGGCAATTCATGTGATGGACCACTAGAAAAAGAAGAAGAGGGTGTGGCTTCCTTGGACGAAGAGATGTTCGGAGAAATTGACTTCTTGGTTTGCGATTGCTTTTTGACAGGAGATTTTGGTATTTTCTTTAGCTGGTTTTGTACCACAACTTTTTTCCTCTTCAGTCCTTTAATGACCTCAGAGTTTCTGCAAGTACTTTCATTTGTGTCTGTAGGGGGAAAAAAAAGAAAGAATGAACAACCCAAACCACATTCAACCGTACTCAGATTTTTTTCAGATAATTGGAAAAATAATATATGAAATATTCCTTATTTAAATAGACAAATCTTTATGACCATCCACAAGGCTGAGGAAAAAAACAAAGAAAAAAAACCATTTGGGTTACACAATTACTCGAAACGATTTGTAAAGGTTTATTTTTTCATTATTATTAAATTAGAGACGGTTTTTGAGTTTCCAAAATGTAGGATCCGATTACGCATTGATTGCATAACTCGTACAATTTTTATTATAACAGGATTAGAGCCCGAACGATATGGATTTTTGGGGGCCGATGCTGATACCAATATTAGGGAGTAAAAAAAGCCAGATATCAATATATCGGCCGATATTATTTATGTGTTATAATTAGGGGTGTAACGATTCATCGACTAGCCGATTAATCGATTTATATTCCTATGATCCAACTACATCAATCTGTGCTCAGCAAGTTGGCCTTCCGGACGACATGTATCGATCTAACATCGTTTTAAAAGGTAATCAATCGATTTTATCGATACTAGGAAATAACGCATTGGATTTAAGCAGGTCAGACTTCATATGGATGTTTTTTCTTAGCACGTTTAATGATAAAGGCGTTAAACGTTACTCGATTCAGTCATTCATTCGTGACAAGACAAAAAAGATCGCGTTGACTGTGACACACACACACACACAGAGAAAGACTCGCGCGCGCACAAGACGGCACGCCAGAATACAGTTCTCCTTCGCGCTTGAACGAACAATAACACACAATTATGCCAAAATGTCTTTTTGTCGAGTATCTTAACACAAGAGCAGTCTTACGATGGCCGTAAAGAGTTGTGACTCATGAGAGAATGAGGCGCGTGTGTGTGTGTGTGTGTGTGTGTGTGATCCGCGTCTCTGTCAGACTCAGGAGTGGCTGGTCTTAAAGGGACAGTACACAGTAGCCACTAATTATCTCTGTCGTTAAAGTTAATCAAAGAACAAAGGGAATAAAGAAAAACACTCAATGCTCTTGACTAAATAACTTTTGTAACTTTAATAAGGATTATTCTATAATTTATAATGTTTGCAGTGCAGACTGTTGAACTTAATTCAATGTCTGTGTGTCCTACCTGTTAGACAGGAATGTTCAGACATTTTTTATCCAGACATCAATGGCTTATTGATCATTATAGGTGTTATTAATCATTTAGTTGTTGTTGCAAGTTTGAGTTGAGAAATAGCCTACACATTTCAGCATTATCACTAATTGTGTGCATTTTCCTTGAGAACCAAGCAAGTTCACTCATGAAATCATTTGTTTATTATATCGCAATTGCATATCGCAATATTGACCTCAATAATCGCAATATGACATTTTCCCCAAATCGTGTAGCCCTAGTTTATATCTATAATTAATTGATACCTGATTGATTCCCTTACAAGAAACAACATGAATCTAGGAAACTTTACCCGTACTGTCCAGTATCCAGGTATTTATTTCATTCACACTGGTTGAATTTTTGGCTAAAAAGTTACTGAATCGATTTCAAGTCACTGAATCGTTTCGGATCGTATCGTTCTAAATGAACCAATATCGTCCTTGAATCGTATCGACAACCACGAATCGTGATACGAATCGAATCGTTGTTAAAACGAATCGTTACACCCCTAGTTATAATACAGTAGTAATATTATTTATGTGTAGCCTATACTATAGTACAGTACCAGTCAAAAGTTTGGACACACTTTCCCATCCGTGTGTACAAACTTTTGACTGGTACTGTATATTGAATTCACAATATACATAAACAGAATATATATAAACGCATGTTTTGCAATGATCACTCAAATGTGGTGATCAAACACTTGTGTGACAAAGATATGTAATGGAGGCAGGGTGAATGATAGAATGAGAATGATACATTTGAGCTGTAACCAAACCAGTTTGCATTGCATGTTCTATTCTATATTGTATGCTAAATACTGTTGCATAATCTTCACTAATGACTTTGTCTTTTAATTTAGTCACGTTATATAAAAAATAACTTGCATCAATAAATATATCAAAAGTGTCACTGGCAAAACCTTATTATCTTCTATTATTAGTCTTAATTCCTCTAGTCTCTACCAGTGGAGGAAGAACTCAGATATTTTTACTAAAGTAAAAGTAATAATACCTTAATGAAAACGTGTTTAATTACATATGTACAGTACTTTTATTCTATTTTAAATAAGTAGTCAGCAAAATGTACTAAACGTGAAACTAGGCTACTCTTTATGCAGAATGGCCCTATATAAAGTGTTATAATTATATAATTTATTGGAATATTGCTTGATGTTGTAACGTAGCGTTACAGGCAGAATGAGCTTTAACACTGTGTCTACACCGGACGCAGCCATTGTCGCTCGCGCCGTAACAGCTGTTTACCCTAGACGCGAAAAAGCGCCCGTTACAAAGCAGAACGAGGCATCAGTTTACTGTTGGAGATTTGTCTCTCACGCCACGCCACATCCAGTGTAGACCACATCACTGATTATAATGGGTTCAACTGTCTTTTGTCGCATCACGCCGCTCGCGTCTGGTGTCTTGTTCAGGCAGCAACAGTCAAGCGGTGTCTTAACGGTAAGTTGCTTACTAGTACCAGTGTTGTGGTGGCATGAGTCTGTTGAATGGTGATTTAACGCTACGTTACCTAGTGAGACGCAATGCTATAAAGTATATAAACAATTTCCCCGTCTACTCACAACAAGCTTATCATACTCGTTTGCTACATTAGCTAGCTAGCCATGTCTCATACCTTGTCGTCAGTGGAGTTGAAGCTAATGAGTGCGCATCTTTCACCGTGTCTGAAGTAGAGAGTAGAGACCCCCTTTTACTGAAGTGAAAGGGTTGACTACAGTGACATGGGTCTGCTGGACAAACTACGTAGTTACACAATTTACAAGCATTTTATCCGCGTTATATGTTCTGTAAAAAAACAAAATCATATCGGCAGCATATCTGCGTCATATACGCCGATACCGATATGTCTGCGACAGGCTCGTATCGCCCCATAAAATCGGCAGACTGATAAATCGGTTGGGCTCTAAACAGGATTATTATAACAACTTGCAACAACTGGCTTCTGAGTAATAAATTGTTGACATATTACTGTAATTATATTTTTATTGTTGACAGTTTTGACCATGCAGTACAGTGCAGAGCACAATAACATGTAGCCTACACCTCAAATCAGACAGAAAAAGGCACAGAAAATGATCAAATGTAGCCAACGTTTATGTAATCTATCAACACACAAATTACACAGGCATTTTCCTGTCAATCTTCAAAACAAACACCAATGTGTTATTTTCTGCTTTCATTTCCTCCCCTTTACCTTTCATCATGCAAAGTTCGTAAGAAAAACAAAATCAACCAGACTGCAGTTTCAACAACACCTAAACATCAACTCTACGTTTAACAGCACAAATTAACCGGAATTCAGGCAGAAAGATATACAGATAAAACAACAACAGCAAAAATCTTGCTATATCAGACCAACCAAAACATACCTAAGCAACGAGTGTTGATGAATTGTAGTGTAGGCAAAGAACTTCAATTCACAATGAAAAAAAAAAATACAATCCTCTTCTTAGCAAACCCAGGTCACTATAAGCTGGATAGGTACCTCTGACAGCTAGCACATAGACGAGACTGTTTTGGGATCTAGAAGATCTCCGGAGCTGCTACTGAGGCCCACGCATCATTATGTACAAAACCCACTCTCCGTTTCTCAACCCTCTGTCACCATCCCTCTCTCGCTCTCTCTTTCCAAACCCTCCCTAACTTGCTCTCCTACATCTCATTCAACATTGCAATTGTGTTAGTTAGGATGAGCCTTACCTTGTTATATTCTTCTACAAGCTCTCAGTCAGTTGGCAGAGAAAGACAATAAGACATAAGTTGCATGCAGGTATTTATGTGGATGAATAAGCTTGTGTGAATTTGTGAAATCTGTCCCAAGATTGACCGTGGTCCAGAGACTGAGCAATAAGACCTGAGCAGCACCTAAGTCAACATCTTGCAGAAAACAAATCACTATTAATTTGGAAAAGGAAACCTGCCGTTGAGCATACACAACTAAAACTTGTTCACAATTACGCACTGATGGGCAGAGTTTACCGCATTTGCTGTGTTTGGATTCCCTGTGGTTTTAAAGTTATACTGAAGGCTCTTTGTGTGCCTGGCGCCAAGTAGTTACAAAACACATAACCATGCCTGAACATCTGTGGCAACCCTGCACTTATTAGGGTTTCCCTTCTTTACTTTGCTTGGCATGGTTGGTGGAGAGAAGTGGTTAGCATTAGAACTACAAAGTCATCAATTCCTGGATGCCTTAGAAGTTCCCCAGAAATTCAAATAGCCTGTTAGGATTTCACCAAGACTTCAATCTAACCTTTTTCTTGTTTATACCTTAATTAGACAACTTCCTTACATGTTTCTAGAGAACATAGAAAGAGGATATGAGGACATCTCTGAGGTCTGAGCTAATTAACCGCCTTTAACAGATTCAGGATTAACACGGAGATGACTGCCTGTTGTATTTTGAGAAGGGATTTATGTGTTATTGAACCAGTTGCATTCTGATGTAACCCATCCCAACATGAAAAATAAGGCCAGGATAAACCTAATTATTAATAACCTAATATTTCAAATGAATCCTTCATGCTACGATGGTAGATGAATATGGTCATATTATTGTTAAATGATAACAAAGGATTCAATTTATTTACATCGTACAATGGGCTTCCAAAAAATCCATAACAGTACCATGGTGCCATGTTTTCATATAAACTAAGACTACAACAGCTCATACACTTTTTTTATTTTACTTTTTGCTTTTACATAATCTATAAAACTTTCACATTCCGGCCTATTATGCATCAGTTCTGCTGTTTTCCCATGTATGCTAGTGAAACGCAGCTTTGAAATGGCTGCTCCACGTGTTTTCTGGTTAAACCAAAGACAAAGACTGGTTAAACCAAAGGTTAACTGCCATGGTGTAAAGTGTGACAGGTACATTCACAGAGTGCATACACAGCAGAGCTAAATGTGGTGGCCGTAGGTGAAAGCCAACAGAGGTGCTGGAACTTCAGGAAACCCCCAGAACATCCAATGCACCATTGAAAGCAACATGCTGGCAGACCAGATAACCTCATACAGATACAGTCCAGTACAAGCAAAGGGTGAGGCAGACAATTTAAATGTTGAGAAGCAGAATAAAGTATGAAAAAATATTCAGAAATTTGCCCTGGATTCCACACAGAAAAGCATCTACCTTGAAAACTTAATGAGCAGAGCGATTCAACTGCGGCACAAAGACCCTGCAATTGCTCTTTAAAGCAACAGACGTGCTGGTACCTCTCTGAGAGAATGAAATAGCTTAGGTACTGGATGTTCTGGTATTGAGGAGGGGGCGGAGGGAAAAGCTTCCAGTGGACGTTATTTGTAAGGAACAGTCACAGAAATGTTATTTTATATGATGAATCATACCTTTGTGTCCAACTTTAGGGTCTTTGAGCTCCTTCTGTGCTTCCTCTATTTTATCTGAAATAGAAAAAGAAAGAGATTTCCATTTTAGCCACACAGCAATCCGAATAGTAATAGACATAAATTATGGTACAATTCACGAGTGAAGTGGCATTTCAAAATACAGCTTCAAAGAACGTCAAAAGTCAAAATGTACAATAAGTATTTTTTTTTAATCCAAATATTATCAAAACTAGAGACAGTGGTGACAACATCAACCAATATTTGAATTTTGATCGACACTGGAAAAAAATAATACGGTAATCAAGGCTTAATTATATAACAGTATTGCAGTTGTTAGAGGTGGATATTGCTGTATCCCTAAATCAATAATATTATAGAATACAGTACAATAATAATAGTATACATGTCATATTAAATATGTTGTGTAAATATATTATATAATATAATAATATTGGTCTGCAAAAAAAAAAAACTATCATTCCTTCTCACATCTTACAGGTACAGCAGACGTTTAATATTTCATATCATCTGCTCTGTGTGTGGGAGGGATATGCACACTGAAAATATACCCAATTTTAGAATGCAATTACTGATTATTATATCAGACAAGCCAGGACAGTGTGTACTGAGTGTGTGTTTGTATGTATGCATGTACATGTGCTGTAAGGTGAATGAGAAGCAGTCATCTCCTTTCACTACCTTAAGTCGCATAGCCATGGCATACACAAATACAAAAACAGCATCTAAAAGCAGAACAGATTGGTGTGGTGTGTTTCAACCACATAACTCCATTACAAAGCATGAGCAAACACCGGTTTGCTTTGAAAACAAAGCCTCGCTGTGAAGCGAGAACCGGAGCGGTTTCGGAAAGAATCCTTGCTTGATGTTTGGAAAATGCCCTGGCCACTAAGAGACTCCCAGACGCTGGATCACTGTAATGGGAATGACACTCTTCACTGCATGAGGAACAGGGTGGAGTTGCGAGGGGGTGCCCAGTGACAAAGGTTTCAGCATGTTATGTCATGATGAGTGGGCTGAAGGCACACCCTTGATTAACTCCCCCACCCCTCTCTTTTTCTCTATGCTCAATCTGTTATATAACCCAAAATAATAAATAATAATATATTAAATAAAAAATAATAAAAATCTATTTTTTGATTTTGTGTGGTAAGTGATGCTGGATGTGGGTTGAATTTGTGAGTTAACTGTTACTGTATGTAAGTGTGCATGCTAAAATTGCACGTGCAATGTGCATGCAAGTATAATTCAGGGGAAAAATATGTCTCTTGAGCCCGGGTTGACAAAAAAGACTTTAATCTTAACAAATCGCTGTAAAATCGGAACCTGTGCAATACAAAAGTTACAAAAATGGAGAAACTTTTGATGAATCTAAAAACAATGAGTCATTCCTGTTATGCAGTACATTTCCATGTCCCCATTACAGATGTCTGAATATATTTTATAAAATATTATTAAATACCAGTGTTGTGCCTGAACGCGTTCAATGAACGATAGTTCATGGACTCGTTCATATTTTGGGCGAACGTGAACTGAACGTACTGAATTGCTGCCTGATGAACGTTACTGTGAACTCGTTCATTCTGGTGTCTCTGAACGCACGCTCTCTCAGTTTAACTTCGTTCAATAGGGTGCCAGATTTCTAAATTGCCTTCCAGGCGAAAACCCGGCTAAAACAAACCGTAAACAGGCCTTAATATGTAGCGAAAAAAACACCCAATCTGGCAACTCCAGCCACCAGTGTCGCACCGCGGTCGCCGCATGCGTCATCAAGACAAAAAGAAGCATGTATTCGATAAAGCAGCGAGCGAGGAGGCGTCGTATGATGATTTAAACGAGTTTTATGACAAGGTCGGTGAGGATGGGAAAAATCTTACATTTCTGTGCAAACTTTGCCCGTCGATAAAATAATTGCTGTCTGCGATTGTATATGGGCTGTGGCAATAATTAAAAAAAATAATAAATAAAAAACTCGCAGCAACATATGGAAAAAGGAACTATGAACTAGTTAATTTTTTGAAATATGAACTATGAACTGAACTAGTTCATTTTAAAATTTGTGAACTGAACTTTGAACTAGTTCATGTAGAAAATTAACTTTCCCAACACTGTTAAATACTAATATAAATTATTAAAGTGTTTCAAGATGGAAATCATATAATTTAGTTTCTTGTTACACAGGAACATTTATGAATTTTAAATCACTTCATTAAGAAATATTATGAGTTAAATTACTATAAAAGAAATATTCTTATTTTTTCCTTTCCCTAATCGAAAAGTCACAAACAACTTGTTTTCTAGAAATTCTTTCTTAAATTACAACACAAGCATATTCATTTATTAAAAGTTAAAGAGCATGTCCAGCAGTATTACACTGAAAAATCCTCCACTGGAGGTCTCTTAATGTGTTGTTGAAAAAAAAAAAAACTCAGAAAAAGAGAGAGAATCTTTAACAGCAACACTTTAAACCCTCTGTTGCTCTTTATTTGGGAGTCACACTTGTGTTCTTCGCGGTCAAAAGTGACCGAAGAGCACCAGAGGGTTAAACAAAAAACACTCAGTATCACTAAGTCCAGCATGATCGGTGTGTCCGTGAGAGCCTAAACTTGCTCCATATCTCTAGAGGGCTCATCTAAACCCTAAGAATGGAAACTCTATAGTGTCTTGCATTGCATCACATCACTCGTCACTCGTTCTCGTACTTAACCACCTCAAGCAGCACTGCATCACAGTCATCACCAATTATAACACCATCCCATTCTGCACCATCATCTGGGGGATTTCTGGATGCTGAGTCACCACAGACATTTATAGGTTGAACCGCTTGGTCTAACCACACATTCAGATTTATCCTACCCTCATCCGTTTGGAGCAATAAACGGAGCATATGGACATCCGTACATGAGGGATCAGATAACAACTGTTACTTAATTAACCGCAAATAGGACCCCCCTCCACCCTCGGGTTAGATGGTGTTCGAGAACTCCACCAAGGATGGAAGAACTCAAAGCCAGTGAACAAGAAATAAAAATCAGAATATTTAGCTTGAAGCAAAAGAGAGTGGTTGCAGGTGCTGTTTCCTCAACTGTGGACTGAGTGAATGCAAAGCGGCCTCGAACACAAGAGCACTGTTGAGCCGAGTGACTTCTTTGCATACTTTAGGAAAATCATTACCAGAGATAATTATGCTTTGGTTTCAACTGGTACATGAGATTAACACCGTGTCCGAACCATGAAAAGTTTCCAGTCACAAGTAACTTGTCTGCACACACTGAAAAAGCTAATGCTGCATGACACAACACAATCACAACCAATAAGAACATTTGCGGTGTTTGATATGCAGCAAAGTGGAGTGAGATTTTAGACCAATGAGATTTCACTGTGTAAATCAACATCACATCAGTATTGAAATCAAGCAACTGATAAATTGTTATGTTACTTGTCACTTACAGCGGTCACAGATGCCTAGGACAAAACAAAAAATAGCAAAAATTGTACCTTGTCACTGAGGCAATAGCCTTAAACGGACAGCATTGTACCTTATCTAGCCCTTAAAAAAAAAAAAGAGACATTAGTACCTTAGAGTAGTAATATTTACCCTTAAAGGGACAAAATGTCATTTCAAACTCATAATGCTGGGTTCAGACTACACAACACTTTTATCTATTACGATAGTCACGGTGTCAAGATTATGCAATTTTGACTCCTAAACAACATTCCAATCATCCAAACAGATTTGAGGGACAAGTTTACAGTTTATGTCAAGTTTAGACTTACAACCAGGGTTAGGTGCTTCTACATCAGATTTATTCACCTATCATTTCCCTCTGATTTTAAGCATAACTTATGGGTATGGTTAGGTTTAGGGGTAGGGCAAGGATTAGGACTAAAATTTCAAACAAAATATGTTGATCCAGGAACATGTCTTACTTGGCAAAATCACGGTTACCGAGCTGTTTTTGCACATTTTGTTCTGAAACGGCTAGAATATGTTTCAGGTGTTGGGCTCTATATTTCATGTTTACACATACATCACAAATACACAGTCTGGTGGCCTGACAGGAAAGGAACCTCATGACAAAATTAAGAGTGAAAGAAGAACAGAAACACTTCAGAAAGTTGCTAGTCATGAACACAATGCAAAGAATCTCCTCTTGAGATTTTCTCTTCCTCTTTTCCTCTATGGTGGCATTTTCAAATCATGAGTCTGTAGATGTGGTGGATTTACTATAATGTTTCGAGAGGAATTGCTATTTAATAGCTATTGCTATTGCAATTGCTATTAAATGGCATGAGGATCAACTGCTATTCATTGCAGTTGACATATGGGACAAACCACAGTAGATGGGCAGCATTTGGTCCTCTCTCTCTCTCTCTCTTTCTCTCTCTCGCTCTCAAAACTTCTCCAGATCTTTATCTATCCCACATACATTCTTTCCCACAAAACACAAGATTTTCCTTCCAAAACAGCAACCACACCAAACCTCAGATTCAGTGGAACACTTAGCAAGGCGATTTGGAAAACAGAGTTGCTGCACAAAGGTGGCAAATGAGGGCAATAATACAGGCTGAAATTTCCCCTGTTTAATGCTGCCATGACACCCAGAGATTCTGAAGTGGCTTTCTTCCATGAAGGAACATGCACTGGTCATCATGACTGGTCCAGGAGACTTCATTAGATGCTAGCGCATGTGCGCTAACGACATAGAGGCTAATGGAAATTTAATGTGATCAGAGATCTGGTTTTAATGGCCGTGGCAGTAAGAGCAGCATGTGGGTATAAATATCACATGAGTGAGGGGTGCTTATTCACAAACAGATTTTAAATTGAGAGCTGGACTGAGTGTACCTGTCCTAAAGAGCAGGGTCATTAGAAAAATAATCAGCCAAAGAGTGTCCGATAGCAGTTTGAAGCATATTGCACACAGAAATGGCAAGAGCAGGCAAAATCAGCTAGTTCCAATCTGGGTAGCTTTAAGTGAATAGAATGGATTTTGGAATTATTTCTTGCACATATGCGAGAACTATGGCTATACATACTCATTTAGTACACATTTATTAAACATTAATGTGTGTGTGTGTATTTATATAAAGTAACTAAAAATCTGGGACAGAAAAATGAAATCTCTACTGCTAAGTTCTTTATATGGAGGGAAATCGATAATAAATTTACCTAATTTGATCTAATCTACAATGACAAAACAGACAGAATTGTTTACAGCATCCAACTCTGCAGTGTGTAGCATGTAAATCATCAGAGGCTGGCTGTGTAACACCGCAGTTAGTTTTCCACACCACGTGTTTTGACAAATAACAGAGTAGGTGTCAAAAGGTTAAAGTCATTTGCCTGATAGCGTTGGACTTGTTATGGCATCCAGAGGTTGAGTGCCCGCAAACCACCCGGGCTCGCACACACAAACACGCACACTAAAGAAAAAAACCCAGCATACAATGCCTGAATCTAATATTAAGAGTGGATCACTAAATCAGAATGACTTGTCCACACACTTAACTGAGCATTTGTACGTCTGTCCCAGATGTGATCAAATCAGACAACATCACTGCTGCCTGTCAATCTGTGGGAATCACATGACTAAAGCATATTATGCAACCTCTGTGTCCTGCCATGCATGAAGTAACACACTGCCACAGAAAGAACAAAAGAAACATGCCATTCAGGAGGAAATATCTGCAAGAATCAAGTGAGCTATAGCACTTCCTGTGCATGCGTTTTATCTGGCCCCTTTGCGCACACATACATACTTCTTCTTTAGAAACTAACATCCGAGCATGCAAGGACTCGACGGACACACTTCCATGAAATTTACTCTAGGATTCTCCCGAATCCAGCACGGCTGTTCCCAATCCCACACTGTTCCACTGGGAGAGATGGAGCCAAAATCCTCAGTTGATTGCTCAAGGATTTCCACAAACCGCACTGGATCAGCTTTACGATTTACACCCTAATATTTTGCCACAGGACTGAAATAACATCCGCCTAAAACATTTGTTAGTAATTTGACATGTCAAATCTACTTGTTTAGAAATTGCACTCGGAAAAGCCTTTTGATTGCATGTACAGTGACCTTTGGCTCTCTGACCTTTCAGCACAAGGGTCATCACATTTTTAAATGTTTTTTTCCACTCAGTAAGGGGAAATTAATACTTGTATTCAGCAAAGACGCATTCAATTGTTTAAAAGTGACATTTATCATGTTGTAAAATATACTGTTCTTTTGAACTTTCTATTCATCAAAGAATCCTGAATCCTCATACAATATAATATGAAGCAGCACAACTGTTTACAACACTGATAACAATACGAATGTCTCTTGAGCAGCAAATATGCATATTATAAGGATTTCTGAAAGATCATGTGACACTGAAGCCTGGAGTAATGATACTGAAAATTCAGCTTTGCCTAACAAAAAAAAATATATATATACATATTACAATATATTCAAATAGAAAACAGTTATTTCAAATTGCAATACTATTTCACAGTATTACTGTTTTTGCTGTATTTTTTTATCCAATAAAGGCAGCCTTTGTGAGCAGAAGAGACTAAAACGTTTACTTTTAATCTTTCCGTACTACCTTACAGTGATTGGATGGTAGTGCTTTTTGGACTGGCAAGGAACTTTTGAGTTCTAAAAGTTTTCATAAAAAACTTTATTTCCTATGATATGACCACTTTAAATAACAACTTGAAAGTGAAAGCAAAGATTAGAAGCAGCAGAGTGACCAGAGAACACGAGGAACAATACACAACACTGTTTATCCAGTGTATAGACCATCCTCTTCTAGAGAAAAGACCATCACAGCAGTTCACAGGGTTCCCAAGGTTTCCTTACAGGAAACTCTGATGAGCCTGAAGCCACCAATCAGCACGCATGAGACAAACAAGGGAGCTGCTTACCAGAAGCAGAGTCACTAACCTTCCCCTCCTCATTACTGCCAGAGCCCACACACACTGACACAAACACATATAAACACATCTCAGACTGCATTACACAACACTCTATCTTCATTAGCTGCATCATCAAACTTCCTCTTTTCTTTCCCCTGAAATGTGTTTCCTGACTCGAGAGTCGAGAAGAAACATACGGGAGTGAGAGCGAGACCTACATTGAGTGAGTTATGCAGAGCTCATCTCCACAAAACCCTCAAACAGCTCACGCAAACATCTCCTGAAAACTGGAAGAGTTCTGAGGAGGCTCCAAAAACACCCTTTAGTATTCGTCTTTCTGGGTGTTTGTTGGCTGAGAACAGCAGCACTTTTAGGAACGTCTGGAGAGTTTGTGTTAGATGTTTCTGGAGTCAGTGGCAGAGAATGGAGCATTACTGATAAGGCGCACTACTGCGAGCCCGAGGCCACTCTTAATAATGCATGAAAATAAAGAGACGGCTGGAATCACAAAGAATCAGAGAGACGTGAAGAGAAACAGTTTCAAATGCTGAGATGTACACGAGCTTCCTACATTTGGTTACACTTTATTTTAAGGTGACAGTTATTGTACTTACTCAAATAAGCAGGGTTGTGGACTCGAGTCGCATGACTTGGACTTGACTTGGACTCGAGTCCCAAATTTGATGACTTGCGACTCGACTTGACATATTCAAAGATGACTTGCGACTCGACTTAGACTTTGACAACAATGACTCGCGACTTGACTCGGACTTGAGCCCTGTGACTTGGAAAGACTTGACCTACCTTCTAAAACCACAGATCAGAGTTGTAATAATCACTGACTGTAGTATAGCACTGTATCATTGACGCATGATCACAGCGCTGATTAGCGCTGTTTTCGCACGTTTGGCACTGAGCCAGAGAGCGCGTGATGGAGTGTGTTCAGCAGCGCGAGTCAGTTGTCATTTATTATCACACGTTCAGACAGTTTTCAGCCAAATGTTTTCTTTTTTCTTTTTCAGGCATTTAAATACACAAGTACTAGCGAACCATTTATAATTTGAGAAAAAAAAAAACACACTGATATCTAAGTAAGCAGAAATAATAAACCTTTCAAATGTAATTTTGAGACATGTTATTTTCCCCCCACAACAAACGCACATTTTAGCCTATAGGTAACTATAAAGTCTTCTCCCTGTTCACCAGCCACTCACTTTCATGTCTTTCGGGAGAAATGGATGGATTTACGTTACGTTTTGTAACGTAACGTAGCCCCAAAAAGTGCCACGTGGCGCTTGATACGTCGCCATAGAAATAGGAATGTTCTAGTACAATTACTGTCGCGTTAACAATATAATTTAACCAGGGACTCAATATTTTACTTAATTTTACTTAACTTAATGTGTAGCAAATCACGATTAATTTTCCCAATGAACAGTTACTTTTATTTTTTTTATTTTTAAATCTGCATTGCCACAATAAATTTGATAATATTATATATTATTATATTATATCATATTTTAAAAGCCTTTCTGATGTAAATTAGTATACATTTCATTTACTATAGTAATTAACACTGAGACAGTAATTTGTGCAAAAAGCACTAATGACTTGTTTAAGACTTGAAGCTTAAACTCGAGGACTTGCAACTTGACTTGGACTTGTCTGTCTTGACTCGGGACTTGACTTGGGACTTGAATGCAAAGACTCGAGACTTACTTGTGACTTGCAAAACAATGACTTGGTCTCACCTCTGCAAATAAGTACTGAGTAATATAAATTAACTACATGCACTTATACTATAGAGTTACGGTTAGGGTTTGTAGGGTTAGTAATGATTTAGGGTTAGTAATTATGAATAATATCCTGTTATTAGTAAGTACATGTAGCAAAGTGCAACTACGTCCCCTTAAAATAAAGTGTTACTCTACATTTTCTGAACCTTATAAATCAATGAATATTCACAAATGATGGAGTTTGAAAAAGGTGAATAGAAGTTGAGGTTACTGCAGAAAATTAATCGTCAATTAAAAAATTTGTAAAAAAATAAAATAAAAAATAAATAAATAAAAAAACACACTTATAATGGAAGTCTATTGGATAAGAAGAGTTTAAAATCATATGCACTACAGCGCAAATGTTTAGTGGCGGCACTTTTACAGATGAATCTACTCTCCTGAGATTTCACACCACACTTCTGGATTATGACCTCCGTGTCCCACCCACACACACACATCTGTTACTGATATTCTGTGCACTAACATCAGCACCGCACACACTCATGTGCATCAATTCACACTTCTTATCCACAAAGAATGCTTTCAAATCAGAACCATTTGTTGTCAACTTCTCTCTCTCTCTCTCTCTCACACACACACACACACGTGTGCCGCGAGACTGCCCCCGCAGGAAGTGGTGGGTGGATGCAGCACTAGACGGAGCTGATAGTGAAGTGTGCGTGGGCACGCTGGTGAAACATTGATCCAGAGCATCTTTAGGACAAACGTACACCTCCTAGACAACAGTTATATTTATATTCCCATACCGCAAACACACACACAGAGAGAGACCATCAGACATTTAGCACATCGTACCTTTTCACATTCTGTAGAAAATATGAATGGTGTTTGCCTGTGCACACATTGCTAGGGTTTCGCGAATGGTTGTCAGGGTGTTGCTACATGGATTTTAGGGTGTTCTGGATGGTTGTCAGGGTGTTGCTATGTGGTCCATAGGGTGTTCTGAGTGTTTGTCATAGTACTGATATGTGGTTGCTGGGTGTTCTAGATGGTTGTCATGGTGTTGCTATTGGGTCCTAAATGGTTGTCAGGGCGTTCCTATGCATTTGCTGGAGTTTTCTGGGTGGCCAATAATGCATTTGCAAATGCTGACCGCACACTGAATTCAGTGCAGACTAAAAAAACTGCGTGGTGCAAAAAGTGCACATGAATTAAAAGCAAGACGTTTCAGCACATTGCTTTCTTCAGTGCTCATATTACAACAAACACTCAACCTTTACTTTAGATCACCAATAAGGGATAATCTCCTGGATTCAATTGCTAATTGCACCGTAGTTTATAAAACACAATTATTATTGTTATTGCTAGACATTTTTTTTTAGTCTGGACTGAATTCAGTTTGCGCCTGTGGAATCAGCAATTTTGTTATTTGTTTGCAATGACTTTGTCTCGATACGCACCTTCTTTTTTTTTTTCTTTTTTACATCTGAAGCTAAACAATTTTTTCTAGTTTGGCTAATAATGGATAAAAGTTGAGTTACTGCTGCAGTTCATGCTGGGATCTTTCACACTCACTCCCTTCATTAAAGACCCAGCGTTCTCTCAATGAATGTTCCCGCTGGATCCAGCTGGGTGAGGTGATTCATCCGCACAGTCTCTCGCTCACACACACCTTATTCACAGGCTTAATTATTCATCAACCGCTGATCTACCTGGGACTAACACTTGTTGTATTCAATAATTAATGAACACTAATGCTAAACAGGCTAACAAAGGGACTTGAGAGAATCCACATGGAAGAAGCGTTTCCCGTTGCACTCGGAGGTGGGAGTCACTTTTACGCATTGCGCATCTTTTTTACACACACAGGCCGATCTTTAAACTCACTCTGTTTTGCTGTGGATTCGCTCAAGAGAGATTGAAGACAAACCAAAATGAGCTGCATGTCTCATATTGATTCTGCAATGTTAACAGCTGTTTTTGCAAAAGAAATCACGCCACTGGAAATAGGAAGGTTCGCCGGCCGAGTATATGCCTTTGCGCAAAGTAGCATGCTCCTATTTTTTTTACCTCCCATAAAGAGGAAATGAAACATACCAAGTGCATCACAAACCTGACACCACAGCTCCCAAAACAGAGCACCACTGTATTTCAATAAAGAGTAGATGAACAACACTGAACTTCAAGAAATAAAATAAAAAACTACGATCACACAAACACAATATTGGCCACTCCGTAATACATTTCCAAACCATTTACTCCACCCAAACATTAACTACTTGGACATCTGCGTTAGGAATATTCACCTGAGATTCAGCCAAGCAAACAAACAAGTTTGGGTCATTTAGATATAATATATCAGGTTTTTTTTTTTTATCAAATAGTGTAGAAAGTCAGAAAAATAGTCAGAAAAATGTCCCATTAACTGAAGTAAAATGAGTTGAAATTGAAAATGACATTTCATATTGAATTTAGATAGGACACAAAACAGGAGCATGTCCGATCTCAAAGTTAACAAACGTACATCCACTACAGTGATCAATCGCCGAGTCTCAGAGACTGTTATAATCACAAACATTTGTCCAAAGAGTGTGACTTTTTTTTCTCTCACATTTCAGATGCAGAAGTTAAAGCTTGAGAATCTGCTTAAAACAGGGAAACACGAGTGTGAACTGACAATGACATGAAGCTTCCCTGACTCTAAAATTAGGCCATTTACCATCAAGCCATTATTTCGACATTTTTAACCATATATCTGCATAACAGATGAAAATGCAACAGGTTAAACGTTAAGTCATATCTTAGCTTGATAGATATTATGATCCTTTTTGAATATTTTAAAATCCTAGTGTTTATATTTTAATTAGGCCTTATTTCAATTAAATATTATAACTTTTTTTCTTCATTACATTCCTCAAATTGAAAACAGATCTGATAATCAGCCTTGAAAATATGATATTCACCAAAACACACCAAAAGTAAAAACCAACATAAGTTCAGTATTATGAAATTAATAACATTTCCCATTTTAACAGTATTCATCAGAGATACGAGATACATAAAAAAACTAAAACGGACACTAAAATGCCTAAAAATATAACAACATACAAAATGAAACAAAACCCTGATTAGAGAATGACTATATTTCCACAGTAAAAAATAAATAAAAGATAGGCTAACCTGTTTTCTTCAGGCACAGCTGACATGTTTGAATCTGTGACACTTCTCTGAAGTGAGTTTTCATTTCCACATTGTGTCAGGATAATATATTGCATCCAGAGCGATCTGGAACAGCGTGCAGCTGTGTGTGTGTGTGTGTGTGGCTGTCTGTTTACAGCCGTCTGTCTGAAAGCAGAATAGCTGTTCCCTGTCGCCTCCCATAACATCAGATTCTCTTATTGCACTTAAGTGGACAGTCCATGCAAACACACAACACACACAGACACACACACACACGTCACCATTTAGCAAAGACTCTTTCTATTTCTCCCGACTTGTGTTTGTCATTTTTTTTATGTCAATTGAGAATCTATTTTATGACAAAACTATCACAAAATATACATATTTTTAACCATTTATCATTACTGTAATATGTCTGAAAGTTTTAATTTTGAGTTTTGAATTTAATTGTTTTTTTTTTGTAATTAGCATAATTATACATAAGTTCAACAGTGATTCTCTTTAGATAGTTATTTTTTAGAGTAATGTAAATTAAAGGCAGGAAAATAATGTAATTTTAATAGACAACATTTGAAGTGCATCAAAACTTTTTATCAAAGTTATACATGAATTTTGAACAATACCTGTTCTTGTCTTAGGACAACTTTGATGAACTTTTTTGATCCACTTCAAATGTTGACTACTGTATAATCATTTTCACATTTCAGTGAAGAGAATTTGGGAAAGAAATGCTCCTGTTTGTCACAAAAAAAGCCCTTTATTTTCTTTATACAACACATCATTTCTCGTTTCTTTTTTTTTTTAGATGAAATGGCCTAGAAGTGTTCTTGACAGATTTTCTGAAATTCACCTAACTAACTACAGAACGCATAAAACAAAAGTGTGCATTTCTTCTTCCTCTAAGAAGAGTCTTGCTTGTCCAGTTAAAGCAACCACACCCTGCACTCCACAAAATAGGAGGCACTTGTGTAAATGTGACCGTGCACCACAGGCATTTATTCACACACGCACGCACGCACGCACACACACAAAACACATACCACACACACGTTGGGTTTCCAGGTTTTATGGGGACTTGATTTTCATACACAAACACACACACACACACAGAGGAGTCACATGGTGTCCATGTGGAGTGGACGGGGAATCCCTGTCAGGGCAGGCCGAGCCGTTCCTGACCAAACAAACAGATGATGTCATCATCAGTGCTGGAGCTCGGCGTGGGCGATCCTGTTCTATCCTGCCTCACACAATCCCACACAATCCCTCCTTTATGAGCGTCCCTCTTGGACTTCTCTTTTGCTTTCTCTTTCGGGCAGGTTTAACCCTCTAAGCCCCGGGCTGATCCGACTCTGGGGATTTCAATAAACACGATTCTACAGGATAAACTTTAAGCACAAATCCCACAAAAAAGTCCAGGTCCCATTTCAATCAAAATCAAAATCTATTGTTTGCATAGTCATTATTTTTATAATTAAGCATATTAAAAATATTGTAATCTTTTTTTTTGTATATTTGTGTTATTTTTGTGGTATATTTCCATGACAATTGAGCAAAAAATTGTGTAACACTTTTCAATAAGGCATTAGTTAAGGTTAGTTAATGTAACTAACATTATCTAACAATGAGCAATACATTTGTTAGAGTATTTATGAATCTTTGTTCATATAGTTAAAAAAAAAAGTGTTTATTGTTAATGTTAGGTCCATTAAATAATATTAACAGACACAACTTTTGAAGTGTTTTCAAACTAGTTATCTAATGTAAACAATTCTCATTACTGTCATGCATCCAAATATTTATTTTACATTTCAGTTTTTGTAATTGCCATTATAGTTATTCTCAATAGAATATCTTTAATAGAGTAATACAATGATTTATATATTCAATCAGCATACATTTTAAAAAAATGATCTGCATTTCAGTAAAGACAATTGTTATAAAAAAGAATGTAAAATATAAATATAATATCTCACTTCTGTTTTTCAATTTGGCTCAGACATGTTTTTGACAGGTTTCATGACATTCACTCATGAATGTTTTGATTCAAAGAAAGGAAAGAAAAAAACAGAAAAGCACTTTGGTGGACAGAAACAGCCTCTCCTCTTCACGGTCTTTCCTGGCTGGTTTTCCTCACGGCAAAAACTCCACGACGCTTGGCAAAGGAAATCTGTGTCACTTCTAATCAGAGCTCGGTTTGGAAACGGACACGGCCTAATCCGAGATCTAAATAGCCAGGATAACAAGATTGCAGTTTGTCATTTGTTTTTGGGAAGAAAAAAAAGCAGCTCCCAGCCCTGAATGTTCTGGAAACATTTTTGCGTGTGAACATCCTAAAAAATAAAGTTCCAGTTAGAACAAAAAACAGCCTGATGTCACAGAAGAAGAACCTTCCACAAGTTCCACAGAGAACTTTTTATTCTCTAGTTCTAAAAAAAACCTAAAAAACATCAGTGTTCTGGGGCCTCATTTATAAACGTTGTGTACGCACAAAAGAAGGCGTACGCCGCTCTCTACGCAATAATTGGTATTTATAAAAAGCAAACTTGACGGGAAAACGTGCGGTCCTTCACGCAAGCTCTGACCCAGGCGTACGCACAAAAACGGGTGAAATGAGAAATGGCGACACCGTCGGCAGAAGGAAGAAACATGTGAAAGTGTGTGAAACTGTAGACCGTTGTGTAAAAGAAATGGCAAAACTGGCTCTCATAAATAACATGAAGACTTCACAAAGCAAGTCTCACAATTAACAGCCTACATGAACACCCGTTTGATCGATCTGCAGTGTAAAACGAACAAAATCAAACGAAGATAACAACAGAAATGCAAATTAACACATATTTGCAAAAATAAAAGTGAAATATGTTCTGCAATAATAATTATTGCATGTTATGCAATTCATCCACATAACACATCTGTAGCTTGTCAGATGCAATCAAATGGATGGTAATAAAATGCCATGCCATCACAATGCGTAATGACGTAATGCGTAATGCAAACTTTTGCCACTCAAGTGCCTTTTTTGGCATCAATGCCCACACTGTGCCCTCCAAACAACATTTTACTCCTCTTTTCCACCTCACCAATGATAATTTCTACTTCACATTGAGTGAAGTTACGTTTCTTGGTTTTCCTCTCTGTGTTTGCCATGATTTCGCAATCGATGAATATTAACTTGTGGGCGTTTCACGGACTATTTATGGGCAAATATGGGCGTGACATGAAGCCGCAAAAGCTGCGCTACATTTAGACTTGATTGTGATTTATTAAGGGAAAACTGCGTAGGATGTGCGTGGACACAGTTTTATAAATCTGAATATTTCTGTGCGTACGCCACTTCTGACGCAAATCCTACGCAAAGTTTTAGAAATGAGGCCCCTGGAGATTTAAAGAACCCAGAAACCAAACACTGATCTGAAGAACCTATAAAGCAAACACTTTTTTTGATCCACTAACCACATAGCAGCCAAACCTGCCATTTTTACGAGGGCACTCTCAAACCTCAACGACACATAAATACACAAGGTGGTTCTTATTTAGGCTACACCTAAGTAAATAAATGTGAACGTAAGTGCGAAAAAAACAACAAACATAGTTAGGAAATCCCCTGTATACTTTTATAAGCTGCTAGTGTTTTTATATCGGGGGAATTTCGGCAGCTTACCCAAAGCCCCTCATTGGTTAGTTAAAAATAATAAAAAACTGTTACAGATGGTGTAAACCAACACCCAAAATGTCACCAAAGCAAACCTTTGATGAGAACAGACCTTGAGAACATATATGAAAGTCATGTTTCATTTATGATATTCTGCTCTCTAGATAGGGTCCTATCGTCAAAATGAAAGTGTATGGGATTTTTTTGCCAGTTTGAAGTTAACATCTATTGAAAATTGCTTAATAGCAAACTAGCGAGGTCTGCAGGTTTGAAACTAATATACCTGTGCACTAACATACCTGTGTTACACTCGCATTTTAAACGAGAATCTCTCTCTTTCTCTCTCTCCCGCTCACTCCCTCGGACTGAATCCAGCTTTGCTAGAAGAGTCTCTTTGCATTTGAATCTGAAACCGATCTGAATGTGACAAAAGGACAGTTTGAATAATGAGAAAAAGAAAAGGCCTCACGCTGGAGACAGAAACTCTCTTCCATCAGCGTTCCCTTTCAGAGGCGCTCAGTGAGAGAACGGTGGAGTTCGTGTCGAATGCAGCTGTCATCGCGACTGTATCGCACCAACACAAAAGCACATTCATGCCCGTCCTTTATGCCGCTGAGCTTTATTCATCCATATACTTCCAGCGAAGCAAAGGAATCCAGCTCTCATAAAAAATTAATATTACCGTATGAAAAGGAGAAAAGGGCAATGCTTTCTTTTGAAAGCTGGCGTGCCATTTACGGTAATTACACGACTTCTCGTAGATCAACTGTTTACGGCTGCGAAGATGCAACTGGCTTTCACTGGAGAATCCTTTTCAGTTTCTTATTTATTTATTTTCTGTGATTTTGCCATTTTGCATTGGCAGAAAGATGGGAAGAAGACGCGTCACAGGCTGGAATCGAACCCGTGTGCAGCACGCTATTTTTTTTAGAACACTCTTGTCACATGACATAACGTTTAATGAGGCCTTTTGGCAAATCACAAGTCAGATTTTCTTTTAAAGGATCGAGGGCAGGATTTCTCTCTGGTCTTATGCAAACGCATTTAATTGGCAGAACCTCTCATGTAACTCCCCTCCTCCCCCTCGAAACCCATTAATTCCTCCGCGCAGCGCCCGTCGGCAACTACTTCCCGCACTAGACACCGCTAATGTGAAGGAGAATTTGTGACTTCCCCCCGCTAAATGGATTTAGCCAAGTCAATAACGGTGGAATTATGACGAGGCAGTCCGAGGGCGCTGAAAGGGCAGGGAGAACCGCGTTGTTACGGGGCAGCAGAGGGGATTCGGCATGGGTCATGTTTACAGAGAACATGCTGATCCCTCCGAGCTCATTAGACCGGGGCTGATCGTGGACTTCATTCATGGAATTCTCTCGCTGCCTTAGTTCTGCTGGGTAACCTTCATTATACATGTTAGGTTATATCAAAGTGGCGCTGTAGGCAAGGAATCTGATTGGTTTACAGACTGTTAAATTGTAGGCTTCACATTTCCAAAAGGAAATATGAGCTCAGATAAGGAATAGTGTGTAGCGTATTGGCAGTTCCAACCGGGTCATAGCTGGTTTAGCAGGCTGGTTGTAGAAGAGTTTTAATCACTACTTTAACTGGTCAGACTGGGAGACTAGCTGACCAACCAGCTAAAACCAGTGACAGTCTGTGATATTGTGCTCTCTAAATTTGACTCGGGTTCTTTTTACAATGCAAGTCTATTGGGATGTTTTTCGTTTGATCAAATGCCAGGTGAAAAACGTACAATCACTCATTTGTTTAGTACAGTAACAGCTCACCTTTCCTAACAAAAAAAACAGGGTTTCATAGCAAAGTTAATCAAACCCAAGTATGAGTAATAGTATTAGTCATGTTATGGTGTCAATAGCACAGCACACTAATCATATGACTTCCTGCATGGGTGTGTGTGTGTGTGTGTGTGCCTCGGGAGACAGTTGACAGGTGTTTCTCTGCCTCTCTGGGCTCCTCCTGTCTGTTTGTGAATAAGTCCCTCTGGCTGGTTCATCTGAAGTTTATACTGTACTTCCTGTCTTCATATGTACACTATCAGATCCTCATGCCATCAACACCTTCATACAGACCTGGGATCTACTTCCCGTGACTCCCACCAGACATTGTTCTGGATAAAAACACTCCACCAGCTGTTCATTTAAAGTATGACCATGGTTGGACTGTATTGTAAAACCACATGACATTGTGATTTTGTTCTTAGAGGAAGATTCGACATGTTCCAAATTTTTGAGGAAAAAAACTAAAGATACAACAGTGATGACACTCTTTCCGCTGAAGTGAATTGCAAGTCGTAAATGAAAATTCACAACACGCAACTTCTGCAGTAAAATGAGATCACCTGATTACCAGCAAATTAACATTTTATACACTCATAAAATGTATACACTCGTATATGGCACAAGTGTTAATTTTAGACCCTGGTTATAGAGAACTGTCAGAAACTCCTCCTCCTTCACAGCACAAGGGGTTGTGGGTAATATCAGCCCAAACATCATGCACCAATGCATATTTTTTTTAATCCACTGAAAACATTGCACTAATCCTAGTCTTAAAAGCGTAGGATCTATTTGAATTAGGATGCAGCCGGAACACAACATCTGTGGCAGGAGATTCCAGGAATTGTGAGAATATCATTTGATTTCCGTTGGCTCTTTTCGCCATACAGCAGCATGTGTGTGAGAGTGTGTATGTCAGGCTGCCTGGCGCTTCAGAGTGTCAGCCAAAACAACATGACGACTTACAGACCGTTGGAATGGCAGCATGTGTGTGTGTGTGTGTGTGTGTGTTTACGAGTTGTTTTCTGTGTTTTCCCGCTCCGATTAGAGCCTGGCTGGAGGCAGCATTATGTAATCTAACACGGCAAAACACACCCGGTGAGACGAGCGAAACGGAGAATCTACAAATAACAATTATCCATCTCTCCCTTCATCTTCACCTCTTCCGCAATGCACCTAATTGCACATCATTTTTCTATACCTCCACACTTCGCTCTGTCTCTCACCTTTTCTTTCTATACGTTCTCCTTCAATCTCTATACAGTATTAGATGCAAAGCTTACTATGACTATTAGTTGAGCTCTGACACAGCTTACCCCATTCTATAGGGTCAAGAGTGTTTGAAAAACTACAATAAAGAAATTACCAATTAGTCTCAGTGAGATATAGTGACGCAACACTCGACGACAGGGACATTTCATTTCCAGGACATGTGGTCATTCTGTTGAGTCCTGCTGTATAAAACAAATATTACTTCACTAACTTGATGCATGCTCAGAGCTCCCTGTCTTCCCCCCGTGATCCATGCAGAACCTCAATCATGACTCCTAAAAGTTATCATGAGTCTTTAATAACAAAACACTCAGGCAAAACATAAAATAAAGAGCATGTAGAGTGTTGTTCTGGCACTGGTCAGTATTAAATTTGGCCGCCCTATTAAGACTATTAACCATTAGAGCAGACAGGAGAAACTCATGACCTTGCTGCACTAATCGACCGTAAGCTAACCTTCAGTAATCCTGACATGACGACTGACAAACACAAGAAAAACAGAATTACACAAGTCAAAAATAAAATATAAATACAAACATAAGATCAGATAAATCAAACACTTACATACTTCAAAGAGAGACGTAAAGCTAAACAAATGTGCACCACTATCACGTGCATGGCCAACTTACGTAACATTTAGAAATAAAAATAAATAAATGTCAAACTGGTCAAATCATGCTACAATTTCAAAAAGGCAAATGTATGCAACAGATCATGCATAAATAAATAAAAAAGCGGACCAATCATTCAACACTTTCATAAAATGCACTATATAAAACTGACAAAAAAGCCAATTGTGCAACACTTTCAGATAACAGTAAAGCTGACCAATTAGGCTGACCAATATACTGTATTTTGTTGCATAATATATATATATATATATATATATATATATATATATATATATATATATATATATTATGCAACAAAATACAGTTGTTAATGTAGGCAACAATCAAAGAATACAAACATGAAGCTAACCTATCAAGCAATATTTTAAAATAAATGAAACAAATGACAAATTCAAAGCTTAACAATTCTGCCATGATTTTATAAAATGCAAATATAAAGTGGAATATATATATATATTTTATTTTTTTAATTTTTTTTTTATTTTTTTATAGAACACAAATCTGGCCAATTGCACACTCAGAAATATAGAACATATATAATAACATCGTAAAGCTGATGAATTAGGCAACTTTTTTTTTTTATGAACGGGCCTTGTTATGAAACCATTTTTAAAAACTACAATTGTAATATTGGCCTATTGGGCAAAAAATGGAAAAATTCAAAAACATTAAGCTGACCTATCAAGCCATAATTGTACACAAACAAACACATAAAAGCAAAACTGACCAATTGTGCATTGCTTTCATAAAATCCACATATATATATATAAAGCTGACCAATCATGCAACACTCCAAAAAAACGCAAATTTTAAGCTGGCCAATCGTGTAACACTGAATAAATACATCAATAAAAAATTACAATACTGTGAGAAATCCAAATGTAAATCTAGACAATCATGCAAGACAGATGAACAGCCAATCGTTCAAAACAAGTCTAGTCAAGTCAAGTCTAGACTAGAAAAGAAGTCAACATGCGAAAGGAGGTAAACATATTATGATGGTACACCTTCACACAGAGTACCTGAGCAGTGTTGATATAGTGATGATGGCAGAGCTGTTTCAGTGTGTCTGTATCAGGACAAGCCGGATTTCCCTGAACCGCTGGGGAACACCTGGACCTCCCCTAAGAGTGTGTCCTCTCTCTCAAACACACTCCGACCGCATAACCACCTCCGACCACAACAGACAGCGGACAGACCTCGCCTAGAAACTCTCTCTTTCGCTTTCGACTGAAAAGCCGGCTGGGTGTTGATAGCTCACTCTCTCACTCTCTCGGTCATAAAAGCTATCGTTTACCAACCCTCCCTCGTTCCCTCCTTCCCTGTATCTCAGTGTCTCCTCCTCTCCTCTTTTTTTCCCCCAACTACTTTTTTAATCCCTGCGCTAAATCACTGGGAAAGCCCTGACTACCGCCACGCTGACTTCCTCTCTCAGCGAATAAAGAGAGAGAGAGATAGAGAGAGAGACACAAAGCAGGACAGAAGGTCTATAAAAAGCTGGCTGCCTAATTCCTTCGGCTGAACGCTTCGAGCCACACACACACACACACACAGCGGTGGAAGCTGAGAGTTTGTCAGCATCAGATTAGCTTCTAACCCACTTAAGGAGAGTCGCCGCCCACGGTACCGCCACACACTCCTATTAATACACGAGTCGGGCCCACACACTCCACCCGGCACGGTCGCCCACGCAAGAACATACACGCGCTCAGAGACGTACACAGACAAACAGAGCCCAGCACAGATGCTCACACACACACAACACTCAGATCTGCCAGGCCAGTTACAGTAGCTAATCAGCCCATGTTTTCTGATTTACACTCAGGTTTTCAGCATTTTGAGATTATGATATTGGTAAACAACAGATGATACTTCAGAATTTAGGCTACATTACAACATTTGGATATCATTTTGAGGCTGATCATTTTTCTGTTATCATCTGATGTCACTTAATCACAACATTGAGACATCCAGCATTTTGATATTAATCAACAAACAATTGGCTAAAATGTTTTAAATGTATATTATTAACAATTATAGTACAACACTTTTAGATTATAAACATCGGCTGATAACGCAATAAGTTTTAGATTTACAATATATTGTGATATTGAAATGCCACATGCTGCTATGGATCCATTTTATAATATTTTTAGATTACCAACATTGGTAAATAATATAAATCAGCAGATACTTCAAAATGTACATTTTGAGGCTGATTATTCAGTTGTCATGTGATGTCAGTAATCACAACATTGAGACATCCAACATTTTGATATCATCGATGAATAACATCAGCCGATAACCAAATAATCAGATGATATTGTGGGATTTATAATGATTTAGACTAGATTACGATATCGAGATCACCATATTATCACATATTTTAGAGGCTGTTAACAGATTAGCCAATATCAGCCAATTATTACATTAAATTATTACATCACATTGATACATCTTGTGATTATCGACATACACTGATATTTACAGATTTGCATTACAATAACGATGCTCACTTTGCTGATTAAAAGAAGTGCAAATTCGATGCGTCAACATCTGCAAACAGGCTAAATGACAGACAATAATAAACTTTTAATATATATTATGTAAAACAAGCATAAGTGTAATGTGTATGTCTTATTTGCTAATATTACATTGTATTTTATGGGAAAAAACATGCTAGAAATCAACTTTGGGCAATGTGAAATGTATAGCATCGACTACAACTCTTGGGCAACACAACACACAAGAACACACACACACACACACAAATGCCTCTATATAGGTAAAAAACAACTAAAAGTAACGGGAAAAAACATGACCAGTCACGATCATGACATGCTCCTCTTATCTGCTGTGGTAAACTGTGCCCACACACATATATTATTAAATGCTAACACACCGGAAGACATGCACACACACACTTACCTATAGACAGCTGTCTGTGACTCTCTGGTTAACACCTGCTAGAGCTTCATGTTATGGGTGGATGAGTTCTGTTCTCACACTCGTACAGACACACACATATGGAGTTAGTCATCATACACCTAGACTTACACACACTTATAGACCTCAGGCGCAGTTTAGTCAGAGCCCAGCGGTTCTCACGCTCAGAGCACACACACACACACTTTCACAACCTTATTCCTATAAACAAGCCCTCACACATTCACAAACAGACCCATATACACTAAAAACCTAAAACCTACTGACTAAAACCTAGAAATAAACCAAAACAAGGCTAATACTTGGAACAGTATGCCACCATAAACTTAAAAATAAAGGTTCCTTATTGACATATGGTTCCATGAAGAACCTTTGACATCCATGGAACCTTTACATTCAAAAAAAGGTTCTTTATATTGGAAAAAGGTACTTTGGATTTTTCAAATGTTCTTCAAACTAAGAAAAAAATGGTCTGTTAAGAACTTTTCATTGAAAGGTTCTTTGGGGAACCAAGAATGGTTCTTCAACGGTGTCGCTGGGAAACCCCCTTTCTGGAACCTTGATTTTTAAGAGTTTACTACTGATTTCTGAAGTATGCACTAAGTATTGTGCACATTTTCAGTATGCATGGAGCACTTATGCAGTACACTATAGAAAAAAACAGTGCTGAATCCCCATAATGCAATGGACTATTCAATTTCCTGGTGCACCAATGAAACAAAAGTAATATTAACCATTTTTCTTTCTCATTAGACTGACATATTTACACAAAATGGATCTGAAATGCAAAATAGTGAAATGAATGCATTTTAATGCTATTTCTGAGATGACAAATGGCCGACTGAATTAAAAATCCTAAATGATGAGGTCATGTGACATCAGTGTCGCATACTAATGTTTACCTTTGCATACTGCTTTATACTCCACCATTCAAAAGTTTGGGGTCGGTATGATTTTTTTTAATGTTATTAAAAAAAAGTCTCTTCTGCTCACCAAGGCTGCATTTATTTGATATTTTTATGAAATATTATACGATTTAAAAGAACCATTTGCTATTTGAATATATTTTAAAATATAATTTATTCCTGTGATCAAAGCTGTATTTTCAGCATCATTCCTCCAGTCTTCAGTGTCACATGATCCTCCAGAAGTCATTCTAATACGCTGATTTGCTGCTCAAAAACATTTATTATTATCAATATTGAAAACAGTTGCGCTGAGTCATATTTTTGCGGAAACAGTGTAACAATTTCTATGATGAATAGAATATTTAGTCTTTTGTAACATAGTAAATGTCTTTACCGTCGCTTTTAATTAATTGAATGCATCCTTTCTGAATAAAAGTATTAATTTCTTTCCCAAATTATGAACGGCAGAGAAATAAACAGGATGTAGTGTGCAATCTATAGTGTGCAGTCGTTGTCATGCTGTCAGAAGTGTTTGGGTGCCGCCCTTGTGTTCTCCAGACAGGAAATGCATGGTTTCTAACTCATTTGTTTCAAATTTTTGGCTGTATGAAAGTAAGAGAGGAGGGAAGACTCCGAGGAGATTCACTTCTCCAGAATTCCCATGGCAACGGCTGCTGAAGGAACACGAGAGAATGAAGCTCTGCTAGAGGGCAAATGAGAACTCGCATGAACCGCAAACACATCTCCACCTCTTCCCCATTCATCCTCTCTGCCAATCAACGTCTGTCTTTCCTCTTTTTTCTCTTTTTCGAACACCCATTCATCCTAGCTCACTCCCTCCACATGTTCACGGCAGAACGGTTTAACCCTTTCCTGCTCATAATCTCTCGTTTCTACGTTCACACCTTCACGTGCCTCTTTAGCACTCATTCAGAAATCAATGCTCTTTGGCTGAGCGCGAGTTATTCCCAAACACACCCGGTCATTTTCTCTGCAGGAAAATCAATAGTCAGCATTATTATATTTCACACACTCTTCGATTTAAATCACACGCCTCTCAAGACATTTAGTTCACACCCTTTCATCGTAATAAACCAGAAATATAATTATGATGCCATCACACAATCTCATCTTCAGACTTTCAATAGGTATGTTCTCTGTTCCTGGGTAAAAGTAATATCAGAGTCCCTACACTGTTCATTTCCTGGATAATAGATATAAGTCCCAATCTATTTATCTTTTCATGGAATATCCAGAATAAGTCAAATTAGTTAGGAATGGCAATTAAAAATATAAAATGGCTAATATTAAATTTGTGTTAATTGAAATAAAGCTGAAAAAAAAAAGATTAAGGCATGACATGAAGATACTTAAATATTAGATGAAAAACCTAAACTAAAAAATTAGAGCTGGAATAAACATGAAGCACTAAAATTATTTACTGGAAATAAAAATAAAAAGAGAAAGTAAAATGGGGAAAACATCTAAATACTACTATTTAGAAAATAAAGACCAAAGCACATCATAAAATGACCAAAAATTCAATTAAATAACAGTTAATAATTTAAATATAAAAGCAAATCGAAAATACAAAAACAAACTATGAGAGTATATAAATAATACTGAAATAACCCTGCTCGGTTCACCGTCTTAATAATAATTATTATAATTATAACAACATCAACAGTAATATTTGTTTTCTGAAGACATAACCACAGCTGGGTGGGGATGTGGAAATTTAACTTTAACCACTAACATCAGAACAATATTGAAGCTTTTTTCCGCCACAGAATAAATAAAATAAAATAAAAAAGGGTAGGCTAATTGAGACTTTTTATCCCCAGATGTTTTTCCTTGCAATTGCGAGTTTAGATCTAGCGAATCTTCATAAGTGCGTGATATAAACTTGTAATTCTGAGATAAAAAGTCAATGATCTTTTTAACTGTTTTAGCCCGTGGCGGAAACAAGCTTCCATAAGAACAACTCAGATCCAATCAAATTGCAAAGTACAAAATGAAGCTCCGCCCTACACGGTTTCCCTCTGATCATTCCGTTTCATTCAGAATCTAAATGATCAAAGGTGTCGTGAACGTGCAGTATACAGTGTGTGTCGGCTTACACAACCAATAATAACCTCTGACCCAGCAGAGAACAGCACGTCTGATTGGACAGGGACCCGCCGGCAGTCTCGCATCATCCACAAGGAGCTTCCCTGTCATAATAATGTGCTGAATCTCATCTACATGTAAAACACTTCACTTGTCTGAAAAGCACTTCACAGATGCAGTGGTTCATTCAGACGCTTGTTCATATGGTCATTTGCCTTTCTGATAGCTCTAACTCTGCCTATACCATCAGGTCAATAAGTAATACATATTTAGTTTAACATTATAAACTAAGCTATCTATTTGAAGTAATACAAATATTGTTTTAGTAATACGTTCTTTTAACATTTAAAACTACAAAATGGTCTCTTTTACAAATTATGTAAGGGTGTAGCATTTATGAAAATACAGCTCTATAGTGTGTGTGTGTGTGTGTGTGTGTGTGTGTGAGAGAGAGAGCGAGAGAGAGAGAGAGAGGAGAGAGAGGAGAGAGAGAGAGAGAGAGAGAGGAGAGAGAGAGAGAGAGAGAGAGAAATGTGAAAAATGCCATATTTTCATTATAGTGGTGCTTTAATATAATACAAAAGCTGGAGAGAGCTGGATTGTTTCTGCATCAGTTATTTGTATGGTATATTGTATGACCTTCCTAAGACACTCAGAGCCTGAAAATAAGGGTTTTGAAGGACAAGGACAAAGCCAAGGCTTAAGACAAAGAGCGACAGAGAGAGAGAGAGAGAGAGAGAGAGAGAGAGAGAGAGGAGAGAGAGACAGAGAGAGAGAGAGAGGAGAGACAGAGAGAGAGAGAGAGAGAGAGAGAGAGAGAGAGAGAGAGAGAGAGAGAGACAGAGAGAGAGAGAGAGAGAGACCGAGAGAGGAGAGAGAGGTGAGAGAGAGAGAGAGAGGTGTCCTGCTGCTGGACAGATTGTATCGAGACGAGTCATAGACTCGCTCTGGCTCTCGTCCCACTAGGGGTGTTGTATCTGTTTTAAAGGGAAACAGTTTCATTTTACACATTTTACACTTGCACATGCACACAAACATTTAATTTGCAACATGAGGTCAAAAGGGCAAGAGAAAGTGTGTGATGGCAACACAGAAGGAAACATCTGAAACTAGTCCTGACCATCTAAGAGCTTTTACAAAGCATTTGAGAGAAGGG
>CM060609.1:40375295-40459185 GCA_030578255.1 Tiaroga cobitis | reverse complement strand
GTAGTCTGCAGTCAGGGTTTGATATCTTTAGAGCAATTCTGCTTTCAAACAAAGCCACATTCACAAAAAATAGTGCATCACTTTAAAGGACGCCTTAGCTTTGGAGTTTACTTTTTTAATGCAAGTTCCATATTATGCGCAATCCATTGATGCATGTTACTTAAAAAAGTTTGTATGTGTAATAGTGCTGTCAAACAGATTAATCTTGATTAATCGCATCTATATATATATATACACTGTACACAAACACGTTACAACAGCCAAAATGGAAAGTCTTTTTCAACTAAAATATCACAAAATCATTCCTTTCAAAATCGATTAATCGCGAGTAATCTCATCTAACATATCACGATTAATCCTTTTGACAGCACTAATTTGTCATATTTTATCAAGCCGAAAAAGCTGATGCCACCTAGGAAATGAAAACTACTGATTAATAATAACCCAGTCAAATAGTCATTGTTTTAGGCTGCTTTTGTAGGTAATGCAGCCTCTCTGAAATAGATAACAGTAATTGAATGCCGGTTAACATTTATGTAGTAAAGGTTGCAGCGAAAAAGGAAATAACGACAGATTTGGGGAACAGCAGTGTTGTTCAATCTACTAAAGATCATTTTTGTTAAATTAAATAAAGCTAAAATAAAAGAAAGTGTAAATTTTAGATGGAAAACTTAAAAATGTTGGTAAACAAAATATTGCCTTGGGATATAAACTGAAATAAGTTTAGGTTGAAGTTGTAAATTTACTAAAACTGAAATAAAAATAAAGCTAAAAAGAAATAAAATAAATATTAAAAATGACAAAAGCATATAACAAAAAAAAACACAACTAAAATGAAAACTGACACTATTAATAAATACTATGTTAGCATATAAATGATACAAAAACAACAATGGGTAGTAGACCCTCCACAATGCATTGCAAACTCACATTTAGATCTGACTTCATTCTATTATTAAACACACTTTGACTGATCAATTCCGACCCTCATTTTTCTCTTGAGTATTGTTGAAATGCATCACATTACGGAAGCGAAATGGGTCTCAAATGCAGTTTTATGAGCTTGCAAGAATCAAAACCGCAGATTGACTTAGAAAGAACAAAACGCTGCAGGGTTACACATTTAAGACCTGGGATACATTTCTGGGATTTACTTGTGGGATTTAATTCATCTGTGCAGTTCCACAAACATTATAAAATTTAACAAGTGTGGTGTTTTTTATTCACAAGCAGCAACCACAAGAAACAAAACAAACTGGAATATTCTGTCCATTAGTCTGACATAGTGTTTGAACTGCAATGCGTTTAAACAGAAACACAAAAAGAGCATTACAGCATGCTGACAGACACCGCGGCATTGAGCATGTGGTGCACTGACTACGTGAAAACAGAGAGAGACGGAAACCGTTCTGTCGCCATCTTAATCTGTCATGCCAAACGGAGTCGAATCGTTGTTTTGACCACAAAACTGGAAGGCCTAAACTCCTGCGTATAGGTGTATGTGGGCGTATGCCCTGAAAACGTGCATGTAAAAACACAATCTCTTCTAAACATTGGACCGACATGCAGTGCTCACACAGAAATACATCTGAAGAGAAAATAAGGCAACGTGCAGGCCTGAAGTGTGAGAACACACACACTCGCACAACCTTTTCAGCCTATAGCAGGTGGGTGGCGTCGGTCCAGCATTAGTCACTTTGGTCCGACACACAGTCAGAGCTTGACAGACATTCAAAATGAAGTCTGAATGGTGTTCAGGCACGGTGAGGGGGTGGAAGGAACGGGGGGGGGGGGGGGGGGGGAATACAAGAACGAACAATAGCCAAGAAAAATCGAGGGAAGTAGTGAGATGAAATTTTATACCGGCTGTATTGTAAACCTTATGAGAGTGAGCAGTTTGAGGGATTGCAGGACGGCTAAAAGTGTTACAGAAGAGGACAGACGCTCACGAGTGAGGGTAATTTTTTACTATGGTAACCATAGTTTCAGCCAAAACACTGATTACTACAGTTACTGTTGCTACTGTAAAAGCCAAGCCAAGACAATGGAGGCTGATATCAAGTAGCGCAGTCTTTTTTGTTCTACCTTTTGGCTAAAACTAAGGGTTTCTTGTATAACAGGAACAATTCAAAGAACAATGTTAAATACATTTAGTCGTGACCATGGCAACAGATTTAGCTTGTTAAACAAAAGCAACTATGGCCGCAAGAAAATGAAATAGAACACCTTGCTTTTGAAACAGACTTGAACCAGAAAATACTGTTTGACCCATAGTGTGATAAAAACAAAATGGCAACATGTGATTTTCTCAATCAGCAGTAAAATATGTACTTTTAATGCAAAGTGCAAGAGTGTGCAATTGAGAAACAAGACTTTCTATTCAGAAGTGGGCCACATTTTTGCAACAAAACTACTTTGCTTCAGTTATAATTAAAAAAGTTTCTACACTGTAAAAAGTGTAAAGTTAGGGTTAACAATTTAGGCTACGTCTACATTTGAAAACAGTATTTTCAGTCCAAAACGCTTCCTGTCCACACTATCATCCACATCGAAACCTCTGAAAATGCTTAAATCACCTTACTGTGAATGTGTAGAACATATCAGATGATACAGAGAGAGCCGACATATAAAATAATCGTGCCAGAAGGAAAGCGTGAGAATTTTATTTAGCAAAATTTCCCAGTACTACTCGTCCGAGTAAATTAAAAAAATTTGCAGGAATTTTTATAGACCATAGAGATCTATAGGGATGCACCGTTATGAAAAGTTTTGCCGATACCGATATATTGGCCGATAAATCTAAATCCAAATTTTTATAGCCTGATTACAAAAACAAAAGTCTCACCATTAAAAGCAATGTCCCAAGCACACAATTATAATGTTCTCATTATAATTTTATGACGCCGAAATGACAGACTGCACGTTGCACTTACTGTATTTTCCTTATTTGAAGTGATTCCAATCATATTTCAAGCAATTCAAAACCATCATGATGAGAAGTGCACATCTGAAGTGTCTCAGCTGAAGGAAAAAATCCATTATTTATCGGTTTTAATATATATGGGCCAAATTTTCGTATTGGGTCGATAACGATAACATTAAAAATCAACATATATCGGACAATATATTGTGCATCCCTATATCTATGGGTACAATATGCGTCACATGAATCACCTCCGTTTTCATACTTGGGAGAGCGTTTTCAAAAAGCGTGTCTCAATGTGGACGGAAGGCTAAAACGGAGAGAAAAAGAAGCGTTTTCCAACGAAGATGTATTAGTGTGGACATGGCCTAGTTTGGCACCGCTCACTAGAATAGACAACTGAAACTCCAGCAAAGTTTCTGAGTCTAAAGTGGCCGCCTGCAGTTCTCCACTGTGAGCAAACAAAGAAACATGCTGTACGACTGCCAACCAACATGTGCTGGATCCCCCTTCACACACGGGCATGACAAAATACACACAAAAAAAAAAAAAAAAAAACGAAGCTGTTAAATTTATAGCTTAACTACTGGAAAGAGTCAGTGTTTCCATGGATGGGGAAAAAAAAAAGAAATAAATAGCAGAATTATACATTTCCCTTCATTATACCTACAAGCCGTTTTAAAGATCTTTACTGACCACAGAATAACAGAGGTTTTGATAATACACACATGCACAGTTGTTCCATACGTCACTAAAAAACAATCTCTCACATTCAGTTTTTCGATCACTCTCTGTCACACACACACTCTTAAATTTCTCCAAGGTTTGCAGGGAGCCAAACAGACATGGCCAAACCTGTTGCTGCGCATCTGTTTTAGTTACTGTTGCTAAAACGGAGGGTGATCCCAGCCGCAGGGAACAAGGAGAGAGAGAGAGAGAGAGAGAGAGAGAGAGAGAGAGAGAGAGAGAGAGAGAGAGAGAGAGGAGAGAGAGAGAGAGAGAGAGAGAGAGAGAGAGAGAGAGAGAGAGAGAGAGAGAGAGAGAGAGAGCGAACAGCATGGGTTTCACATATTCAAACTGTACAGTAAAGTGTGGAAATACTGGTTTGCTTTAATAAGCATGACACAACAGGTAAAAATCTGAACCACAATAAAACTCCATCACAGCGTCTCCTTTGAGAGATCTAAAACTGTTAGAGTTTCAGTGCGTCTGAAAGCGCATACTGTCTCAGAGTAGGTACTTCATTTGAATTTAGGCCTACTTCGTGACCGTTAAAAAAGTATGCTCTATATAGTATGAATACGGGTACTATGAATTAAACCCGGACGTGGTTCCTCCGCCATGTTGTTACTATCATGTGACCAACCAGCGTCAGTTGCGTTGCTTCACTTTCATTCATAAATCCTCTACCGTGGCCTCATGGGAAAATAAAGTGTCCATCAAATGCACACTTCAGAATCTTGGGGGAAGTATTAGGTAATCCGGGGACTTTTCGCCTATACTGTTTTTTCAAATACTATGAATTCAGACGTACAACTCTGTTGGCGTACTGTTTTTCACTTACTATATGGAAGTATTCGATTTCAGACGCAGAGTTTATCTACATCGTCAGGGTCTGAACTTTATTTAATCCACATCTTCACAAAACTAAAATTATATGAATCTATAGTGTAAAATGTTTAGTTCATAAGCTCATATTTCACCCTAAATTTAATGTAATACAATAATAGAATCATCCATTACATTTAAATAAGCATCAGTTAAATTCATAATACTTACAATGTATACATACAATGAATTTTTTACAATTTAGGTACTTTAAAGCTCTAGTCCGTAGCTTTTTTGGGGTTAAAAATTATCCAAAATACATATTTGAGAAAATACATAACCAGCCAGTGTTCAAAACGATCTGCTTGCCGTAGCTCGATTCAAAACAGTAAGCATGTAATAATGTTTTTAATTCCAGTGGTACTGGTGGATTTCCGCGGGAGATTCGAGCATGTCTTTGCGTCATTACGTCACATCTGCACACACACATCTGTCCACATATAGAAGGAGTCTCGGCTAGTAAGCTATATTGCGTGTGAGGATGTTGGAGGTGGAGATTTATAGCCTTTTCTCACAGCACTTGATATAATTAAACTTATCAATTTGATGGCGGATCCAGAAAGGTTCAAACGACAATCACCAGTGACAACTAGAGACTCACCCGCTGTAAAATGCAAAAGACTTCGTTCGGACTTCGGAGTGGCTAACTTACAGAAAAAAGAGACTGCAACCGGACCCATGCCAAAACAAGGATACATATCGGAAAGACATCACATGTAGTCACGCAATGCTGACGTTGTTAACATTAACAAGTTGAGAACAAAGTAATAATTTGCACGGTTTTGCGTGATATGATAAGCGATTTTTAGATTTAATCAGCGCGATTTACTGCAATGTCAGAACCAAAACAAAAGTGGATGTTTCATACTTGTTCAGATGACATTTTCCGGTGAAAATTATTATGTTGGTCATACTTCCAAAAAGAATAATCTGTGATTCTGAATGCCAGTATCGAAACCGGCGCGGTGATTGACAGCTGCACACTCTCCTCAATATGTTCATCCGCGCTGTGCCGTGTCGAACTACAACTCACGTAAAGTTGCAGATTTCGAACAGAGATGGCGACAAGAGGAAAAAATGCAGACTGCAGCTTTAAAAAAAAAAGACAGATTCAGAATTTTTCGTTCAGAATATTAAAAACAGAAACTCTTTGAATACTGTTATTTTTAATAATAACAGCCATATTTTAAAAAGTCCTGTTTACACAAGAGCAAGGTAATATTTAAAAACAATGAAAAGCAAATTCACTTCATTATTATAGGTGTCTGTCACAATGCAACTTCAGGAAAGTCATTACGCAAACCGCAAAGAACAGGAAAACCAAGCACACTAAAAGACGCAGGATAAGCAAAATAGCTTAGCTAGCAAAAGGTTAGCGAAACAACTAGAAAAAAGGAGGAAGCAGAAGTTAGAAAAGGGAAAAAACCTAGTTCTGTCATCTGACAAATGCCAGCATGAATACATAGGAATGCATTGCTGTGATTTCCATCTCACGTATTGTTCACATGCAAATATTCACTTCCTTTGAGATCAGGCCTTTAAACATGACCTGAAAAACTTGAGCCGCGCTCTCGTGAAATAACAGATTGACGTGTATGTTAGTATGAATGGACAGCCTAACTATGCTGATTTTACATCAGCTGCCACTGCAGCTTTACGTTTGAAATGCTATAAAAAGAACAGAGATGCCAAAACCATTTAACTTTAGACTGAAACAACTCAGGAATATTCATGGGGTCTAATCTCTGGGATCAGACAGACTAGAATTCAGGCCCTACATTGAGTTCAAGACCCCTTCTTAACCCCAAGCCTGACCTCTTGACCTCTGATGTCAGAACTGAAGCCAATGTGTGTCCTTTGGGGAAAAACAACACACGGCATTCAGACAGCCTCTCTATCTCGTCATCTCCTCCGCTAAACAGATGCGTAAAACTAATGTGAATTACAGGATTACATCCAATAGGTCACATGATGAGAAATAATGTTTTGACCTTTTGAAATAAAACAGTTCATTGTACTGTGAAAACATACAGTAACTTTCAGAACTCGAAAGTTCACAAACATTCAAAGCATCCTCAAATTTCTGACAACAGATACTTCTCTTGTATTTAGCTGGGTTTATATTCACTACTGTTCAAAACTTTAATTTTTTTGTAAAGAAATTCATTATTTTATTCAGCAAAGATGCACTAAACTGATCATTGTGACATTAAAGACATTTCATCTAAATGCTGTTCTTTTGAACGTTCTATTTAAAGAATCCTGAAAAAAATGTATCATAGTTGATGCGATATGGAGCAGCACCTCACGACCGTTTGCAATATTGATAATAATAAGAGCAGCAAATCATCATATTAGAGTGATTTCTGCAGGATCATGTGACACTGAAGACTGGAGTAACGATGCTGAAAATTCAGCTTTGCATCACAGGAATAAATTACATTTTAAAATATATTCACATAGAAAACAGCTATTTTAAATTGTAATAATATTTCACAATATTACAGTTTTTACTAGTCTTTTGATTAGAGACTTTTCAAAAACATTAAAAAAAATCGTAATGACCCCGACCTTTTGAACAGTAGTGTGTTTTATGCAGATTTGGGGATATTGCATAAAACATTTGAACGCTTGACATGAATAAAATTTTTTTAGGGCCGGGACTTTAACGCGTTAATTAAGATTAATTAACTACAGACTTTAACGCGTTAATTAATTACACAAATTATTTTTAATCGCACTTATTTTTGCACCGCGGAACGTTTCTCACTGGATGAGTTTCGGCGGACCGATTATACTGGCGCACCAACTAGCGTTCATGACGAAGAAGCTGACGAGATCGCTTTGGTTGGCCGGTGGATGGGAAATTTTGTTACAAAAACGAACGGATGGAAGCGTTGATAAGAACATGGTTGTGTGCAAGCTATGCAACAAGGAATTCGCTATTGCTATTAGTGTAGTGTAGCAATATGCTATTGCTACACTTAATGGCAAAAAACACTGGTCTGCTGGACTTGGTTGAACAAAAATAAGCAATATTTTGTTGCTTAAGCTTATGTATTCAGTCATTATTCAATGGTATACTAAAAATCCATGTGAAAAAAATTACTTCTCACTGTTCTCAGGTCAAATATTTATGCAATTAAAATGCGATTAATTTCGATTAATTAATTACAAAGCCTCTAATTAATTAGATTAATTTTTTTAATCGAGTCCCGGCCCTAAATTTTTTATTTAGTAAGACGACATGCAAAAAAACCCACTTAATCACATTTACTGAATACATTTCTAGATGTATGTTAAAAAAATAAAAAATCCTCAGAGAAGAAAACAATGTGAAAATCCCACAGTGGCTACAATGTCCATTTCTGTTTCTATTTCGCACAGATTTCCCACAAAGAATGAATGGAATGGAAATGCTACTTTATTTGCATTATCAAACAAATAAAACATAAAAAAATAAATGCTTGTCACAATGTCATTCCGCCAACCATACACTTATAATGACCCTGGCCGCAAACCAGGAAATCGTACACAAGTGTAGCAAAGTCCCGTTTAATCATTTCACATGTGCAGATCTATAAACACGTCAACAAAAACAGCATAGGAGGGAAACATTCTTTTGCCCATGCAAGAGCCAATCTGAAATGTCAAACCAAAAACCGTATACTGCATGTCTACAGATAACCTGGCTCAACCATACAAGAGGACATTGAATCAAACTCCCCCGTCTCATAAACCGACACCGCTACTATGAGTGTCTCTTCTCCGCGTTATTCCTAAAGGAGGTTAGTCTCTTCCTGCGCCAGTTGACTGAATAGAGACAGAAACAGTGGCATCTGCCACAAAAAACAATTTAAAGTGACAACTCTGAATGGACCCATCCATCAATGCCGTGAGAAGCCCAACGCCCTGGACACCTGAGATTATCAGCAACGGCCCGGGTTACACAATCACACCCCGCACACGTTTGGACCCTCGGGAGGATCTGCGAACAAACCCGCGAGTCGATTATTAACAGGTTTTGCTAGGTCATGCAGTCAAGCTGGGCATTCTGGGTAGAACATTTACCCCTGCAGCTTCAAAAGGGACGCTCCAGATTACGCCACCAGCGCCTCTCGCATGATTACTGTGCTGCACTAAATAGGGCTTTTCCATTTCAGTGTTCTGCGGTCATCTCCCACGAACACGAGCTGCAACAGTCTGCAAGCCGCACCACCTGTGTGTGGGCGAAGTGTGTTTGCCCGAGAGCAGGTTAATTCAATGTCTCAGACAGAGAACGTGTTTTAATGGCGCTTTGGAAATGAGAAGTAGAGGAAGACCCACAGGAGAAACTTCCTGCATTGGCACGCCGCAATTTCACCGCCTACGGTCACTGTGCAGACGACACCATTATAAAATGATGTTACTGGGACACGCAAGTGCAACGCATTCAACATAACACCCACATTTGTGCATGCAAACAGGGCCGTCGCTAACAGGGCAAAAGGTGGTGACAATTCTAGGGGCCGAACGGGATTTCAAGGGGCCCCACAGCAACAACCCATGCAGGGACCCTATACTACAGCCCTGCATGCAAATAAACAACTAATCCATTTTGTAGGGAAGCACAACGTGTTTCACAGAAGTAGACACCAGGAAATTACTCATTTACATATATTAGTAATCCCACCAAAATTATTTGCACACATACAAAAAGGACTTTTATTTATACATAATTATAATAAGTCCTATTTGTTTGTGTGCAAATCATTTTGGCGGGATTGCCCAAGGAAAAAACTAAACTGTAGTTACAAAAACTGTTATATGTTGCTGTTTCCACAAAAATATTAGGTTACACTTAATTGTAAGGTGACGTACTTACAGATAAGTACTGAGTAATATTAATTATCTACAAGTACTCCCTATAGAGTTACGGTTTGGTTTATGGTTAGTTACTTGTAATTATGAATAATTTACTGTTATTAGTATAGTAAGTACATGTAGTAACGTGCAACTACGTCACCATATATATTCAGCAAACATAAAAAATTAAGCCAATTACAAATATTTATTAATAACTGGTTTCAAAATCGATAATGAGAAATGTTTCGTGAGCAGCAAATCAGCATGATTTCTGAAGGATCATGTGACACTGAAGACTGGAGTAATGATGCTGAAAATTCAGCTTTGATCACAGGAGTTGTTTTAAGTTGTTTTATATTGTAATACTATTTCACAATTTGATGGTTTTACTGTAGTTTTCACCACAAATTATTGTTTGAACAGTACATGTATGTGAAGTAATGCACCCCTCAACAGCTAAATTAACAATAAGCTGACTTTGAAATTTCATGACTTTAAGACTTTCCACCACAAATCCTTTTCCCAGCCCAACACCTCATGCTCTATTCACAGTACATTTACTAGCGGAAAACTCACTACTGTACGGATTTTTCAAGACTGACTCTTCCACTATACTTATGAAAACACTCGTAAAAAAGGCTACAAGTCAAAAAGGCTGCCTTGAACCTTCTTATAGGTTTAAAAGAAATCACTCACTCAAAAATAAAAATTATGTCATCATTTTCTTTCATTTCAAACCTGTATGTTGTTATTTTGTCCCTGAGGAACACAAAAGAGAAATTTTGAAGTATCTTCACATAGCTTTTCACGATACAACAACAGTTCATAGCGACTACATATAATAAGCTTCAAATAAAATGCAAAAATCACCATAAAAGCATTTAAAATGACTAGTAAGTCTTCTACCAGATAGCTTTCCGTGAGTAACAGATCAAGTTATTATACACTAATAGTGAGTCAAAAATTGGACTTGAAAGCCCGTTTAGCAGCTAAAAACTTAACATGAATGGTCATTTAAAATGAAAGACCTGTGTGAAGTCTTGTTCCACTGCAGAATGAAAGGCATATGGGTTTGAAAAAAGTGAGGGCGAGTAAACAAATTGGTTAATTATTCCTTTAACTAGTAGATATTAAAATAGTGCAATGTCCAAAGGTTTAAATTCAAAATGGCAGCAAAATACATTTGTGACTGTTGTGCTTGTGTACTTTTTAACATCATAACTTAGGACCTGTTTCCTGAATGGTTTATAATTTGATAAACAGCGAAAAGCAGGTGAGCACGACGTAATGTCAGCGGTTGCACCAGCGTGTGTGTGTGTGTGTGTGTGTGTGTGTTTGGAGACCAGCTGTTTCAGAAGAGTAAACACTGAGAGCAAGAGGTGGAAGAGGTTCCTTACTTCCTGCCCGTTTACCCACAAACTGCGTCACTGAAGCATTCCTGCTCTGCTAAAGTCACGAGACACACACGCACAAAGAGTCTGCTCCTAGCAATGATTTCAACACGCTAGAAAACACGGCGACCTCAAGAACAATGAAAGCTTTATGATTTGAATCTTTGACCATCTGACTCGATTATAACATGCTATGAAAGGGTGTGTTCTGATCAGGTCACCTCAGTATCCATGACATCAATAACACAGCCACCCAACACAAAGGAGGGAATCCTCTAGTTCCATGTTCTGGTATTTTTCTTTCTCTTTCATGCTTTCTGTTCTTTCAAAACATTGCCGAACAGCCATTTTCATTCGCACAGCCAAATGCAAGACTTTCATTTTATTTCATTTTTATTGCATCTCAAGATTCTAATTACACTTTAATTCTGTAAAAATACTATTTTCCGACATCTTAAATGACAAGGAACCTTGTATTAAAACATGAAACGGCATGAATCGTTTGAGTGGGTGGATTTAAAGGTGGGGGCATCCTTGGTAAAAAGGAAATGTCTTGGATTCCACAGAAAAGCCATGCATGGAAGCGCAATTCTGGCGTGTATCGACATGCTTGCTTCGTTTCCTTGGCGCGATCACAGAAACATTTAAAGCGACTTTGGATTTGAAAAATACGTAAATAAAACAAATTTGTTCTGGAGAAGATCAAGGACTTAAAGTTAATAAAGTTCTTGATTGTCTCCAGAACTGCTTAGAACCTTTTTATAAAACACACTGTAAAGATTTTTTGTAATTTTGACAGAAAACAACAACAAAAAATGCTACACATTTAAAAAAAATCATATGATCAATAAGTCATGACGACAGATGCTTTTACATTGCTTTAACTCTTTGCATAACTTTATGTTTTTTTGCAAGTAAAACTATGAGATACAGTATGAAAAAAACAACAGTAAAATGACATTCCAAGAAGTCCCTGCGTTGCGTGACACATCTGAAATGATTATATTTAATATAAATAATTTAGTGTCTTCTCATTTTTGTTATCAGTAATTACAGTGTTTTATCTCACATGTTCTGTTATTGTTTGTTGCATTAGTTTCATGTGTATTATCCCGATGGTGTTTTGTCTTTGTGTATTTTTAAAAGACCAAAGTTATTCATATAAATGTAGGGCTTTAATGTTCCGATGTAATTAAAACCATAGTAAAAAAAATCCTGTTGTTCAAAAATAATAATAGCTGTGGTTGCCAGAATAATTCGCTTAAAAAAAATACAGTAAAAATGTCACACAAAAAAATGTAAACCGGTAAATCCAACAACGCACACTGCTACTAAAATCTATTTTGTACCTTTAACATACTACAACCACCATAATAATGCAGGTGGTAAAAGAGGAAGACGCGTGAAAAATCATCAAAGGTTCATCACAAGAAGTTTTCCACAAGCTGAATTATAGTGTATAGAAGGAGTCATTCACGCAAACACAAAACACCATCATGGTGACACAAATGACACTAAAATAATGCAATAAACATTTATTAAACAACAAAGATGTAACATAAAACCCAAATGTGCATAACTGATTAAAAAGAACTATTAAGAAACAATTATTTAAACGAAATTCTTTCAAATGTAAAGTGACACAGAGAGAATTCTGGGAATGTCAATTTACAGTTTTTCACTGCAAATTATATTTTCAAACAGTATTTTACTGAAAAATTTTATGAAATGTCCGATTAGATCTTTTACAGTTTTTCCCTGTATAGTACGGGAACCATTAACCTATTAACTTACTGTTAACCTATTGACAATTTATTGTTACAATTTAGTTATTTGTACAGTGTATGCTTCAAAAACTAAACCCCTAAACTTGTTTTTAATCAAGAAATACTCATTATGTCCATTTCTTTGCAAAAAATAGGACTTTTTTATTTTTTGTTCCTCCCTTCACTTAATAATACCAATATTGGGGAAAGTCGCAGGCGTATCTAGTGGATTCTGTTCTGTAATCCAACTAAATTATTCATGTTGTTTGGCCAAGCTCAAAGCGATGATTATCCAAACCCTCCAAAATCTGGGTTGCTACATGCGAGTACGTTTTTAATTCTATGAAAATAACTTGAACTGAATCACAGAGATGAATTATAACATAAAATACCGCTAGCTGACATTAAACAGACACCGTCTACATTCTAGTGTACTCTTAAACATCAATTCAGCAAATTCAATGCTTTCCTCTTCCAGGAAAACAGAGCCAAAATATCAATAAATATTGATTCCATGCAAATTATTTATAGAATAAGAGAATGCCCCTCCCTCTAATACCACCAAGTATCCACAACAGGAAGAGCATCAACGCGGAATAAGGAAACTGTGCTTGTGAACTGATTTTACAATGTCGTCAAATTAGAATTTCTAGAAAAACTTTTGAAAGACACGTCGAATTGAAACCACCAGTTTAATCTTGATGACTGACTAATCTGTGGAAAATAAATGTGTTAATACTGTCATTTGACACCCGACAAAAAAAATTAAAAATTGTCCAAGCCACGTAAATGAATGTACTAGTTTGACTGGGAACCCAATGCTTTTGCACTGACTATGCAAACATTTCCCTTCATGAACTTCACAGACATTTTAAAAGTGACACTTTGCGACTGCATCGAAACCTCCCGACACCAGTGAAAGGGGCGACCCAATAAACAAACAGAAGTCTGGGCGAACGGAAGCGAACACTTACCTTTCAGGTTTTTGGGGTTGTTCTGCTTCGTACGTGGCATTTTGGGTGGTTTTCCGCAGGCTCAGTGAAACATCGTATGGAAAGATGCTGGATGGAATGCGGGCGATCACAGGGAGGAAAGACAATCTCTTATTCCGCACAGGAAAGACACCCTCTGCACATCTGGGACGGATGAGAGACAAATAAACTCAAGCAAACGCAAAACAGGCCACAAACACATTCTTGCTGCTGGAAACGAATCAGTCCTCCGTCTCTGCTGTGACAGATCACTCGTGTGATTTTTCAGATGGACTGACACAGATACGCATTATGTGGTGCAGTAATCAGATTTCTGATCTAAATGGTGTGTTGCCATCCATGCATTGACTAACTGCACTTGTACACACACCTACGACATCAAACAGAGAAATCACACTGTCATCTCTGACAAAGACTGCAGGGAATTTCAAAAGTGCTGTTGGGGTGAAAATTCAGAATCATTTCAAAATTAGACATATTTCTAAATATTTACCAAGTTCAATACTGTCACTTTAGCCATACAGCACCACAAAAATGGCCCACAACCTGTTTTTGTTTTTTTAATGACTTCATAATGTGTTAGATACAATATAACATCTAAAAAAATAATTGATATATTTATATAGAAACCAAATACTTCCCTTAACATTAAAAAACACAGTTGGAATGAATTGGGATTTAAAAGGCATGGTAAATTTAATTCTGAATAATGCACAACCCTGGTTAGTAAAGGTTAATTCAACATTAATGAAAATAATGGAGCAATGCAAATTCAAAACATCCCTCTAATACTTTCTTTATGGTGTCGGGGTGAACGGCTCTAATACAAATCATAAATGCAATGAAAGTAGGCCAGAAGAGATTGACTTGTGTTAACGGATACATTTTTTTAATGGCACATCTTTACTGAAATCTAAAGCTTAAGTTGGCAGATATAATGCGAATATATACAATGTAATTTAGGCTGATGATAGCAAATATTTTACACAAAATTCATTTAAAATTCATACAGTTTATACTCTATCCATGCAGATAAATAGCCAACCAATCGGCCTGTTGACTTGTTGTCCTTGATAAATATCACCAGACTTCAAAACATTTTAAAACTGCAGCTCTCAAAATGGCAAATGCATTTCTTGGCTCTGCAGGAACAGATGCATTCCCTCCCCACATTCTACACAAGACGCTCTTTGTTTCAGCGTTTAGGAGGTTTTTGTTTCTATATGTTCCTCAGCTCCATCTGACATGCCTCGCCCATGCATCCCGCTAGCATCCAGTCACAGCGAGTGCCAGATTCCACACGAATGTTCCGTCTCAACACATTACATAACGCTTACTACGAGTGTGTATGATTTCCCACCGAGTGCAGCTCGACGGCAATGACATCACCTCCCCGAGGATTTGAGCATACACACTTACACACACAGCGCATGCACCAGGTTTCACACACACAAACACTTAGAATAGTGTTTGTCACTCCTGGTCTATTAAGCCCCCCTGCACAGCACATTTTGGATTATTTGACGCATCCATTTCAAGACATGACGCCTCTAATAGTTAGGTGCGTTTGATTAGAGGGACAGTTTTTTTCAAGGACTGTCCTAGGATGATCTGAAAATGTTGATATGTGTCTATATATTTTTTAAATCAACACATAATATTTTTTATTAATATATATATATATATATATATATATATATATATATGATATATTTTGAAAGTAAAAATATTCCATGTAGTTTCTCAATTATAAGAAGAGTAAAATAATCAGCAAAATCCTGTATATTTATACTGCAGGTATGACCGTTTTTCAAAAGTATTTAATACTCAACTAGCCAATAGCAGACTTTTAATAATATTGTTGTTACAGTGTCTTAGTGCAGAATTTGATAATGTTACCTTATTTCAGAATTTGAATGTTACAATGTTACTGCAGAATTTGAATATGAAATTTTTTGCAGAATCGGAATGATAAAATGTTACTGTGGAATTTGAATATTACATTCATTCAGAATTTGAATGTTACAAGGTTACTGCGGGATTTGAATATTACATTATTTCATCATTTGAATGTTACTGCAGAATTAGAATGTTACATTATTTCAGAATGTGAATGTTACAATGTTAATGCAGAATTTGAATCTTACATTATTTCAGAATTAGAATGTTACGTTGTTTCAGAGTTAGAATGTTACTGTCATTTGAAAATTACATTGTAACATTCACATTCGGAAATAATGTTACTGCAGAATTTGAATATTACAAACTTGAATGTTACTGCCGAATTTGTATATGACATAATTAATTGCAGAATTGGAACGTTACAATGACACTGCTGAGGAGCCGTTTTTTCTTTTCCTTTCTTTCTTTGTTTCTTGTTTCAACTCTTAATAAATAGGACTGGCAATGCCAAGGTCAGGGGGTTGATTTCCATGGAACACACATACTAATAAAATGCATGCCTTGCCATGAATCTGTCAAATACATAAATGCAAAATGTTAAAAGAATCTGTCAATCAAGCCATTAGGAAACACCCTGAAATCAGCCTAACGGTTCCAACAGAAACTGCTGCAGATGATGGGACATACAGTGTAGCCCACTTGGCATGCATGCACTGGCAAAAAAAGAAATGGCACTAAACAGGGGTTGCTCCTGTAAGACAGACCATGCCGGTGCCAATCTGACATGCTTACAGCCTATAAGACCCGCATGCGATGAGTCACCATGTGTCCAAAGCTAACGGTTACAAAACCATAACCTTCTCCAAGAAAAAGCCACTGCGCGAACAAGCCACAGTTCAGCGCCAAATCCAGGTGCGTACAGGATGAATGGCGCATTACTGCCTTTAAGAAACACATGAAGAGGGCGGAGCCGGGGAAAACCCCTCTGCAACAGGACATGAACAAGAAACACTTCCCTAATTCGACAACAAAATGCCCTTTAAACCAGCCGAGGACGCGCAAAGCGCATCCGAAACGCGGTCGTTTGCATCCCATGGTTGAGGAAAGGTGTTTTGGCGCTTACCTGCCGTCGCGGTCGGTGCTTCGGCTACTCTCTCCAACAGCGTTGCGGGCTTGATAAACATTTACACCCCGTGTATTAGGATTCTGGAGACGTGCGCTCTCGGCGAGATACAAAACACGGGCCGGCTCAGTACAGAGCGACCGACACCAGTCAAAATCAGCATAAAACTCACACAAACATGCTCACAAGTTTAAACAACCCATCACATCTTTTGGAAACACTGTGTCCCAAAACAACAGCACTTGGAGATGCGTTTACGCACCGCATGCGTTTGCAGCGCACTGGACCATGCGTCCAAACGCTTATTAAGACGCGTGTATTTCTTAACTTTTGGTACTTACAGGTGCAGTCTGAACTGTTGTCAAGGGTTTCAACGGCCAGAGGTCTGTTTTTTTCCTGTCTCTCGTTCTATCTTCTCTCACTTTCTATTGCAGGAAACCGACAGGCCCACTGACGTCAACGGGGGTCCCGTCTCCGCCTCCCAAGCCAAGCAAACGCGCTCAGGGAGTGTCCTGACGGCCGATGGACCAGTTGAATAAAACGTGCCAAGCTCTATCCGAGTGACTATTATTGTCAACCTTCCTTATATACGTCAAATTTACACGAAATGTATGCGCTTTTACCGAGCAGAACTTGCAAAAAAAACACCTTTTGAGCGTCATTTCCAAAGTGTCGTTTCTCGCGGAACCCCTCAAACTAGGCCCTTGTGCGCATAGTTCAGGACTGACGGTGTTCCCGGAGGTTCCTTGTTTGTTAGGTCACGTTGTGCCCCTCAACCAGCGCTGGGCTTTCCCGCACATATCCAGGCAAACAATGGAGAATGCAGCACAGAGTGTGTTTGCGATGTAGTGATGATACGCAAAATCATATCTGAAGTGTAAACGCTTGAAATGTAATGTTTCACAGTCATGCAAAACTGAAAGCACCGAATATGCTCGTTTTAGTAGGCTAGTGATGTTTCTTAGGAGAACGTGCACTGATGTCACTGTCAGCGTTAAGTTGTTTGATATTGCATTTAAAATGAGTAATATTGGAGATATCCACCCTTCTATAGGTATTCCATAATTCCTTTAACAGATCGTTGAGGTTTGTTGCAGTAGGCTACATACGAAGGAAGAGCTTAGGAGGGAATCAAGTTCATTTTGTGTTGTAACTGAAAATCAGTGCAAGCGAATAAAAGCCGTTTTAGGGCAGTTTTGTGCACTATTAGATTGTTAGTTGTTTTTTTTGTTTGTTTTTTTTTACACAATTTATTACAGTGTAGTGAATTAAAAAAAAAAAATACAACCACCAATAATAAACTACAATGTCCAAGGTGATGAAAATATATTTTTATAAAGTTTAAGGTTTAAGTTTACATTTTTATATATATATAAAAAAAAAATAAAAAAAAAAAAATATATATATATATATATATATATATATATATATATATATATATATATATATATATATATATATATGATACATGATATGTATATTCTAACTATAATCATTTTTACAATTACCACAATGATGATTCAAATCAGTTCATGCTCTACAGAAAATGGCAAGAATTCAAATGCATGCTAATGGCCTATAGTGGAGATATAAGAATGGCATTTCTATGGAAAAATTGTATTTCCGGAGATAGACCCAAAAGAAAGAATAAATAAATGCTTAGTCATCTATAATTGCCAGAGGTGAGACCAAGTCATTGTTTTGCAAGTCACAAGTAAGTCTCGAGTCTTTGCATTCAAGTCCCAAGTCAAGTCCCGAGTCAAGACAGACAAGTCCCAAGTCAAGTTGCAAGTCCTCGAGTTTAAGCTTCAAGTCTTAAACAAGTCATTAGTGCTTTTTGCACAAATTACTGTCTCAGTGTTAATTACTATAGTAAATGAAATGTATACTAATTTACATCAGAAAGGCTTTTAAAATATGATATAATATAATAATATATAATATTATCAAATTTATTGTGGCAATGCAGATTAAAAAAAATAAAAAAATAAAAGTAACTGTTCATTGGGAAAATTAATCGTGATTTGCTACACATTAAGTTAAGTAAAATTAAGTAAAATATTGAGTCCCTGGTTAAATTATATTGTTAACGCGACAGTAATTGTACTAGAACATTCCTATATTTCTATGGCGACGTATCAAGCGCCACGTGGCACTTTTTGGGGCTACGTTACGTTACAAAACGTAACGTAAATCCATCCATTTCTCCCGAAAGACATGAAAGTGAGTGGCTGGTGAACAGGGAGAAGACTTTATAGTTACCTATAGGCTAAAATGTGCGTTTGTTGTGGGGGGAAAATAACATGTCTCAAAATTACATTTGAAAGGTTTATTATTTCCGCTTACTTAGATATCAGTGTGTTTTTTTTTTCTCAAATTATAAATGGTTTGCTAGTACTTGTGTATTTAAATGCCTGAAAAAGAAAAAAGAAAACATTTGGTTGAAAACTGTCTGAACGTGTGATAATAAATGACAACTGACTCGCGCTGCTGAACACACTCCATCACGCGCTCTCTGGCTCAGTGCCAAACGTGCGAAAACAGCGCTAATCAGCGCTGTGATCATGCGTCAATGATACAGTGCTATACTACAGTCAGTGATTATTACAACTCTGATCTGTGGTTTTAGAAGGTAGGTCAAGTCTTTCCAAGTCACAGGGCTCAAGTCCTAGTCAAGTCGCGAGTCATAGTTGTCAAAGTCTAAGTCGAGTCGCAAGTCATCTTTGAATATGTCAAGTCGAGTCGCAAGTCATCAAATTTGGGACTCGAGTCCAAGTCAAGTCCAAGTCATGCGACTCGAGTCCACAACCCTGATAATTGCAGTTCAATCTGTCACGTCAAACCAACTAATCAATACCTTTCCAAAATAGCAATAAGAATCGCATTAAAACCAGCCTTTATCGCAGTTATTGTGCTAAAACTAATTTATTTATTGATGTTTTGGTTGTTCTCACAATAATTGATGGCATTATTTTCTTTAAATATATAAGTATTTGCTTAAATATATGTGATTGCCTTGGTTGCAAAAAGCGATGCACTGAATGTTGACCTCAAGCTTCAGATGTGTGCAGGACCACAGGACACCACGTATCCGCCAAAACCGTGCCAAGCCTCCCTGAGACATCACAACCAGATAACACTAATAATTCTGCTCGGCTATTTTTAACCCACATTCAAAGCGTCTCGCAATACGTCCACGGGTGTTTGTGTTCACAAATGACACATCACTTAATGAGAAAGGTCAGCCCTGAGAATAGCACTTTAATGAAGGTGGAAGAGGTGACTATCTGTTCTATCCTTCCTTCAGCAACAAGCCCACAGGGACGCATACATACGTGTGCTGGTGACGAAGAATAGGGGGCGAACAGCATCACCCTGGATATATATATATATGCGTTCTCCCCCTCTCTGCCTCTCTCTTTCTCCCTATCTCACACTCTATATTCTATATTTAAATACCAAAACAAGCACACACACAAACAGTGGGATCACTGGCACACAGAAAATCTGGGATTTTTTTTCATCTAAAGCTGTGGATAAACAGAAAGTTTTGGGAGTTTCCAAAATGTAAAGAAAAAGACTACTATCACTAATCAAATTAGTAACACTGATCATGTGACTCCAGATTTTCCAGCTTTCACTGAAGCACAAGATGCTCTTGGAACATCTCAAATCATGCTGGAGATCATGATCACTGGCTCCACCAGTATTCTAATTCTTCTAGACATTTCCTTTGCATTCGACACAATCTCTCACAGTATTCTCATCTCACGGCTCTCTGCTCTTGGTATTTCTGGAACTGCCCTATCCTAGTTCACCTCCTACCTGTCTGGTCGCCAGCATTACATCTCTATCCGCCAGGCTAAGTCCACTACTGCCTCTGTCCCACACGGTGTTCCCCAGGGTTCTGTTCGTGGGCCTCTTCTCTTCATCATCTACATGATCCCATTAGGTAACATCATCCGTCATCATGGCTTTAAATTCCATTGCTATGCAGATGACACCCAACTATACATCCATTCTCAACGCAATGCTCCTTTCCCCACAAATTCCATATCAGCTTGTATTGATGATATAAATACTTGGATGACCAGTAATTTTCTCAAACTCAACACTGATAAAACAGATGTACTTATTGGTTCACCTCAAATTACATCCCGTTTCTGTGTTGACAATGTTAATATAGGAGTTTTGATTCAACCTTCCACCACTGTCAAAAACCTTGATATAATTTTTGATTCCTCTCTTTCCTTCCTTCCACACATCTCCTCGCTCACTAAGTCTGCCTTCTTTCACCTTCGTAATATCGCACGCTTAAGTCCATTTCTGAATTTCAGCGATGCTGAGACCCTAGTTCATGCTTTCATCACTTCATGGCTTGACTACTGCAATTCTTTTTTCTATGGCTTACCCAATTCATCAATAAATAAGGTACAATATATTCAGAACTGCGCAGCTGCGTCCTCACATACACAAAGAAATCTTCCCACATTACTCAGATTTTACACAGACTTCATTGGCTACCTGTTCGCTTCCGTATTCAATACAAGATACTCCTTATCACATTGAAAGCACTCCATGGTCTTGCCCCCAACTATATTTCTGATCTCATCCATACCTACTCCCCAGTTCGCACACTTAGATCTTCCGATACCGGCCTGTTGACGATCCGTAGGCACAAACTATCATCGTTTGGTGGAAGGGCTTTTTGTACCGCTGCCCCAACTCTTTGTAATTCTATTCCCCAACACATCCGCGACCTTTCATCATTACACGATTTCAAAACCCACCTTAAAACATATCTTTTTGCTACTTGTTTCCCTGACCCCTGACTCTATGATCTGATTTTTATGTATATGTACCTCTATCTATTATGTTATCCATCTCAGTTTATTTGTAATGTTTATATGTCATGTTTCTACGTCATGTTTATTTGTACTTTATTGTAAAGCGACCTTGAGTTTTCTGAAAGGCGCTATATAATATAAACGTATTATTATTATTATTATTATGATCATCAGGTTTTGTGGCAACACTTTACAAAAAGGTCTCAATGGTCAACGTCAGTTAATGCATCAACTAACAATGAGCAATTATGTTTGTTACAGTAGGCCTGTTTATTTTTATGCCAGTTCATTGTTAGTTCATGTTAAAGTCAGCATGAAACAGACGTTGCAATAGTCTTTTCGTCCTTTTGTTTAGGGAGCTCTGGGAAGAGGTTGTACCTTTGTTTTCTGGTAGCTGCACTCAACTTTTGATTGGACGGAAGCACTGGTCCTCATCCATCTCCTAAATCTCTTATGTCTGGCTCCTAGTGCCACACCCCGGTACACCGGTTCGGCTGGCGGGCTAAACGGCGCGAAGGGGTGATGTCTACACTGCATCACTGGCCGAATGAACTCCCACGACGAAGTCACCGGCCACCTACCTGCTATGGTTTGAAATAGCAGGGAGGGCAGATCTCTTCAGCCTTGGCAGGCCATCTGCCTAGGAGAGGGAAACTCTGATGTAAAACCTACGGCCCGAGGACATTGCTGTTACTGTCCCAGCTTGCTAGGCCATGGCAGATGAACCCCGGGTTTAAAGTGTGGGGTCAGTTCTGCGCAGACTGCACCTCCACTTGAATGCTCCTCCGTGCAGGCAAGAAGGAAATACCCACGTCTATCTTCTTATGCAGTCGAACTAAATCAAAGAAACAGTAGCGTATCCCACTCACCTTAAAAGGTGAGAAAGGACTCAAATTCACATGCTGGAACATCAGAACCATGTTAGACTCAGCTGACAGCACTCGACCTGAGCGACGATCTGCTTTAATTGCACAAGAACTTGCTAGGCTGGATGTTGACATCGCCGCCCTCAGCGAAATCCGCTTTTCAGAGGAAGAAAGTCTAAGGGAGCATGGCGCAGGTTACACCCTCTACTGGTCAGGCAAACTAGCAACAGAGAGATGCCTTTTAGGTGTCGGCTTCATGATCAAGGACTTCATCGCTACCAAGCTTGGAAGCTTGTCAGCGTCTACCACTTCGTGACCAGCAACACGCCACACTGCTCAGTGTGTATGCCCCAACTCTCCAGGCAGATCCTGCAGACAAAGATAAGTTTAACTCCGATCTACGCCGCCTTCTTCAAGATGTCCCAGCTGACGACAAGATTGTCATCCTTGGCGACTTCAACGCCAGAGTGGGCAGAGACTCAGAAACCTGGAAAGGCGTACTTGGAAGGCATGGTGTGGGCAGCTGCAACGAGAATTGTTACTCGAACTCTGCGCTGACCAGCTGTTTTCCATTACCAACACCATCTTCCAGCAGAAAGATAGTCTGAAGACAACCTGGATGCACCCTCGGTCAAAACACTGGCAACATAGACTACATCCTACTGCGCCAGCGTGACCTAAAATATGTCCTTCACACCAGGGTAATGCCCAGCGCCGAGTGTCACACAGAGCACCGCCTTGTCCGCTGCAAAATCACATTCCACTTTAAGGCCAAACCAGGGAAAGGTGGCGCACCGAGGAAGAGAAGAGCTGCAAGAGGGAGGGGAAGTGATTTTGATTTAAAATTACAAGGGCACATGAATTTACACAAATAATAATGTGCACAGATCACTTATGATAAATACTACATATTCCATTAAAAAAAGAATGGTAAATTTGTACTTCATATTTATTTGACTCAAGTCCATTAAATAATATTAACAAACACAACGTTTAATTTTAATAATGTATTAGTATGTAGAATTTAACATTAAGTAAAATTAGTAAATGCTTTAGAAGTATTTTTAAGTGTTAGTTCATGCAGAGCTGTCCCTAGAGGGGAGAAAGCTGGTGATGATACTCGGGGCCCACAACAACAACAACCTGCACCGGGGCCCCGGATACATTAGGAAAATTAGTTGCACTTTCTGGTGCCAGACTTTTGGATCCAACTGCACGTGTTTAATTTCAGTTGGTGCATAGAACAAAACCCCCCCACAAACTGTTGTCGCAGAGCAGATGCATGTCACACTGGAGGCCCCTGTGCTGAGCACCCGATGAGTTTGAGGGGGTGATGATGTTCCATTCATAGAAGCCTCTGTGACAGCCAGCCGCCCGCACACGCTCCATATTCTGACACGCTGACTCACTCGCCTTCAAACACCACACGTTACAAAAAGGCATACTGCATTTCATGCCTCTGCTGTTCCCCTTAGATAAGTTTGCTTGAAAATGTTTACAAACTTTTGCTAAATTTTTTGAGCGACATTAGTTAACGAAGCTCATTAGAATTTGTTTTTGAGTTGTTGTTTTTTGGTCTACAGCTTTGCATGAATCTCTAAAGCAAACTTAATACACTAATTAGGACCTATTTAAGGACTTTTTATGAATGCACGTAATAATTATTGGATATTAATATGATACTGATGCATAAAAATATTGATTCCTTTCAATTCACATTTATTTCTATAGCTCTTTTCCCAAAACAGAACGCTTCAAAGCAGCTTTCCAGAAAATGAGGATGGCCTACAGTGGAGATATCTATAAACATATTTATGTCTATGACTCACTCGCTTTACACCATGAATTACAAAAATGGCATCCTACATTTTATGCCTCTGCTGTTTCTCCCAAATAAGTTAGCTTGAACATTTTTACAAACTTTTGTTAAAGTCACCATGAAATCAAATTGACAATTCTTATTTTTAATGGAATATTATTTATCATAAATGATGTATCTTATATCAAAATCACTTCCCCTCCCTCTTGCAACGATATCTCTTCTCTTCTCTGATGACGAGGGCGGAGCAACCTGTCACTCACATGAGATCCACCAATAACAAACCACAACCATTCAACCATTCAAGCCCCAAATTCTTTCTGGTCTGTGAAGCCGCTTCACTCGGATATACATCACAAAAGACTATTTCAACTTCCTTTTAAGGCCGACTTTAAATAGTTTGAGAGATATTAGTTAATTAGGTTACTTAAAATTTGCTTTTGAGTTTTTATCTTCTGCATGAATCCCTAAAGCAAACATAAAGTCAAATTAGAACCTATTTGCTCACTTTTTTATTTCACTTTTAATACACACTCCTGATTTTATTGAGAATGATTCATTAGTGCACATTCCTCCAGAGAAAACCTATTTTGTCTTTAAAGACTTGCATCACTATACAGGCCACGCTAAACTATTAGTTAATATAGCAAATTAGCTATAGCTATAATCACTGCTTTTCTATCTTCGTTCTTGTTGGGTATCTTGTTTTCAGAAATGATCTAAACATAAACCTGAATATAGCCTACTGAATGATTATCTATTAAAAATGGTTATTTTGAACATTGTTGCTGTTGCCATTTCATAAAAACACGCTAAAATGCTGTGTGTCACATTAATGATGGTAAAATCACTGTAATACACAACAGCTTGTCATATCAACATATCTGTAATTGCCTGTAATTCTAGCTGGAGTTTGTCAACATTCACTGAATGAGGCGTGTTGCATCATCCCCTGAGCGATGCGAGAGACGTGTGCGCCGCTGGTTTCGTGACATGCAGTCTGATCCTAAGTGCATTCTGGAGTCTCTGTACAGACGTCCTCTGGGAGCAATCGTGTTTCAGCCGCACCACATCAAAAATAATAAGCTATTTGCATACCGTAGCTACTAGCTACTTCATCCAGCGCGGATTGAAATCAGTGTCATCTTACACGCCGCTGAAGCCTTCATAATGCTCACCGAACATAATGTGAACACAGTGTCAGCTTTGGATCTCATGTACATTCACTATCTCTGATTAGAGGCTATTTAAAGATAAACAAATTAGCCGTTAGCATATTGAAGCTAGCAGGGCTACATTTTGTAACACTGCTGTGCATCCAATGTGTAGTCCATGTTAAAACCTCTATTAACTACAAGGAGAAGGGAAAGGCTATATACATTTGATTTTCAATTCACAAATAAATAAATAAATAAATATTACAACACACATGCAAGACTCCATTGTAGTGCCTTTTTTATATTAAACAACTTAATTTGAAGTTCTTGTACTCTGGAAAGAAACCTATGAAATGGAGCACTTATTAGTTGTCTGTCTGTCTGTCTGTCTGTCTATTTACATACTTTAGATATCATGCCACTCACTTAAGCATAAGCTCCACACAACAAAGCATGTTTCCTTCCAAAGTTGCAAATTTTACTTGTGCACAAAATTGTAATATCACATAAAACATTTGTAAACAAAGCAGCGTTTCTATGTGCTCAAGAGAACAAAAATCGTCACTTCCTGCCTGGGAAATAAAATATCTGTAATAAAGATGGAAGTTGCTGCAATCGAGGAAACCACTGTGGCTCTTTTTTTCCGGGGTTATCTTGTAGGCCTACCATGTTAAACAGGAAACCAAGAAGATATTTTAAATGTTGATAACCAAACAATTTCAGTTCCCATTGACTTTTTTGACATTATATATTTTTGTCAATGGGAAGCAAAACTGTCTGGATATCAACCTTCTTCAAAATATCTTCAGCGCAGAATAAAGAAATGCATACAGGTTTGGAATGAGGGTGAGTAGATTATGATATAATTTTTATTTTTGGGTGGGCTTATTTAATATTGGCCAAATAGGTCTCAAACAATACCAGTAAACAGAAGCAAGTCTCCTCTCAGCACACTAGAAGCTAAGGGAGATTGGAGCTATTAATAACTTGGAGGGAGTTCAGAGCAGGACGACATGTGCCTGTCTCACTGTTACGAACAATGAGCTGCTTGTACAGAGACCGCAAGACCTGAGTCCCTCTTCCTCAAATCACATGGATGCACTTGTGTTTACTATCTATCTATCTATCTATCTATCTATCTATCTATCTATCTATCTATCTATCTATCTATCTATCTATCTATCTATCTTTGTATCTATCCATCTATCTTTGCTATATCTATCTATGTATCTATGTATCTATGTATCTATCTATCTATCTATCTATCTATCTATCTATCTATCTATCTATCTATCTATCTATCCATCTTTGAATCTATCCATCTATCTTTGCTATATCTATCTATGTATCTATCTATGTATCTATCTATGTATCTATCTATCTATCTATCTATCTATCTATCTATCTATCTATCTATCTATCTATCTATCTATCTATCTATCTATCTATCTATCCATCTTTGAATCTATCCATCTATCTTTGCTATATCTATCTATGTATCTATGTATCTATCTATCTATCTATCTATCTATCTATCTATCTATCTATCTATCTATCTATCTATCTATCTATCTATCTATCTATCTATCTATCTATCTATCTATCCTTGTATCTATCCATCTATCTTTGCTATATCTATCTATGTATCTATCCATCTATCTATCATTTTAACGGTCTAACGATCTCATACTTTCACTAAACTTTTTTACTTTATTTTTCATGTTCTTGCCCTTCTTTTGCTTTTGCATTTATTTTCTTTTGATATTTTCATACTTTCTTTCAAATCTCCCTTTTGCTTTCTTTCTTTCTTTCTTTCTTTCTTTCTTTCTTTCTTTCTTTCTTTCTTTTCACATTCTTTTTAAACCTTTTTCACTTTTTATTCATTCTTGCACATTTTCCTTTAATCACTCTCACATTTTTTCTTTCACTTCATGCTTTCTCACATTCTTTCCTTCTTAAATTGGCAAGAACAATCTATTTAGGAAGTAGCAAGAAATAGCCGCAAAGGATCCTCAAGCAAAAAACTGTCAGAAAAACAATTTGGTTTATCCAGGATCATGCATAACTCAATTTGACTATCGACATCATTTATCATTCTGTTATCAGCACTGAAACCATGTCTGTTTTCATATGCAAATTATTTGGTTTCACTTTATTTTGATGGTCCCTTTAACACATTCTGTTGACTATAAGTAACGTTGCACCTACATGTCAACTAACTCTCATTAGAGTGTTAGTTGAGTGTTAATAGACTGGTAGGGTTAGGGTTAGATTAAGTTGACATGTAGTTGCAAAATTACTTATAGTCAGTAGAGTGTCTGTTGGAGGACCATCACAATAAAGTGTTCACAGATATTAAGCAGACAATCTACTAATACTCTAATGAGAGTTAGTTGACATATAGTTGCAAAGTTACTTATAGTCAACAGCACGTTCAAAAGGGACCATCAAAATAAAGTGTTACCAACTTTTTTTTTAAACCGTGATGGTCAGTTAGCCCAGATAACTCAATCTGCAGTCAAGTGTTTTACTGTCTGATGGGCTCTGCAGAGCGGCTTTATGTAATGTGGATATGATGTTATGTGCTGTAATGTTTTTAAGTGGTGGAGGGCGGGGGAAGCCCATCCTCTCATCCCTGCACTGACTTCTTTGTTTACACGCCACCATATGATGTAACATAACCGAGGCTGTTGCCACGGCAACTGCCTGACTCCCACGCCCCGCCCCTCCTTCTTCGTCCCTCCACACATTCAAACAAAAGGGCTGACACTCAGTTGCCCCGCATCTAAGAGAGTTTGGCCAATTAAAAGCTCTGGATATTGGTCATCCATAGTTCTGGAATGTGTTTTTCTGTGGATCAGATGCTCATGCACAGCATGGTAATGTAAGATTACCACATGCTGCCATGGTATTCTAAGATACTTCAAAGAAAAACCATGGTGTTTATGGTATTTATTTATTGATTATTTTAAATCATTTTTTTTTCCAGCGTTCTTTTATTTTTCTTTTCTTTCTTTTTTAATACATTTCATGTCAAAAAGTGTAAACCTCACCCCACTTATACCTCACCCCCGGTTTTTAGCATCCTCAGTTCTAATGAGAAAAGGAAGGCCGCTGTCTGTATACACAAGTGTGATATCAATAGCAACACTGTGAATCTTTTTACGAGCTCGTGGCTCTGTGATCCTCGTTTTATTACTGCGCCAAGGTCATTTACTGTCCGGTTTCTGTCTTCTCCTCTCTGGGGTCCTTCCTCATCTGTCTTCACTCTGGGATCTGAGCAACAGTGCTAAGTGCTTTTTCAGACAGCAGAATTTCCTCTGTACTTCATTCATCTGGCATTTGACCTCTGTTTCCATGCCATCTGCTACACTGTTGCAGTACGTGTGATTTCACTCCGGACGGCAGTGCAGGTGTTCCTAATGTATGCTGCTTTCCGTATGGACTCAATCAATTAAGTTCCATTTAATCTGCCTTGCTTGATTTATTTCTTCACCCTTTTTTTTAGAATGGTCTCCTCTTCACCTTTGCGGAAATCGTTCCGAAGTCTTGACGTCTTTTGAAGAGACTTGTTTCATAGTGTGTTTGCAGAGCCCACAGGTGGCTCTGCCGATGTGATTCAGACAATGACGCATGGCCCGCTGGTGAGAGATGTTTGTGATTCATAAGTGTTCAGTTTGGATCTAGTGTATATATAAGCTATTTCCAATATGTCTGTCTAGATGAGAGAGTCTCCTGACAAATATTTTTTTTAATGATTTAAAAACCGGCCCAATCCCATGAAAAAACACTTTCACGCTGAAATGCTAATAGGATTTAAATAGGCAAATGCTTAAGAGTCTATGATTGGATCATTATTGCAGTGATTATTATGTTTATTGCATGTTATGTTTGGCGACAGTTCTTCTAAACCTAATTGATGGAGTGTGTAGCTTTTCATTTCTTAAAAAACCTTAAATGTATTGAAAGTCTTTGGGATGTGCTGGAGGAGACTTTACAGAGTGCTGGACTCTTGCATTGACAATACAAGATCTTGACCAAAAATTGATGCACCTCTTGATGGAAATAACATCACAACATTTACTCAAGAGAACAAAATCATCACTTCCTGGGAAATTGGCGTAGAATATCGTTAATAAAAACAGAAGTTGCTGTTGACACGCAATAAATGCTATATTGCGCTCGGATGCTGTTTTTTGGGAACGCAATCATGTGAGACACTTCTGGGAGGGAATTAAACCAAATCATTTTGATGACAGAATTTGACTCAGGCATTTCAGAATGACCAAACCAACATAAGGTACTGTGATATGTGATTGGCATTTTTTTAAACAATCTTAAAATTCTCTAAACTGTTAGTGCAATTGTCACAATTGTTTGCTGGAACATCAGAATATTTGACTCATGCTTCAAAAGCAGTTATTGTGTCAGTAAATTGGCCAATGACATCAAAATAGAAAGTGTTTTTGTCATTGTGTGAGGTCATTGTGTAAGGTCAAAATGTTTAGATGTTGTTGTTTTTTTCACCATGGAAGTATTTGTTATTTACAAATTGTATTTTTTTTTTAACTTTTTTGTGACATTGACTGCTTTCTACAATATACTAGAATGTATTTGTCTAGAATGTCTTTGTTTTGTCTAGCTGAATGAGCTTTTCAGATACAGATTTTAACAGTAGGTAAATATTTACTGCGAAAAGTCAATACTGTAGTAGCCTACACAAAAAGAAACTGAACATTTGTTTTGATGTAAAAGAACTGCATTTATTTTTGCAGAAACTGAATGTTACATGTAAACTGAAAATTCATTAATTTTTACACATGCTATTATGTCTTTCCGTAATACCACCACACATTCTTACATATCTTCCTATTGTTCTTCCACGACAAGCAACTGTGAATTTTCAGTAACAAAACTCTACTAAACCGCCTACTAAAAAAATAGTGTGAGCAAAAGCAAATGTGAGATTAAAAAAAGCAACCACACCATTTTAACTTGTTTCTACAACGCGTTGAGCTAGTCTGTCAAGTGTCGTGTTTCACACTCCTCGTACCAGAGTTCCTCGAATCACAAGTACAAACTGAGCTACTGAGCAAGTTTATAGCATCAGAAATGGCCAAAATTCAAATGTATATGCTTAAAATGCACTACGGTAAATGCACTACGGTTTTGGGATCAAGAGACACAGCGACAAGTCTTTATAAATTGATAATCTGCTCCTGTGTAATCATAATTTGTGTGAAAAATAATAATAGTTGTTTTAAAGCTGAAACACAAAATTAAAATGGAGTAAATGCATCACTGTAAAAATACTTAGCATCTGCATTCCTCTATGGCTACCAATGGAAATGTCCCATCCAGTATGACAGACTGAAAAATCTTTAGCCTAAATTTCTTGACACAAAAAAAGGAGGGGATTTTTTTAGGGGGGGGGGGGGGGGGGGGGGGGGGAGACGACTCACCAAACCAGTTTGAGGAGAAAGAAAATTTCCTTCTTTTCCATCTGTAAGTGACTGGAATGTCATTAGAAGAAAACTTAAAGCAGGAAAGCACCGAGAATGGGTTTTATTTGTAGCCAATGGGGAATTAAAGTGCTTCTTTATGGCTTCAAATTACTGCCATGACTTTTTCAATATTTCCATTTTTAAGACAAGTCAGATGCAACATTTAAACAACGGTGAGGCAACATTTTGAGGGAATCCAGTCTTTTACCAAATGCAGAACAGAGTCAAAATTTCCAGAAGAACCAGCAGGCAGATTGTCGGTAGGGGTGACGTCTCAACGGAACATGCCAAATAAAGACCTTTACAGATTAATGTAGAGAGTGAGGAAAACATCAGCCGGAGCTTTTCCATTCACTCCCAAAATGAATATAAATCAAATCACTCCACATTTCAGTTTGATTCCGGTTTGCAAAATTCCAGCCACAATCAAATGAATTGTTCCAAAACAAGTACAGTAGAACTCTATAACACCATGAAAGGCCTGCTATTGATTCGTCCCTCAGCTTGTAAAACCATGTTTACAGTAATGCACTTCAAAGTCATGGACTAATGCATTCTGAAGAGTTTAAAGGTGCATTGTGTAATATTTAGAAATGCAATATCATATACTATGTTTTCAGTGGTGTATAAAGACCTTACTTAATGAACTGCTATGTTTTTATTACCTTAGAATGAGCATTTTCTATCTACATACACGGAGGGTTATATTGAAATGCGCCGACATGTTTCTACAGGAGCCCTAAATGGACAAACACGTTTCGTCACTATGTTGTTCTTCGTGCAAAGAAGCTAGCAAAAGTCAGCGAATAAAACACTGACACAATGGTGAACAAGTAACAATATTATATGCAATAACATATCGTTTTACTGAATAATTAAGTAAACCTAATTTCTTAATTTATCTTTGTAAAGAAACCTCATTGCTTAACTGGCTACTCTCTGCTGTCTCAGACGACGACATCTTTTCCTGTTGGCCACCATAACTTCTGTTGGTTGCAATTCGCAACATCACCACTAGATGCAGCTACAAATTACACAGTGCACCTTTAATTAAACTCATATATTTGCTAAAATGATTTTTCTTCTAGAGAAATGAGACTTCCACTGTAACTGTATTACTGTAAATGCGATTGTTGTTTGTTTTTACAAACTAAAGGAGGAGTTGAAATGAATGTCTCTGACAACATGCCTAGAAGCTCTAGAAAAAAAAACCCAGCATGCCTTTAAACTTAATCCAAGTCTCTCAAGCAAAACTTCCTTAATATTGCTTCAGTTCAAGGAACCCATAAAGGCTTAGCTATTACTAATTGTATTCTCTTAAATCTTCAGAACGGATCTTGAATTGTGCTGAAACCCTGCCAGCAAGAAGAAAAAGAACATTATTACCCATCCTGGCTTTAGTGGGTGAATCCCGTTGCTCGGGGGAGACTTCTACTGGATCATACATCATCTGATTTATGGTCCACACACCACGTCTAATAATCCTTCTCTAGCTCCACAGCTCAAGGGACCAGAGCACTGCCACATACCTGCAGAAAGGGCATCATCTCTGGGTAACTGTCTGTGAAACGCCCCCACTGGAAGCACAGTGCCGATCGATGAAGGTGCTTTACCGCTGAGCAAGAAACTTCTGGAGTCTTAAATGCTAATGAGAGAGAAAAGAAAGGGGATTTCAGAAGTGCATGTGACACAAGAAAATATGCAATATATTCATGCCTCTACGATTTGTCCCTTACATGCCCTCATCCAGAAATCTTCACTCTAAAAATAAAACCCATACGGTGGAGCCTTCCAGGTTTATTTGACTACTTTTTGACAGAAACAGGCCAAGTAAGGAACCATTTTGCTACAACAATAAAATTAGAATTATAAAATAAAGGGATAATAATGAGGAAAGATATTTTGAGATTTTAAGTTTTAAAGCACTGGCTCCTTTAGTATATTAGATCCAAATCTTCAAAAGTCATTGGTAATAAATACAAATACTTTAGAGAATTTTGTGAGTCAATTTTGTGAAAAATATATTTATATATTTGTGTAAAACATAAAACTTATGAGTTTATATATTCATGTTATATAATTCTGTAAAAGAACATTACGTCTTGATGACACTTTCACCTTATGACAAGAACTAGAAAACCAATGTCACCAGACAGCCATACATTTTTAACTATGAAAACAGAAACCCCCTCAGACTGTCATAAACAGGAAATAATTATGTGGTTAAGTTTTGATCTGACGAATTTTTCATCCAAAACTGTAAATTGTCTGATAATTTACTCACTTTTTCAAGTAGTTCCACGCCTGTGTTGTTATTTTTCGGTGGGCCCCAAAACAAAAGAATCTCTATGAATCTCTTCTAGCCTACATCAATATGGTGTCCCGACCCTCCAAAAAGAACAAATAACATCCTAAAGAACAATGTTGTGTACAAATATTTCAAGTCTTCTGAAGTTATGCTAGTTTTATGTGAGAAACAGACCCATATTTTAGTTGTTGTTCACTTATTTCCCCCTGTTTCTCTGAGATCTCGTTCACAGTAAAAATATGTTGTACAGAAGAGCTGTGTGAATACTGCTTGTGTTAAAATATAAATAAATTAATTAAACTGCATTGGAACAACATGGGGGTGATTAAATTATGAAAGAATGGACTTTTTTTAGGTCAACTCCGTTTGTCCACGTCCGTTTCCCTCGTCTCCGGTCTGTGCTCTGGCGCCTCCTGTGGGCTGTAGGCTGAACACGCTTGTGTTTATTCCAGGAACCGGGTCTTCTTGTATAATGAGTCACATGAGATTACAGCCCTGTTTTAGATGCTTACATCATGTACATTATTGGTCTCTACGGATCTGTCTTTAAAGCAAAACAGCGCAATATCTGGTGAATATCTTAAGCTATTCTTCCATTTCATCCAAAACACAAGTACAGTAGGCCTATTTGCTCATTCTCTTCCACAATCCAATAATTATGCAAGCAGGCTTTGCATATTGTTTTATACTTCAATTTTTTATTGCTTTTTTTATTTTAATATATTTTTTAATGTTTATGTGCAACTGTTTAAATTACTAGTATTATTAAAGATGCTATTGAATTCACAAACCCTTGATATTAGCGACACCGGTGGTCGTTAAGTGAACTGCAGACAGCAACTTATTACAAGTAACATAGTCTAGAGACTAAATAACAGCGGTTAGGAAAGCATCTGATCATAGTGATGTGAATATTTTTGCACCAGCTCTGCAGTCACTGGTGTCATGTCGACAGATGAGGTAAAAGTAACCTACACAGTTATGATGGATTAGCCTAGCCTATATCTGAAACTATAGACAGGCCTATACATCTGGCAATGTGTGACTAAATACGGTAATCACTTTTCTTTGCATGGCACATTGACATTACTGTACAGAATGGCTCGTTTGACATGATCCCGAACCTTGTATGTCACTCGTTTCATGTGTCCTTGAGAAGAGAGGCTCTCCAGCGCGCAAACGTCACATCCTTTTGATTTTCCCGGCAAAGACGTCCCGAATCGAGTCCTTCACATGTAAATCAAACTACAGGCTCTGATACAACCTGAAGTCGGGAAAGGTCTTGTTTTGTTGTTGATGTTCCGTTACAAGCTGTCTGATCATACATTGGCAATAAAAAGCGTTTAATACCTGAAAATTCTTACAGCCCATTTTTTTTACTTATTTCTTTTAAGTTTTATTAACTTATTTTACAATGCAGTGATTGTCAGCTGGTAGGTCGCCACTCCAAAATGGGGTCTGTTCTACAAATACGATGCAAATAATGAAATGCAACTAACAATAAAATTGTGCACATTGAGGACAGCAAAATATGGTTATACATTGCAAATGGAAGAGTCATCTCAGACTGTTTACCCAATCCAACTTCATCACAAATGAATTGCAAATATGGAATTCGGCAATACATTATTGGCTACCATTGAAATTAAATCTTTGAATTAAAAAAAAAAAAATTCACCACTTGATGTCCAATGTATAATGTGCATCTTTAAGCAAAATCGGTCGACAACCACTGATTTAATGGCATGTAATTATGCAATATTGTAGCTGAAATAAATCAACTGTTAATTCAGAACATTAAACTTTGCACTGTCAGTGAACTTTATTCCCTTTTGTTCATAACTAATGAGACGTATGATTGATTCTTGGTTTAGAAACCTGTATAGCAGACCAAACTTGGCAAAGAAATGAGATGAAGGTGAAGAGAAGAGATTGTAATGCTTTTCTAAGTTTTGCGCTTGATTTAATTCCACGTTGATGAATTAAACATGGCGCCGGCTGCCGCCCACTCTTGGAGTTAGGTAATACCAGTGGCGCGTGGAGACCGAATGCTCCTGAGAGTGTGTGTATGTGTGTGTATTTTTACCCAGACTAGGGAGGGTATGCGCTGATGACTCACACCCTTTCACTTTGCTGTTACCCCCCTTGATACCGCCTGGAAGAAATGTTAGTTTAGGCATCTCCATGTAGCCAATCTATTTTTAGTCAAGAAGAAGTTTTCATTGTGTTCCTTTATATCTAACTTGCTTATGGTGTTACTTAAATCACTACTTTGCCACTCCGGCTGCTACAAAAGCAAAAGTTCTGGAGATAATTAGGGGTGTTTGCAAAAAATTGTTGTAGGATTTACTTCGAAACTATTTTCACTCAGAAATTGCTAGTAAATTTAAACCAATGATTACAAAGAGACGGTAAACAACACATTGAATTAAAGATAAAATTTTATAGAAAAACTGATACTTACAATCCTGATACTACACAAGCTTGTTTTGTTTATAGAAGCTTGTTTCTGCCACGGAATAAAACATTTTAAAAGATAATTGTGACTTTTTATCTCACAATATTCTGACTTTTTTCTTACAATTGCGAGTTTACATTTACATTACAGTTTTTGTCTGAGAATTGTGAGATATAAACTCGCAATTGCGAGTTATAAAGTCATAATTGCGAGACATAAACTCGCAATTGCGAGGAAAAAGTCAGAATTGTGAGATATAAAGTCCAATTTTGAGGTATTTTTTTTTCTCAGAATTGCGTTTACATCTCACAATTCTGACTTTATAAAAAAAAAGTCAGAATTGTGAGATAAAAAGTATTCTGTGGCGGGAACAAGCTTCCATAGTTTTTTTTCTTTGTTGTTGCATTTTTGCATCTTAAAATGTGTCTGAGCGTATTTCACAGTGCCAACGCGATTTGAATTGCATTCTCAACATTGCCTCAAGGGGCGCTATGGTGAGTGTACACGCAAAATTGTCTTCTTACAGATCAACTACTGTCAAGAAAGAAAATCTCGAGCGAGTTAGCTCAAGTTTGGCTGAGCCATTGCCTTATGTAACACTATCTAATGAGTGTAAATGTATTTGTCCCGAACCGTCACGGTACGGCGCGAGTCAGACAACGAATACCGTCAGTCACACAGTGGCGATCCACATTACAAAACGCTGTTTGCTGACCGCCACAACAGGAAAAAGAGCAGAAGAGACGATCTATGCACCAACCCAAAACAAGAGTTCAGATGGCATTCAACAGGTTGCTAGCTAGCCTATACGCTGAGTTTCCATTCATTTTTGTGACGCTCTCCACAAACTTCACGGAAAGGAAACCAGGACGGCAGAAAGCGGCCAATAAAAATAGACCTATGTGTTACTTTTATCTGTATGACCATAAATGATGGAGTATTTGAAGTTGTTTCCGCTGTTATAATGAGACAGAATCATTTGGCATTGTGCCGATTTGTGTCGCGGAAGTCCAATGATGAAATATGCGTGTCCTGGAAATGAAAATGTGCCGCTTCACTCGCTGTCTCCTCGTGGAAAGGAAGTAGGCTCAGATGTACAGTAGATGGCACGTTCTCTCCTACTAAAAGCATAGTTACTGAACTTTGTGCATCCGCCATTGTCACTGCATGTTAATGAACTGTTGCACGCAAAGAAAATGCCATCGTTGCGTATGTTAATCAAACCAATACGTTTGAAAACAGGCATTGCAATTTACAGTGCAGCATTGGAGTAACAAATCAACAATTCCTTCATTTTGTTTTTCAAGCAGTCCGGAGTCTGGGGGGACGGGCGGACATGTAAATGTACCGAACTCTTATCAAACCGTGACCCCAAAACCGAGGTACGTACCGAACCGTGACTTCTGTGTAGCGTTACACCCCTTCTATCTAATCAGGGCTTTCCAAGGGCTCACGATGGAAAGGTCAGTGGAACTGCTTGGAATGTCTGGGATAAAAACAGCATCTCTGTTGCAGCGAGCGAAGGGTGGCAGGGAGACGCCAAAGCTGCGGAGAATTGCTGACGGCTCATTAGAACAGCCTGAGTGCCAGAGCCGGGTCAGACCGGAAGAGGAGATCCATGCGCTGATACGAGCCGGAGCCATTGTGGAGGTTTGGGGACCGAAGGGTTTGCTGAGGATCCACAAACGCTTGGCATTTCACACACTCGCCGAGGACCAAAACTGTTGGAGAGAATCTGGGAAAAGTCAGAGATGCTGTTTTAGGAACTGAGGATGACGTGGAGTTCAAGCACAGATCATGTGCTCACAAAGACTCTTTTAAGAGATATTTTTCTCTCAAAAAATCTCCTGCCAGAATAATGCCAATAATATATTAATATATTATCCAACAAATCATTTTTATGGAAGCACATATCTGCTAAATAAGAAAAAACATGCGTTGGTAAATCGTAATTATGACATACTAAGCTATTTTAATGAGATGAAAAGTCAAAATGACAAAAGTCAACATTCTGACTTGAAAAATAATAGTTATGATATAAAAGCTGAAATTATAACATATTAAGTCATAATTATGAGATAAAAAGACAATTATGGCAAACTAAGTCATAAATATGACATATAGGTCATAATTGTGAGGTTAAAAAGTTGACATCATGACAAAAAAATCTAGATTATGTGATGAAGTTGAAATGATAACGTATTCATCATTATAAGTCATGATCATGAGGTAAAAAGATGAAATTATGACAAAGTCAGTTATGAGCTTAAAAAGTTAAAATGATATGATACAAAGTCAAAATGATTACTTTTTGTCATAATTGTGACTAAGTCATCATTTCAACTTTTAATAAAGTAATGTTTCTACTTTTTATGTTTACAGAAGCAGGATTTTTATTATTATTATGTGGCAGAAATTGGCTTCCATACATTTTATATAGAAAGGCAACATAAATAAAATAATGCACAAAAAACATATATTTGGAAAGTCAGCACTACACTCTTTGGACTATTTTTGTAACTTAAAATAAAATAAACATTGGCTTAAATCAAATATAAAAAAACTTGCCAACAAGTTAACTTGATGAATTAAAATAACTAAAAGTGATTTCTCATAAAGTGATTTTCTTCTGTATATCATAAAAATAGAGCTTTCGATGCCTAATCCATCAAATAAATATTATGCATTTCTGCAAGGCAGTATATTTTTTATGCTGCTTTGCCTAGTTTTGGACAAATTTACTTGTATACTTAAATGCAATCCCAGAAGACATTGAAAATCAGTTACTTTTGATTCTCAGAAATTTGGCTCACCCTGCACACATCCTCTTTGTATGCAAATTTTTCTCCAACATTTTCCTTTTTATGAAACAATGCCGTCTCAGTAACTGTGAGGGATCCAAACAAAATGGCTCTGGTAATGATGTCTTCCTTCCACATATAACAGCTTGACCTGAGTGCTTTAGATCGGCTAATTCTTGGCAGCAAACAAGCGGATGCTTCACTGTGTGTGTGTGTGTGTGTGTGTGTGTGTGTGTGTGTGTGTGTGTGTGTGTGTGCGTGTGTGTGTCCCTGCATAGAGAGCGAGAGACACAGGCGCCCCCTTGTGCTGGTTTATGGACAATACAGAGTATTTGTATTATGCAAACAGCAAGGGAACACTTCAGGGTTATTATCGTAATTAAAACTAAACCAAACCATAAAAAAAAAAAACATTTGAGTTACTTGAAATAAAATAAACATTAACTGAAATAAAATAAAATTAAAAATTTAGTTTGATGTATATCTATAGATTTAACAAAATGATCAAATAAAAAAAAAAGATTAAAAAGCTGAAATTATGACAAAAAGTCGAAATTATGACATGTCACAATAATGACATAATTAAGATTAAAAAGTCAAAATGATGACTTTTTATGTCATAGTTAATAGTTATGTGTGTGTGTGTGTGTGTGTGTGTGTGTGTGTAAAAGTCAGTTTCGACTTTTCATCTCATAAATGACTTTTAAAAATTATTAAATGGCCAAAATTTTTTTTATTAAAAAGTTGAAATTATGACATATTAAGTCATAATGATTAGCCTACATTCTATAGTCATAATTAAGGGTAAAAGTTATATATCATTAACATAATTATGAGATAAAAATGAAATTATGACAAACTAAGTAGGAATTATGATAAACAAATTCTAGAAATATAATAATATCATAATTATACTAAAATAACACTGCATTAGAATGTAAGACCAAGTGGCATAAAATATTTAACACACAAAAAAGTTTGTCAGGCAGCTAAAATGTAGCCATGTCTAAACATAAAGGCCAACCGCTTTTTTGATTATGCAACTGAATTGTCCAGATAAAGTCAGGTAAAAGTCAAAGGAAGTGATGTTTGATGCTAGCATCCTCAGTGACACGGGTCTCGGTGGTCTGTGTGGCGTGGGGACAGTAGGGGACAGCTGACATGTCATCGCACGCGACCGCCCGCTGCTGTCCCGACAGACTCCCCTCACTCCCGAGGAGATGAACAAAGGAGAGGCACTTGTCCGGCGCCTGCCAGGGGCGAGGATGCTCCATTGTCTGCGTTTGGCTGCAAAGGGCGGCGAGAGCGTGTAATGAAACAATGGAGCCGAGGACCGAGTCCATTTTCGAGGCCCTGCTAAAAATAGCGTGATACACCGAACATCATAAATCCCTAGTTCACTGTGAGCTTTGGTGGGGCAGAATCCGAAACTTGAGAGGACCTGGAGCTCCAGGACACAGCTCGAGGAATCCACATGCTTTATAGGTCGAGGGTCAGGTCTGCTGGCAGACACTGTTTCCTCCTTTTTTTCCCTTTCCAAGTTCAAGAATGCAGGAAGTTCTATAGTCTTGATGTCTTCTAGACACACGAGCATGTCTTGCACATGAAATTGGCCCTTTTGAGTGCGCATAAATCATAGCCTATTTACAGCATAAAACAACCGTATTTGGAAGTTCGAGTGGTTTTCTTCAGATATGAAAGCACATCAATTCAACTTGTTTTTTTTTATTTGATTAAATTGTCTTTTATTTAAATTACTTAAATATTATTGTGCAACTGACTTATATGAATTAAATAAAACTAAAACTATAAATTGTATTTTCAGATTTATTTCAGTGGTGCTTTTAACTTCACACTGCATTGTTGAATTAAAGTTATTTTTCATTAAATCAAATTATATCTTAAAAATAATAACAAAAAAATGCGATGTAAAATTAATGAATAAATCTATAAATAAGTTCATTATTATTAATTCAAAATCATTTCCGTAAAATAAACAAATCAAAATAAAATATGTAAAATAAACAAACATTTAATTAACCATTTTTTTGAATTACAGGTTTTATTTGTTAAAATTAACTACATGTTAACATGAACTAACAATGAAAAAAACTTCTAAGGCATGTTAATTTCAACATTTATTAATGCATTATTAAAATTAAAAGTTGTATTTTTTTAATATTATTTGGACCTGAGCAAACAGCTGCATTTTAATGAACTAACATTAACAAAGATTAGTAAATACTAACCAATGCATTGCTTATTGTTAATCAGTGGTGTAAAGTAACGAATTACAAATACTCTCGTTACTGTAATTGAGTAGTTTTTTTTAGGAATTGTACTTTTTTAAGTAGTTTTAAAACAGTGTACTTTTACTTTTACTTGAGTACATTTTAAGTGCTGTATCGGTACTTTTACTGCGCTATTTCCCCTGAACCTGCCGTCGCTACATTTATATTAATATTTATTTTTATAATAAGTCGTCATGTGACTCCATGCGTGATTCCCGTCAAATCGCGCGCGGAAAACTTTGCATCAACCCAGCATCAACAGACTTCGAGACACCTGGCGCCAATTTTGTTCACGAAGTGACTTTCGGAGTGGATCTTGAGCCTGGAGGAAGTTCATGCATTTGTGTCTTCATATAGGCAAAAAAACAGCGCAAGCGTCACACCTCACACGTGCTTCAGTGTGTGTGTGTGTGTGTGTGTGTGTGGTAAATGAAACTGCGCGTCGGCTGCACCATTCATTCACACAGAACATGCAGGATTCGTATTTAAATGGTCTTTGTGGTTTAATATTCACACTATATCGCGATTTGATTTCAAGTGTACTGAACTGCTTTCTATTTTTCCTCAAAAAAATTACAAATTCCGTGAAATTCCGAGTTATAAATTCCTTTTTTATGACTGGATTTTGTCAGCATTTTAGGGGGGGCGGGGGTCGTCCAAAACAATGGTAGGGGAAACGCTGTATTTTTAGTGCTAGCAGTCAAAAATAAAACTGTTGGAGAAATATTGAAATACTGTTTCTTTTTTTCTATGAATCTGTGATAAAAGAGTAAGCTACATTTTCAATTTGCAGGGTATAAGTTGGACTAACATTCATAGCATAATACTCACTACTCACTACTCTTGAGTACTTTTAAAAGGGCTACTTTTTACTCCTACTTTGAGTAGTTTTTAGGACCGGTACTTTTACTCTACTCTCACTACATTTTTTGACAAGTAACAGTACTTTTACTTGAGTATGCTTTTTCAGTACTCTTTCCACCACTGTTGTTAATTAATATTGGTTAGTGTATAGTGTCAACTATAACTAGTGTACACCACTATACAGTGGGACCTTTAATGGATTAAATGAAGGTGTGTGTGTGTGTGTGTGTGTGTGTGTGTGTGTGTGTGTGTGTGTGTGTGTGTGTGTATAGTAATCCATTTATCATGAAATAATTAATAATAAATCGCTTGTTTATTCCCCATCTCAAATATGTTGTCTTTTAAAAGTGAAATGCTAATAAATGAATAAAGCTGAACTGGTTGAAACTGGATGGAGTGAAATGTCCTCAGTGCCCTATAAATCCCCACACTAAATGTGTGCCGAACCAGAACAGACTGGTTTAGCACTGAAAGTCACTTCTTGTTTTTGTTTTGATATGATATCATTCACCGTACTGTTGCTCCTCGATAATGAATCTGTTTTTCTGACCCACTGTTCAATTCTTTAAATTCCAGAAGGGTTTGAAGGAAAGGTCTTTTTCTCGAGTGGATCCCGTTACAGCAGTTTCCTGCTGTGTTCCCAACATTTCCAGGTCAAACACATTCAGCATAACGCCGGGCCGCTCCGCTGTTTCGGCCGAGGAGATGGGAATATGACCACAAACTTCAGGAACAAAACAAGATATCGATGACAAACTGCTTTCCTATGCCACTGATTGATAATACAGTGTGTGTGACACAAATGAACTTAGCTATCCACTTCATTTGACCTCAAAAACACATAAAAGCACATACAAACATTCATAGGAAGAAACATTACAAAAGAAGTCTCGGTTGTTTCCCGTAGACAACAATGAGATTAAATGCAGATCAAATGGATCTGATACAGTGTTATTTTAGGATTTACACACTATTATTGTTATTTTTAATTAGCTTTGTTTTCATATTTCAGTTTTCATTGTAATTTTAGTTCTTGATTTAGTCATTTTTCTTTGTGCCTGTCATTTTTATTCGTTTTTTATATAGCCTATATTTCTATTTAGCTTCAATTCCTATTCATTTCAGTTTTAGTAATTTTAGTTCTTCTTTAACTTAAACTTATTTCATTTATTTTTTTCATATAATATTCATATTTTATTTCAGTATATTTCATTTCATCGTTTTATATAGTTCACAATAACAACACTGTTCACTTCTTCAGAGTTTGATATCATCTGTGCTTAGACTTTTTTCATCAGATTCTCAAGGATAAATTAGAGCTATGCACATTTATATTATAGCTGGCCCATATGTCAACCATTTGTGTCTATATTAAATATTTTAAAGGTGAACTAAGTAACTTTTTTTTACCTTAACCGAACAGCTTTGGAGTCATTGTAATATACTGATTTCGTGTTGAATGGTGGTCGTCTCGCACCCCCCCCCCCCTGGTGATATCAGGTCTCGCGAGGTAACGAATTGCTTTATGGCAAAAAAGATCTGATAAAATTCTGATAAAATAAGCATCAAACAGACATAACCCCGCGCACATACAATACAGACTGCCGACAGTTAAACAGGGCGCTGGCAGCTCTTAAAGGGGCCACACCTTATTTAAACTCGTTACAGCTTCCATCCTACTGAACAGGTACCGGTGAACAGGGGGAGGGGATCAGGCCGTGAGTGCAGAGCCATCTCTGCGTGAGTGCTATTTACGACAGTACAAGTACTCCACAGCAACTCCAGGGGTCGCTGTTTGACAAAAACGGAATTCCTGCATAGTGCACCTTTAAAGGGATAGTTTACCCAAAAAATGTAAATTATGCCTTCATTTACTGACCCTCAAGTTGTTCCAAACCTCTATTTGAAGAATGTTGGTAACCCGACAGTTGATGGACCGCATTGACTTCCATAGTATTTTTTTGCTGATATAGAAGTTAATGGCCTCGGTCAAATGTTTGGTTACCAACATTCTTTAAAATGTCATCGTTTCTGCTCAACTGAAGAAAGAAACTCATTCAGGTTTGGAACTCGAGGGTGGTAAATGATGACAATTTTAATTTGGGTGAACTATCCCTTTAAGAGAATTGTATGAGACAAAATTGATATGCAGATGAATGCAGTCAGACAGACTCCATTAAATGTAATGCACAATTAAAGTCACCATGAAATCAAAATCGACAATTCTTTATTAATGAAATATTGCACTATTTATTATTAGTCTAATTTTTTTATTTTTTTATTTATGTGCCTTGTGATCTTTAAACAAAATAACTTCCTCTCCCTCATGCAGCGAACATCTCTTCTCTGATGATAAGGGCGGGGCAACCTGTCACTCACATGAGATCCACCAATAGCAAACCACAACCATTCAAACATCCAATCAAATCCTAAATTGACTAAATCAAATCCCACCCTACATTTGTTCTTGTTTGAGAAGCCATTTAATAAAATTGGGCAGAAAAGACAATCACGACTTCCGTTTCATGTATTTAAAGAGAACAATAAAATATTCCTCTGGGCATAGAAGATGATTCTAGGCTTCATGCGCGGCTCTTATGAAGCACTTCCTGAATCAGTATCCAGGCACATTGCATAGAGTAGAAACACTAGCGCACACCCGACTCCCTCCATACTTCACTAGAAGCGTTGAAAGGCTCTTTACACGGGGGCCGCTGAAGCACAGCAGAGCTGGACAGCACAATGCACACAATATCCTGGAATGAAATAACAAAATAACACAATAACAAAAGCCAGCGATAATCAGCAGGGAACTTTGACTCCCAGACTAGCTGATTAAATTCCTCTGCTGTGACTCTATTGTACCATCTCGTTGAACTTCCGCAGCTGTGCTGTTAAAGTAATGAGCATTGTGCTCATTTAAAGGTCCACGGAAAGGTCCACAGAGGTCTAAGCATCCAAATGGGGCAGAGGCTTCAACACAGGATACTTTGCCCTGGGACGTTTCTAGTGGATACTCATTTTGGGGGGCTTTGATGTGGTCGCGCAGCCAAAATAGGGAGTGACGTGGCTGACAAACGACACAATTGTTGGGCATTGAGCTGACGTTTTGATCCATGTTTGTGATTTTGAAAATGTCTGGGAATGGTTATGATTGTTCAGAGCCATCAGTTAGCATTATTGATCAGTGGCTCTGTTCCAGAACACAGTGAGCTTACTACAGTACATACTGTACGCCATATTTTATGGCATATGTGGCATCACACAGCTATTTCAAAATGTTTGCAGCACAATTATGCTATGTTTTGTGTACTGCAAACTTTAACAGAACATTGCAGCCTAACATCTGAAATATGAGTCCTAAATTTTAGGTAATATAGTTCCTATAATATAAGTCAAATTATTATCAACATACACATTACAGCAGAGAAACAAAAATCAAAAGCAAGAAAGACAAAAGAAAAGATTTTTAATTTAGTATGCCTATTTAATAATATATATACACCTGTTCAACTGCTCATTAATGCAATTATCTAATCAGCCAATCACAAGTAAGCAACTCAAAGCATTTAGGCATGTAGACATGGTGAAGATAATCTGCTGAAGTTCAAACTGAGCATCAGAATGAGGAAGAAAGGGGATTTGAACGTGGCATGGTTGTTGGTGCCAGACGGGTATTTCAGAAACTGCTGATCTACTGGGTTTTTCACACACAAGCATCTGGGTTTACAGAGAATAATCAGAAAAAGAGAAGATCAGAAAAAAATATCCAGTGAGCGGCAGTTCTGTGGGCGAAAACGCCTTGTTGATGCCAGAGGTCAGAGGAGAATGACCAGACTGGTTCAGCTGATAGAAAGGTAACAGTAATACGGTCTGCAGAAGAGCATCTCTGAACACTCAACATGTCAGACCTTGAAACAGAAGAGCTACAGCAACAGAAGACACACCAGTGACACTGGCTACAATTCACACAGACTCACCAAAATCAGACATGGAAGATTGGAAAGACGTTGCCTGGTCTGATGAGTCTATTTCTGCTGGACATTCACATGGTCGGGTCAGAATTTGGCGTAAACAACATGAAAGCATGGATCATCCTGCCTTGTATCAGCGGTTCAGGCTGGTTCTGGTGGTGTAATGGTGTGACTGAGGTTTTCTTGACACACTTTGGGCCTGTTAGTACCAATTGAGCATCATTTTAACGCCAGCCTGAGTTTTGTTCCTGAACATGTCCTTACCTTTATGACCACAGTGTATCATCTTCTGATGGCTTCTTCCAGCAGGATAACACGTCACAAAGCTCAAATCATCTCAAACTGGTTTCTTGAACATGACAGAGAGTTCACTACACTCAAACGGCCTCCACAGTCACCAGATCTCAATCCAGTAGAGCAGCTTTGGGATGTGGAGGAACGAGAGATTCACATCATGGATGTGCCGACGACAAATCTGCAGCAAATGTGTGATGATATCATGACAAGATGGGCCAGAATCTCTGAGGAATGTTTACAGCACCTGGTTGAATCTCTGCCATAAATAAAGTGGCCGGTGAGTGTATAATATATATTTATTTAAAGCAACTCTGCATGTATCCTTTTAGCAAACAAGACAAATCTCAAAATGCACAAGCACGGTGAAACCATCCTTGGAAAATGGAAAAGTCTGAGAAGTGTTAATAATACTAATATCCATTTACTTTAGCCTAATATTGCATCATTAGTTTATTGATTCCAATGTTGAAAAGTCACTTTGAATAAAAGCCTCTTGCAAATGCATATAAAAGGCCTAAATGTAAGCGTCGAGCATTCCAGATGCTGCCTTTAAAGGTAGCTGCTTATTTGGACAGGGAGCTTGTTGGTTTTGGAACAGAGCCAGAGTCGGGCCGTGTGGCACAACCTCACGTCCTTTATCCTCTGGCGGCCGTCGTACATCCGTCTTCACGCCCGTTTTAAAGGATTTCTACCAAATTTAGTGCTCAGATTAAAACAGTGGTTCTGAAAATAGTACTGTGGCGCCCTCTGAATGTCTCCAGGAGGGCGTCTCCTCGTCCGCAGGGGGTAAGGGTGCGCTGGGTCTGCACGTCCACGCCAGTGTGCCAGTGTGGGTGCCAGGGGTGCGGCCAGGGATTTTGGGCCCCATGAAAAAATAGGTACTACTGCACCCGTTCAATTAATAAAATCGATCTCTGGGGCCCCTAAAAGTGTGTGGGCCCTTAGAATCGTCCTAACTTTTCCCCCCTTAGCGGCGCCCCTGGTGGGTGCGCTGGGTCTCGTCCGCAGGGGGTAAGGGTGCGCTGGGTCTGCATGTCCACGCCAGTGTGTCTGTGTGGTTGTGCTGCAGATAGACGGCTAAAGGAGATGAAAAGCCTCTGTATAGACTAAGTGACCCATGAGGCCATGAACTCGCTTCTTGTCGCATTATATTTCTGCAACCAATGACTTATGAAAAGCAAACAAGTCAGTCTGACCTCTATTGTGATTTTTGGTGGTTATACAATTGACGTTGTACTATTCATCATGAATTCAGCAAAAAGGAGCCAAAAAGATAAAATGTCAGCCAAGACTATATTAAAACCAGACTATGTCCAGACACTGAGTCAAAGATTTAATGACAATCAGACAAAACTGACCCAATTGAATTGCATTTATTTATGCCAACTGGATTTTTCTTCTTTTCAATTTCAACTATTTAATAATAAAACAAACATTTCTACATTCTATATATAATTATAGATTTTTTTTTAATTAAGAAGGGATGCATTAAATTGCCCAAAACATTTCCAGCTTTGCATCAATTGAATGAAATTAGTTTTGCAAAATACAAATATGACTTATTGATTTAATATTTATGGACTTATCAACTGTCATTTCTGCAAACACCATTTATTACTGACAATAAGTTTTCATTTAGTAAATGATGACCACAAGGCGACTTTTACTGCAAAACCTTTTTATTTCAACTGACCGCAGAGTATTTTACAGAGGAGCATTTGTTCATAAATAAAGGTGCTGGAAAGCACAGCTGTTTGCTCATACAAAATTTAAAAAAGAACATATCATACACTATCTACACACGCCACTTCCTGCTGAGCGGCGCTTAAGAAGGATTGTCAGAAATCCATTTGCACACATTAAAGTCTAAAAGAGTTACATTTTTGCATGACATACACGACAGGCGTTTCATAGGAGAACCCGCGTTGAATGTCTGTCACGGATGTGTCGGTATCATGACCTTCTCTGTATTACAACCTTCTACATCTCAAGGCCTGAAATCACATCGTCCATTTATGGCACGTCTTCAATTCAAAATAAGCCTTTTTTCACACACATATGACTTCTGAATATAGCAACTGACCAATCAGCAGCTCTGAATTTGACTGGGTCATGAGGACACTCGCCCAAGTCCAGGTGCTAAACTGGTAATACGACCCTCAAAACTGTGCAAAACAATAAAAAACAAAGCTTTTTTCTTGCAGAAAAGACATGCAGATTTATTGTTCCCATAATCTTAAAAAGGCAGCTATAAAAGTGTTTCAGCACCAATTCTGCTCAGGCAAACTTCCTCAAAACATCACAATCAATCAAACCTTCTTGCAAAGGGAAAATACTCGGTTTCAATACACTCAAACACACCTACACAAGCAGACAGCAACACGGACGGCACACTTCTACACAACTACAGCTTCACTCATGAACACAGACACCTAAAGCTTGTGTTTCAAAAACATCATGATCAAATATGCCATGACTTTAGCCAATTCTTTTTATTTTTTCCCCCTTCAATTTAATGTTTTGTCCTTCTCTACAAACGTGTGTTTGTAGATGAGGTGCAACCTGGACTGAAAAAATAATACATATTTCACGGGGAAAACAATTAAAGTAGCATGTGAAATTGTATGCAGTATGTTATCATTTTCAAATGTAGTCACATGATCTCATTAGGTTGTAAGTTTAATTCAGTTCCATCCTTATAAAGTTCTTTAAAATAGTTATTTTGCATCTTAAATGCAATTTTGTGGTTATCATAGGGTATTTCATGCATATAGAACATGTTCATACTATGCACAGCACACTATACATAACACTGCGAAAAAAAAAAAAAAATCTTAGCATTTTTCATCCTGTTTTCCAGTAATATCTAAATTTATGCTTTTAGTTTTATGCTTAGAACAAATATCTGCCAACAATTCCCTTTTGAATTAAAAGTACTTTTCTTATCCCACTGGCAGATATATTTTCTCTTTTTAAAGCTTAAACTCACTTAATTTTGATATTTAATATTTGTCATTTTGCTTTTAGAATGTGTAGATATTTGTACTGGATAACATGTCAAAAGCACTAAATATTAAATCATTTTTTTGCAGTGTACTGCAGCAATAGAGATTGGCAGTACGCCATTTCACAAACAGCGTAACAACTATAATAGTAGTACGAATAGTAGAATAGTAGTACTGAAACGTGACTCTTTCTGACTCGCAGAATCCCTCATAACTTCTGAATCAACACATCAGACGGTTGTTCCCTCAACGCTCATTCACAGTACACTGTCGCCCTCTGCAGTGCTGCTCTGCTACTGAAAGTCAACTATTAGTTGCATAAAGTTGGAAATAAATAAATAGCCATTACATCGAACGCCCCCATCAATGCCAATAACATCTGAAAGCCTTTCACAGTAACAACAAGCTTTTTCAGGAGTAGTTAAAACTGAAAACAGCTTCATGAATTAGTGCTGAGAAATCTGACAAGCAAAAACACACAATATAAAAAGTCACAGACGGTTGTTTTAAAAAAAAGAATCATATTCAATTTAAAAAGTCCTAAAGCTGAAGAGATAAGGAATACTTTGGCTTAAATAAACATTGTCAATGACAACAGAAGAAAAGAGCACACGGAATAATTTCCCATGATCCTGTGTGTTTCAGTGACTTCGACGTCACTTTTTTCATACAATACATCGTTTTAGACGTCACTCTGCCACATATGAAATGAACTGATAATAAACAAAAAAATATTATTTGTTTAGTAATGCTTAACCTCTTAACCAGCACCCCTATTTTTGAGAATTTTCTGAAAACGACATACCCAAATACAAATCTCTGTAGCTCTTGAACCCTATGGTCCACATTCATAACTCTGATATTTTTTTAAACTAGACACTTGAAACTTTGTTACCCAAGAGTCATTATAACTCAAAGTAGCATAGGAACGGAGTAAAACAAGGTAAAATATACATGAAATTGACTCACGATTTCTTTGAATAAACTTCATTTAGGGAAAAATGTATCAGAATTTTATGTTAAGGGCCTGAAAACACCATAAATATAAAACTGAATGTCTGACCATGTTTTGATTCAAATTTGAGGATGATACTCCCAAAAATGTAGTTCCTGTAAGCTTTTATTCAAGAAAAGTCTAGGCGTCCTTTCCAAAAGGCCACTTGGAGACTCCAAATGGACACCTGGTTACCAAATGACATAAGGAGTAAACACTACATACTACATACATGTTTATCCATTCAGAACTATTCTGCCCATCAAACTACACAAGAAAAAATGATTTCAGCACAACATTTTAACATTTTAACAAAATACTCTTTATTTTGAACATTTATAATAGCAAAAACAGTGAAAAAAAAAACTTACTTCATTTATACATTCCAAAAGTGATTGTTTTACTAATGAATAAAATATATATAAAGAAAAAAAAAATAACATTTGTAATTGCAACAGTGTTTTTTTACTCAAATAAATTACAATAAACAATTACAATGAATATCCAATTACTAAAACAAAAAGCAACCGCTTCCTCTTCCTCTCCCCTTACCTTTACCTGTACCTGTACCTGTACCTCTGCCTCTGCCTCTGGTAGCTGAAGCAGATTCAGATGGAGATGCAGAAGATGACGATGACTGCCGGCGTCTCCTTTGTCGCTCATGACTGGACTCCGGATTCCATTCCTCATCTGATTCAGTTGAAGGCCTATTTTACAGCACAGGAAAACACACTCACAAACACACAAAAGAGGATTTCAGTTTGAGTCACATTCATCTATTAGCAGCATCAATATTCCATCATATTACAATATCAAATGTCACATACCTTATCATTATAATGCTCAATATTAAAATTGCTTTGTAATTATTATTTTTTTCTATATATATATATATATATATATATATATATATATATATATAATTATTATATCTTATAATTATTATATCTTCACCTGACATCTTGTTCTCCTTTCCTTCCATTATATTTATATTCAATGCACCATTCATTCATATAAACGTATCACTGTAATCTCATATCTTGCTAGTCATCTCCACTGTTATTTTATAATCAACACATCTTCTCCTGACTTCTTATAATCCTTTCCTTCCATTATTGTTATATTTAATGCATCATAAATATAATGTGTGTGATATAAATATTTTCTCTTTATGTAACGTTATAATATAACATCTCTATCACCTGCTCGTGTAGCCTCTGTCTTTGCTAGTAGCTAATCTCCATCGTCATTTTATAATCAAAAACATTACATGAACAGAAAAACTGCCAATAATAAACATAACAATTAATGAAAATGTGTTGAAACTTACCGATCTAAAACGGGATCGAGTCCATGAAAAAACATCTCCTCTTCTGCCTCTTCTGACGACGCTAGACACCGTGCTCTCTCTGTCTGAGATGCATCTCTCTGCGTCTTTCTGCTGCTCTTCGTCGCTGCTTCTCATCACTTCCTCCAATACACTCTCAACACCACAAAAACCCTTCTGTAGACGACGATCCATGATGGAGATTGTCAAATATAACTTTGGAGAAAATCTATGAGTTGATACGAGCTCCGTGTAGCAAACCAATACCTAGCCTATGCGCTCTGTGCGTAAAATGGCGGAAGCGCACGAGCGAACGACAACATTGTGCACTTGTATTTGACACATCTGCTTGAGAACTGTCAATCACTGCAATCGTGTTTTAATTGGTTAATACTCACATCCATCAAAACATTGCCGATTACACATTGGCTGGCTATATCCAGACGTTTATCCAGCCAAAAACCGAGATGCGAGATTGACAGGTTTCTAAGCCTGTCAGGCGGTCCCTTGGCATTTTGATCGATTACAGAGCCCGTGATTGAAGGAGAGAGAAGGGGGATGACTCATTTCATCCGGAAGAGTCTAAACTACAGGGGTGAGATGGCTTTTGAGTGTTGGAATATGGATTAGAATCGATAGTTCTTTGAAAATGAACATGATGCGAACTCTATCTCGAAAACGCTCATGTAAACAAAGGAGGATATTTCATTTTTTTCCCCTATTTTTCGTTGTTTTGGATTAAAAAGTGGGATGCATTTTGAAGAGTGGACCCTTACATTGAAATGTATGCTGTTGTTTCTTGGATTCTTCCAAACTGATCTGAACCATACGAGATGAAAGATGAGTATAGCGGTTCATTTTGCTCATTTTCAAATGAGAAGTCCTTTTGCATTTAATTTAACCCTTTCCTCTCTGGTGTATTGATTGCAAAAACAAGTTTAGAACATGATTCTTGAGTGTTTTAGCTTTCAAATGATGCATAGTTTATGATAGTCAGATGAATATTTGTTATAAAACAAAGCTTAAAAAAGGTAATAAAAGTATAGCCACGCCCTCGACGGCCCGTCCCCGGGCCGTTGCTGGTTTATACAAAAATAAACAGGTGGAGTTTGGTATCAGTCGTCGGAGAGATTCAAAGGCTACATGATATGAAAAATTTAAATAATACTTCAAAATAATTAAATCATTTGAAAAGTGGATGCAGTTGAGTTTGTTCTTGTTTGAAAAATTATATATATATATTATAATACATTATAATAGTTGCATTTGTAAGGTATTATGAAAAAAAATTATGATGCATTATAATGCATTAAAATACCTTTAAAATGCATTTTATATATATATATATATATATATATATATATATATATATATATATATATACTGTATATAACTATTATAATGTATTATAATACTTTCCTATTCAGTTTTAACAGCAGCATAACATTTCATATAATACATTAATTTCTGTTTTTAATGCATTATACTCTTTATACTGTTTGTTGTGGGCGGTTGTTAGGCGGCTTTAAAATAAAAATAAAATAAACTCACTTTATTATGAAGCTTTATCTGTACACCAGGTAAAAAGCGTTCTCATTCAAACCCGATATTTAATACAAGTTTGTTCGAATCCCTAACCATAAATATTAAGAGCAATAAATAATAGTGATTCTTGCCTTGGTAGCTAATTATTCTGCATACTACTGTATAAGGCTTCATAAATACCTTTATGATACATTACATATAAAGCTCATAGAAAGTGCTAGCAAATAAATATAAAAAAAATTTAAATGCAAACATTTACATTCAAAACAAATCGAATAGTCTTCAACTGTAAGGTTAGTATTAGCGTTAAGACATCAAAAATGAATGGTGTTCATGAAAATGAAACGCGTGGGGGAAAAAATACAATGTATTATCAATAATAAAGCCAGTGGCAGCAGCGACAGCGAGGTATCGTAAAACACACCGCTGTCGTCACACTCCACACCGGCCGCGAAACGCTCTCCGTTTAACATGTTCGAGTTTAGAATGTTTTGGTGGAAACTTATTGAAGGCAAATAATTAACAGTGCAATTTCACACGTCTGTTGGCAAAGACCCACAAGCGGCCGCTTTCATTATGGCATCGGTGTGCCCTTCCACGCGACAGCTTTCAAGTACAATACATTTGTCCAAGTATCATATTACAATATTCAGAATAAACCTGTGATGCCAATGCAAAGGAGAAAATCACTTCTTGATTTACTCACATAGTCGTACGCCAACCTCTCAAACTGTGTAGAACGAATCCAGGAGGAAGGTGTCTGTCTTGTCTTTTAAGGCCTGAGGTCTAAGTCCCCTTATTCGAGTAGGGAGAGTATTGCCACAGTAATGCTGGATAAAATGGGTTATACATAAAGACTTTGATTACTATGAAATAACATTTGTACAAGGACAAGCTCAGATTTGAATGTGTAAAGGGCAGGGACTGGGAATCCATGATATAATCCCAGGTGATGGATTACATCACAACAGAACAAAAACTTGTAGACCATAGTGACTTTTCCAATACTTGTCGTCTTTGATTTTAACCTAACATTTGATTAAATACTAAAAATCACACTGATGTTCCACTGTTTCCATATTATAAATAAGGCATTTTTCCATATTGGATACACTTACATAGGTTACAAGAGACCAGATTACTCCTTAACCTCCTTAAATTAGGGTCCATTGCATAACCTTCAGATCTTACACTTTTTAGACAGTTTTCAAAATGCAGAAAGTGCTAAGTGGAAGCCATTTCTTATGGAGAAGAAAACTGGATGTGATAATACTGTTGGACCAGAGTGAAGATCCATAATCATTTCATTAATATAATCAATTCATTTATACCTCAGCTGAGCAGAATTAGAAAATGTTTAGTGGTGTTTTCCCACACTGATTAAGGATACATAGACAGATAGACAAATTATTAGAGGATGCTTTTGATGCATCCATCTTGGCTTTATGGTCCAACACCACTCAGTTTACATAAAGCTGAAGCAATCCGTGTGCAAAAACAAAACAAATGTTCAGCAAAGATGAACAGACATCCCGAGATTCATCTCAATCCTCCATCGAGGCAGTTGGCACGTTGAGTGAGTTTCAGTCGTTGGCCTATAATGCTGTTTTTGCTTCTTGAAAAGTTAAATTCTCCAAGAGGTGCCACTCCAGAGGGTTTCATATAGTGGTCCATTGGCCATTGGTGCTCCTAAAGCTCATTTCTTTGCACCACAGGCCAAACCTCTGTGGTTTAACCACACTCACCTCGAGCCCCGCTCTTCTGCCGGCTGATTGGCTGTTGGGTGTGTCAATCAATGATGCTTTCCGTCCGTTCAAAGAGTGGCCAAGATCCGTGAGAATGAAATGATGACGGTGAAAGCGGTCTGGCCCACCCCGAACACCAGAGCTTCAAGAGGAGCCATGTCCTTCCCTGCCACACGGTACACAGCCGCCACTGCCGCACCTGACACGGGACAGATGACAATTATAATACATGAAGACAGACTTTGGTGTCGGCTTGAGAAATTATCTTCTGAAAGTTTATGGTTGCTAGGTGGTTTCTATGCAGTTGCTGAGGTGTCCTGGGTGGTTACTAGAAGGTTGCTGAGTGTTAAGTGTGCATGCTAGTAGGGATGTGGCCGAAGCCGAAGACTATCCCCAGCTAACAATTTTTGGTTCCCAGAACATTCTTTTTTTTTCATTCAAGGTTTCCCAACGTAAATAGAACGTAAGTTTTTGGTTTGTAGAATGTTATTCTAACATTACTTTAACGTTCCCATAACGTTATTTAAACGCTGTTCTAACGTTCCTCTAACCTCTTTACTCCAATATCATTACCCCAGTTGCAAAATATTACCCTAAAAACAACCATTAGGAAATGTTCTGTGTAAATGTTCTGTGTAAGTAATTTTTAGGTTATTTCCCTGCAACGTTCTGGGAACATTATTTTATGGTTGCAAAAAATAAAACCTGAAAAGAACGTTCCTGGAACGTTATTATTTGGTTCACAAAAAAATAACCAAACGGGAACCAAATATTAACGTAAGGGGAACGTTCTGTGTTTGCTGAGATGTTTGGAAAGGAAACAACGCATTCTACAAAGCCCCTAAAGGAACATGGTGATGGGAAAAAGATTATGAGAAGATATGTGACAATGACGCTCAGGAATGTTGCACACCAAATCCTCCGACATCGTCCTGTCAGTCATCTCTCCTTACGATCTTCACATGATAAGTGAAAGCTAATGTACTGTAATGTAAACAACTACCGCAGTAAGACTAACAATGTCCCTTTAGGGGCTCCGTAGAATGCGTTTTTCATTTAGGCTTCGGGTACATCTCTAGTTGCTAGGGTGTTGTTACGCAGTTGCTAGGGTACTCTGTGTGATTGCTATGCAAACCATATATAATTAGTAATTTATACAGTTTAAAATGAAAATTAAACTTGGTGTGAAATTATTTTTCAATTATACTGTAGGTGTTTAGGGAATTATTTATTCAGAAGAAACATCCCAGGCAAAGTTGATAATTAAATTACACATAACCTCCGAGATCTCCAAGTCTACAGAGCCACGAAAGAGCAACATCGGAATGATAAAATCTTCCTCTGGGAAATCCCAAAGCTAAAATTGAAATAGAGAGGACTGTGACTGTGGTTGTTTGCAAAGTTGATATATTTTAAGCCATAATAATATGGAGTTATTATCCTGTCAAATGTCGAGAGCGCATTATTGTAGCGCGAAAGTACATTAATATAATGCGCGAGCGCGAATCTCTCTGCTCGCGCGCGGAATATGATGTGCCGAGCGCGAATCTCTCTGCTCGCGCGCGGGAACTGGGCGCGCTCTCTCAGATACACGCTGCTCTTGTAAGAATTTTCTCTGGGCTCGCTCAGAGAATATGCCTGCACTTAAAACGTGTTCAGTGCAATCGCGAATCTCTCCTCTTCGCTTAAAGTAAGCGTGTATGTCCTTAGACTGTGTCCCGTGTGTTCGCGCATACCTAATTACTCTTCTCTTCGATTTCTTTCTCTTTGCTTTTGGCATAAACGCTGTCAAAACGGCAACAACCAATCAGAAATTGCTATTCCATATGTTATGTAGGTTTTTTCCCCCCCTTTTTTTCTGCTGTTCTGTAAAGCACTTTTGCCAGCCAGTGGCTGTTGTAAAAATGAGCTATATAAATTAAATAAACTTTAACTTGTGAATGTCATTGGTTGTTTTTGGTCATAATCCTTGTCCTTGTGTTCCCATTGTCTCTTGTCTAGCTTTGTTCCCTGTACCATTGTTGGTGATTCTATGTTTAGTCCAAGTTTATGTTCATGTCAATTTCATATTGTCACTTTAACCCAAATCGGTTTATTGGAATAAACTATACTTGGGTTCAATTCAACTCGACTTCAGTGGACTACATTACACATATATTATAGACATGATTCATTTTTTTTTTTTGTCTTAATTTTAAAATCTGAAAGTTCTTGTTTTAGGTTCTTCATATAGGCATATTATATAGGCTACCTTGTTATATAAAAAACATTAAGAAATGTTTTAATAATTATTAAAACCTTTCTTAATGTTTTTTTTTATTGAATGAAACGTTTTTCATTACCTTAGAAAAACATTAAGAGAACGTTTATATAATGGGAGAATTGAACGTTTGAATAACGTTCTTATAACCAAGCAAGAACGTTAATACAACGTTTATATAAAGGGAGAACTGAAAGTTCTAACGTTATTATAACCAGGAAATAACGTTAATACAACCAACGTTTATATAACGGGAGAATTGGACGTTCTTATAACAAAGAAATAACATTAATACAACGTCTAAAAAACTGGACGTTTTGAAATTCCCTAGAACATTCAGAAATAACGTTTTTAGAACTTAATGTGAACGTTATGAAAACGTTCTTATAACCTAAAATTGTTAGCTGGGGAAGAGGAGAGATTCGCGATTGCACTGAACACGTTTTAAGTGCAGGCATATTCTCTGAGCGAGCCCACTCAGCCCAGAGAGAGAATTCTTACAAGAGAAGTGTATCTGAGAGCAGCAGAGAGATTCGCGCTCGGCACATTATATTCCGCGCATGCGCAGAGAGATTCGCACTCGACACATCATATTCCGCGCGCGAGCAGAGAGATTCGCGCTCGCGCATTATATTAATGTACTTTCGCGCTACAATAATGCGCTCTCGACATTTGACAGGATAATAACTCCATATAATAATACATCTATAGGGGGCTGCATTCTACACGTTTGTACATTTAAAATCCCAAAACAGTCATAATCTAGCTTGACTATGACTATGTTTTACCTTCTCTCTGACCCTTACAATTAAACAGGCTGTTTTTGCTTCTGTTTTCTTCTATATGTAAATGCTCTTTCTTATGATTGAATACCATCCTCGGATATGAAACGTGTCACAACATGCCCACCATGTTGCTGAAAACTGGAAACATGAGTTGATATATAAATGTGGGTCAACAAATGTTGATAAATAAAAGATTTCCACCAAAAATCACTTTAGCCTGGCTCAGCAATTTTATGTTCTCTAAGCATACCTCTGACTTCTTAAATATTTTAGTGACATCATTCAATGTGTTTGTTTAAAAGCCTGTGTACTGTAGGTTAAAGGCATAGTTCACCCAAAAATGAAAATTCTGTCATTGTTTACTCACCCTCATGTCGTTCCAAACCCATTTTTCATTCATAGTTGATTTTTATTCATCTTCGAAACATAAATCGAGATTTTTTTTTTTTTTATCTGAGAGATTTCTGTCCCTCCATTGACAGCTACGCAACTACCAGTTCATAAAGAGATTGTAAAACTAATCCATATGGACTGAGAGGGTTATTCCAAATTTTCTGAAGAGATACGATCACTTTATATGATTAATAGATTGAATTTAGGCTTTATTTCACATGTAAACATTCATCAACTCACACATCAGTTGTGGTAAAGGGAAGCTCCAGCATGTTCGATTGACGTGCGAGAACCAATGAGGTTCATTCTCGTGTTACGCAGCACGTTTGAGCTTCTGCAAGAACCAATGGGGTTCATTCTCGTGTTACGCAGCACGTTTGAGCTTCTGCAAGAACCAATGAGGTTCATTCTCGTGTTACGGAGCATGTTTGAGTTTCAGCAAGAACCAATGAGGTTCATTCTCGTGTTACACAGCACGTTTGAGCTTCAGCAAGAACCAATGAGGTTCATTCTTGTGTTACGCAGCACGTTTGAGCTTCAGCAAGAACCAATGAGGTTCATTCTCGTGTTACGCAGCACGTTTGAGCTTCAGCAAGAACCAATGAGGTTCATTCTCGTGTTACGGAGCACGTTTGAGCTTCTGCAGGAACCAATGAGGCTCATTCTCGTGTTACGCAGCACGTTTGAGCTTCAGCAGGAACCAATGAGGTTCATTCTCGTGTTACGGAGCATGTTTGAGCTTCAGCAAGAACCAATGAGGTTCATTCTCGTGTTATGCAGCACGTTTGAGCTTCAGCAAGAACCAATGAGGTTCATTCTCGTGTTACGCAGCATGTTTGAGCTCCAGCAAGAACCAATGAGGTTCATTCTCGTGTTACGGAGCATGTTTGAGCTCCAGCAAGAACCAATGAGGTTCATTCTCGTGTTACGCAGCACGTTTGAGCTTCTGCAGGAACCAATGAGGTTCATTCTCGTGTTACGCAGCACGTTTGAACTTCAGCAAGAACCAATGAGGTTCATTCTCGTGTTACGCAGCACGTTTGAGCTTCTGCAGGAACCAATGAGGTTCATTCTCGTGTTACGCAGCACGTTTGAGCTTCAGCAAGAACCAATGAGGTTCATTCTTGTGTTACGCAGCACGTTTGAGCTTCTGCAGGAACCAATGAGGTTCATGCTCGTGTTACGCAGCACGTTTGAGCTTCAGCAGGAACCAATGAGCTTTATTCTCGTGTTACGCAGCACGTTTGAGCTTCAGCAAGAACCAATGAGGTTCATTCTCGTGTTACGCAGCACGTTTGAGCTTCTGCAGGAACCAATGAGGTTCATTCTCGTGTTACGCAGCACGTTTGAGCTTCAGCAACAACCAATGAGGTTCATTCTCGTGTTACGCAGCACGTTTGAGCTTTTGCAGGAACCAATGAGGTTCATTCTCGTGTTACGCAGCACGTTTGAGCTTCAGCAAGAACCAATGAGGTTCATTCTCGTGTTACGCAGCACGTTTGAGCTTTTGCAGGAACCAATGAGGTTCATTCTCGTGTTACGCAGCACGTTTGAGCTTTTGCAGGAACCAATGAGGTTCATTCTCGTGTTACGCAGCACGTTTGAGCTTCTGCAAGAACCAATGAGGTTCATTCTCGTGTTACGCAGCACGTTTGAGCTTCAGCAAGAACCAATGAGGTTCATTCTCGTGTTACGCAGCACGTTTGAGCTTTTGCAGGAACCAATGAGGTTCATTCTCGTGTTACGCAGCACGTTTGAGCTTCAGCAAGAACCAATGAGGTTCATTCTCGTGTTACGCAGCACGTTTGAGCTTCAGCAAGAACCAATGAGGTTCATTCTCGTGTTACGCAGCACGTTTGAGCTTTTGCAGGAACCAATGAGGTTCATTCTCGTGTTACGCAGCACGTTTGAGCTTCAGCAAGAACCAATGAGGTTCATTCTCGTGTTACACAGCACGTTTGAGCTTCAGCAAGAACCAATGAGGTTCATTCTCGTGTTACACAGCACGTTTGAGCTTCAGCAAGAACCAATGAGGTTCATTCTCGTGTTACGCAGCACGTTTGAGCTTTTGCAGGAACCAATGAGGTTCATTCTCGTGTTACGCAGCACGTTTGAGCTTCAGCAAGAACCAATGAGGTTCATTCTCGTGTTACGCAGCACGTTTGAGCTTCAGCAAGAACCAATGAGGTTCATTCTCGTGTTACGCAGCACGTTTGAGCTTCTGCAGGAACCAATGAGGTCCATTATCGTGTTACGCAGCACGTTTGAGCTCCAGCAAGAACCAATGAGGTTCATTCTCAGTGTTATGCAGCACGTTTGAGCTTCAGCAAGAACCAATGAGGTTCATTCTCAGTGTTACGCAGCACGTTTGAGCTCCAGCAAGAACCAATGAGGTTCATTCTCGTGTTAAGCAGCACGTTTCAGCTTCAGCAAGAGGTTTGTTCTCACGGGTCAAGCAGGTTCCTTTGAGCTTATGTTTATGTTCGCTAATCAATGTTTAGCTCTCAGATATCATTAAAAAGATATTCATTTGTGTTTCGAAGATAAACAAAAAAAGTATGGGTTTGGAATGACATGAGGGTGAGTAAATAATGACAATGTTTTCATTTTTGGGTAAATTAACCCTTTAATGTATACAGAATGTATATTAATATTAATGTTTATGGCTGTGTGTGAGCTACTCGCACAGAGATATACATTAATATTCATATACATACGGTATACATTAAAGGGTTAATAACCCTTTAAAAAATTGTCATCAATTACACACACACATTAACTGACTAAATGTTTCTGTCTCTATCGTTCTGTCTCTCTCTCTCTCTCTCTCTCTCTCTCTCTCTCTCTCTCTCTCGGCCAGATCAATATTAATATTAAAGCAGACATCTGGGAATGGTCACTTCGGCATAAGGTTATTTTTGAATCAAACTACATTTGCGCGAGACTGGAGAACAGCTAACAGCTATAGTTCATTGACACCCTGCCCAACTAGACAATGTCCCAAAACATATTCCATTCTAATGCATTTTATCAGTCACAGATAGATACTCTCTAGAAACCACACAGCAACTGCATAGCAACACCCCAGCAACCTTCCAGAACACACTAGCATAAAGGCGGTGAACTTTGCATGAGAAAATGTAAAAATTTAGTTGGATCAGAAACATTTCCCAGTCTCACAGTGACTTGATTACAACAGCACAATTGTGCGTTAATGAATCATGCACAAAAAGACCATGCACATTTATTAATTTGAAGTTCATGTTGTGTTCGAGAACATGCACACTTGACTTAATGTGCTAATATTGTCCGATAAGAAAAGCAGAAGTGTGTGAGTACTGACTGGTGATGACCCCTCCGGTGAGCGAGGCCAGGAAGCCCACGCTGATGAGCACCAGTGTGATGAGCCGTCCTCTTTTATGACGCTGCAGCGTCACACACATCAGCAGACCCACGGCGCTGTGAACCAACAGAGAGGAGAATAGACACCACAGGAACACCCAGTACCACATTTCTGCAGAGAAAACACACACACAGAGAAAGAGAGAGAGAGAGAGAACAAACTAGTTAGAAAAATCAGCAGCATTTTTTTCAGGGAAGCACATGCATGAATATGTCAGATGCATGGCCATACAATTTTATTTAAAATGTTTAACTTTTGGCTGTTCAATTCAAGAATGAGTCAAAAAAAGATACAAACAGTTGATTCTGGATGCATATTGTGCACAGTAAACATAAATCATTTTGCAAAAGTACTTAAGTAGAATAGTAATTTGTGCATGTTTTTTTTCTTTAAAAAGTTCTGCTTCCTGCTTCTTGAGTGAAGAGGAACTACAATGTGTTAAAGAAACACTAACACAGTTCTGCAACACACTTTATGTCTATCTATAAAAGTTAACAGATTCCAACAGTTTTTTGTTATATCACATGAATCTGTCATTTATTTGAATTACTTTTAAAAATACTTTTTATGTGACTTAATTGTTTCACCCTCATCCCACACCCTGACTTTAGTATATTTGATTATACACAAGTATATTTGATTATACACAAATTATGACTGTCACTGAGTTTTGACGTTATTTTCACCACAACCAGCAATTTTCCCACTAATATAATCTAGGACTATAAAGATAGTGTGCTTGGTTACCAAGGAGAAGAGCAGGAGATGAAGACAAAGGTTGAATGTCCTTATCAAACAATCATGAAAAAAATGCATCACGGTTTCCACCCAAATAGGAAGCAACACAACTGATTTCAACATTGATAATAATAATAATACATTTTTCTTGAGCAGCAAATCAGCATATTAGAATGATTTCTGAAGGATCATGTGACACTGAAGACTGGAGTAATAATGCTTAATTAAAAATTTTAAATTGGAATAATATTTCACAATATTACTGTTTTTTTTTGTTTTTTTTACCAAATAAGCCTTGGTAAGCAGAAGAGACAAGAATCCATAAAAAAATCTTACTGGCCCCAGATTTTTGAAAGGTAATGTAATTGTTGTATGTCCCTTGATTCCTAACAAAGTAAATTAAATAAACAAAAATTGTATAAATGTTCACAAGACCATGCTCATGAAGAAATGCTTGTGAGGGTCTCCAGTCAGAACCCATCTTAACCGAGCAGAACACATTGTCCTTACAACAGTGAACCTCGATAAATACTCTCCCACTATTACCAACCTCACTTTCTCAAACTGTCTGGTCCACTTTCATAAACTCTCTCTCTTTAACACTCCATACGTCTCTCAGTCCTCCATTGGCTTGGAGACGTATTATTTAAGTGCCCAGTCCACACAGATCAGAGGAGAGTACATGGACAGTCTGTCTCCACTGAGAGAATCAGACGGCTCTGGATCGTTCCAGAGGACTCCATGACATGGACGAGCATCTTTGCTCAACAACATAACTGATTATCAAACTGCAGTTGTCATGAACTCTGGGAAATGCAGCTCCACATAAATGAAAAATGCTTGAGAAACCAACACGCTCGGGCAGAAATACTGCTGACAGCTGACATTTAACATGTCAAAGCAAACGCGTCAAATAACCAACTGCATTGTTGCACATGGAACGCTGTATGTGCTGATCAGAGCGTTTGTACCCTGAAGCATGAAGAGACCATTAACACCCTGTGTTCATTCAGCACAGAAATGAATTTTCAGCATCAGTCCTCCAGTCTTCAGTGTCACATGATCCTTCAAATCATTCTAATATGCTGATTTGCTGCTCAAGAAACATTTCTGATTATTATAAATGAGGAAAATGCTTTGCTGCTTAACATTTTTGTGGAAACTGTGAAACACTACTGTCCAATAGTTTGGAGTATGTTTTTTGAAAGAAATTAATACCTTCATTCAGCAAGGACACAAAAAAATTCTACAAAAATATGAAGCAGCAAAACATGTTTTCGACATATATACATTGTTCTTGAGCAACTCAAGCATATTCTCAGCTTATTAGAATGATTTTTCACACACACACACACACACAGTATATATATATATTTATATGGTCTGTCTAAAGATTCTGATTGGTTGGAGAGTGTGCAATAAAGCCATTTAATGCACAGGTAGGTTCAAGTCAGTTTAATCACCGTTCTATATTAATGCACTGCTTTCATTATTTTATAAATATTAATAAATGAACTTCGCCACTGAATCGCTAGATTATATTACTCAGCAAGGACGTTGTAGTTTTTTTAATAATTAAACTCACTGCTAGAAGACAGACACTGCAAAGATGCAGGTAATTCACACACACACACACACTAACACACACATCTCTCTCTCTATATATAATATTTATTTGAATGAATCTCTCACGATAGGCTGATTTATTCAAATAAATGTTATAATTTAATCAAATAAATGTAACCTTTCCGCACTACTTTATCTCTGTGTCTGATTTAAAGCTACAGACAGAATGCTAGATCTAATGAGTGGTAGCTGATATATACTGTATATTCTCTGTGCATTAGATCATGAGTGACATGTGAAGGTCAAGTATGATAACCCATACTGTATTTAAACCAACCAAGTAAGTGCACACACATAGTAAACCGTGGACAGGCCTTTTTGCTGTGGCGCTAGGGGAGCGATTGGGTCTTAGGTGCCTTGTTCAAGGTCAAGGTCCTGTCATTTCCTGCCGGTATTGAGAATCGAACCCGCAACCTTTGAGTTACCAGTCTGACTCACTAACCATTAGGCCATGACTAACCATCATCTATGTGTAAATGACTAAAGACTGACACAAACACAATGTATTGATTAAGCTATAAGCTGCCGCTCACATGCTAAGTGAGACGTAACGTCCAGACAGAGAAGGCTTTCATGCTGGAGGTCTGTAAACACACACACACACACAGACACACACACACTGTTATCAGTAAACTGAGCCAGACTGGGCAGAAAAGCGTCAGATCATCCATGCTGTGCCAGGAACACTGCTGCAGTTCTGAGGTGAGGTGGCAATGCCTAACAAAAAGCACAGAGAACACACAAATACTGAGACAATTTAGCAATGCGATGCAGGAAAACAGACACTTTAGCCCAAATCTGCTGGAAGAGAGAGAGTGAAAAAGACTTAAACACAGAGATATAGAAGGAGCACAACTGAATGATGCTGATGGAAAGTGTTCCTTCAATGTACTACTGACCCACATTGCCAGTTAATAAAGAGAGACACTCATTTTTACAAATGCATATAACACTATTAAACTATGAAGAACCAAACAAAAGTAAACACTGAACAGAAACGCGTGACAGGTTATGATAGGTTACTCTAATTTATACAACAACATAGTTCATCAGGACATATTTTGAAGGTCATATTGTCAAAACAAGAGGGCGGGGTCAATGTAAAGCGTTTGGCTCGTGAAAGGCCTCTTTGAACACCCTGGGTTTTCGTCGTGTCAACAAAGCAGTTTCCGAGGTGACAAGAGCCTCTTTTGTCAGGCTGTCAATGGTCATAGTCAGTGACAATGTTCCTCAACATCAGCACAGGACAAACTGACAAAATTCTTAATCCAATTAAGCGAGCACACATAAACAAACATGCTATAACCTAGCGGTATCTAACTCTGTGGCGACCCACAATAAACCAAATGCTAAACGAGATAAAGATCACCAAACAAGAAGTAGCAAAGTTGTCATGCATGCAGTGCTGCTAACAGGGTTTAAACTTTTAATGAAAGCATTAAGTTTCTACTTCCACACAGCAAACTCAATAGCTGCATACTGGGATAATTACAACTTCATCGGGGGTATAACGGATGTTTCTATGTTGGTTTTGATATCACAGTGAGATCGTATTATAAGCAGTCTGGCAGACGATAAAATGGCATAAAAAAAAAAATACAGACTTGCTCTAAAAAAAGAATCACCCACAACCCCTAATGTTGTGACCGAGTATTTCCACAGGAAACCAGAAGTATAGTTTCTTGAAATATGCATTAACATGTTTTTTTGTTTTTTTTTTATAAATTATGAATACTTTAATTCAGCAAGGATGAAGCATTAAATGACACAAAATATATCTATTTTTTAAATGCTCATCAAAGAATCCTGAAAAAAAAGTCACGGTTTGCACAAAAATATTAAGCAGCTCAACTGTTTTTTTTAACATTGTTAATAATCAGAAATGTTTCTTGAGCAGAAATATTAGAATGATTTCTGAAGGATCATGTGACACTGAAAACCAATGCTTATAAGAACACACTGTTTACCCAAAAGGCACAAACAACTGCTAAGTAGGCAGAACTCTGTCTCCTTCATAAACAGCAGAAGGAAATGAAATGACAAAATAGGCTTGTTTCACTGACCAAAACAGGAAACACCATTAACTCTCCTCTCGAGTCATTATCTCCCTACGTTCTCTTCGAGTCTCTGTGCTTCTTCACCTGTGCTGTTCCTTCATCATCACAAAGAACACATCTGAACACAGCTGTCTCTGTCAGCAGTGGAGGGGCTGAGGTTCATGTTCTAACCAACGCTGAGGTGCCACCTCATCCCATCACGTTCTTCAGCCAAAAATCTATATTCTGTCATTATTTACAATTATGCACTTGCACAAATAAATGTATGGTATTTTCATGGTGCTTTTTTGGTTACTCTACCCTGTTTTCTTTTTCAACTAGCAAATTTAGTGATTTTTGGACTGCTAGTCAGTCACTAAATAATGCTCTTTCTGTTATCTGACAGAAAATATGTAAATGGGAACAGCTTTTATTGGACATTCGGCTATATATGTTTTAAAATACAGTATATGAGCACGGATTGAGAGTAAACGGATGTAAAGACAGTTGCCGCATTACGTCATCTAGCGTCATTAAGCTACTTTTTAAGTAATAAATGGGTGGGTGAGTAATAAATGCCATTTTTTTAAATCATGTCATGAGTGAATTGTTTGCTATCTCACATGCTACCCATCCTGCAATTCTCTCTCAAGTTGCATCATGTGTTGCGTCATGCCAGATGTCCACAAGATTGCAAAAGTTATAATCTGGGCAAATCTCGGAAGTGAAAGGACGGGTGTGTGTCATGCACCGTAAAACCGGCGTACACTTGTTCCCTAGAAATGCTTCATGCTCCCTTCCAGTCACATTCACTTACCTGCTGTGGTCTGGCTTTTATTACACATTGTTCATCCAGACTCCAGTTTTATGCTGGAATCATAAACCAGTTTTGCTTCAGGACCCAGATTTTACATCAAGTGACCCAGCAAAAGACAAAAACTCTATCGCACAAATGTAACAAGATATTTTAAAAATGGACTGTATATATATATATATATATATATATATATATATATATATATATATATATATATATGGTTTATATAGTATGTGTGTGTGTGGGTGTGTGTGTGTGTGAAATAGAAATATTTTGTAACATTATAAATATCTAGTAATTATTAGGCTATATGTGTATATTCATGTTTTTTTGCACTTTTTGGGTCATAACCACTGTCTATGGTCATAACTCACTAATTAAGAAGCACTGCAATCGGTCAAAAACAAATCATAACATCCGTTTCATATACACAACAAAATCATTTAAGGAGAGGAAAATATTATTGCTGTGGTTTTTCCATGGAAGGTTACACCATTGTCAATGAATATATGTTTTTACACAGTATTCGTAGCCTGGTCTCATGTCACACAATCTACAAGGCAAGACTGTATAATGCTGCACAACAGAGGCCCATGAGCGCAGTATCATGTGGAGACCAATATGGTGAAGGTAATTACTAATGATTACTCCACTACACGAGCCGAGAGCCGCCAGAAACGATGCAATGACTCAAGATTAACTAAAGATTGATGGGTGGCATGATGCTTTTTAGAGGTTCACATCGGACTGGCTGAATGCATTAGAGCTCTACGGTCTACGGCTTTTACATCTAATAGACAAAAACAGACATCTCACACAGTCAGGTGCATGGGGAACTATTCTTACTATAACACATAGTTATTTAGATATCAAAAAAAGTAAATTTTTTGGACACGGTGCCATTGTAAAACTATAATTCAGACACAACTATGATGGTAATACCATGGTATTTATTGAAATACTGTACTAATTTTTTTTTTTAATAAAAAACAAACAAAAAATCACAATATATGATAATTATACATAGGCTACCTTGATACCGAATGATTACCATGGCATAGCATAGCATGTTATTTGCCACAACAACAAAAAATGCTACCCTTACGAAAAGTACTTTGGCAATAGGCTACCATCACCGTGTTTTCTGAACATGTTCCAAGATAAAATCATATTTTTCCCACATTTACCATGGTCTTTTGCACTATGATGTTTTATATATAGGCAGGCTATCAAAGCAGACTGCACACACACGATGCCACGATGTGTAGTATTCGCTGGCAATACACACTACACATTATATTAAGTACTGCATGCAATACATGATGCATTATTAATTTAGCATGTAAGCGCACAGAATATACAGTGTGATGTGAAGTGTGACCTTGTTCAGATGGGATGCGCACAGCTGCTCGTGTTCCTGCCGGTACAATAGACTGACCGGTGTGTGTGGAGAGGCGTGTGCGCGCGTCTGGATGACACACATGAACCCGTTTCACCCGATCTTTCTCATCTTGTGAACGTACCTGTGAAGTGCTGCAGGGTCGGTACCGTGCCCTGGACCCACAGGCTGAGCACTTGCTGCACCGATAGATTAATGGAATAATCCTTATTCATGTTCGCGCTGGGCGGCTGGAGCACGGCCCTCTTGCTCAGATATCTGACCGAGGACGGGGGACACATGGAGCCGGTTCACCGGGGCCGCGGCTCGCTGGAGGAGGATGGCGGAGCGCCGGTCCGTCTGATCAGCTGCTGCTCAGGGGCCATGATGGGTACGGCTGACACACACACACACACACACACACGCACACACACACACACACACACACACACACTCTCTCACTCACCACACACATTCACATACACGCGCACACGCGCACACACACACCAGCAGCGCTTCTGGATGGCGCTTAAAGGCGCAGCGCTCTTAAAGGGAGGTGAACATCACATTTTACACCACGATCAAATACAGCAGTTTATGAATGAATGATAAAAAATTAATAATTACTTAATTCACCTATATATATACATATAGGCTATACTTAAACTAACTATTAAATACTACTACTATAATTGTAGTAATTTAAGCAATATTAAATAATGTAACAACAATAGTAACTGTTGTTGTTAATAGTAATAATAATAATGCTTTGATTAGGCATAGATAATTAAGTTAAACCAAATGCTATACAATTTGTATATTTAAATGTCAATTATATAAAATATGAAATAAATACGACTACTACTACTACAAGCCTAATAATATTAGCAATTTCTGCAATATTAAATAACAATAATATTAATAAAAAACAATAATAATTGTTATTGTGGTAATTCATATTATTATATAATAGGATAATAATAATAATAATGCTTTAAGTTAAGTTAAACCAGATTCTATATAAAATAATATTAATTTGTATAAATATCAATTACATATTTAATATTACATTATTATTATTATTACTGCTAGTAATAATAACAACAACAATACTAAATTAATAATAATGATTATATTACATACAACTTATTGATATAGGCCTATTATATGATTTAATTTTGAGCTGCTACTACTACTACATTAATAATTTTCATCATCATCATCATCATCATCATCATCACCATCTCTTACTGAGTGAGAAAAGTTGTTGGTATTATGGAACATTTTTCCCAAATAAAACCAATCCATTTTTTGGAAACATCTATACTTTTGGAAGTATAGATTTAAATGCGATCTAGTAAGTGTAGACATTAAGAAATAATATTAATGTCTGAGCATTTCCTAAATAAACTGAAGAAGCTTTCTTAAGCTCCTGGCAGTTTGTGGAAGAGATTATAGGCTTAAATATGTTCCCTGTAACTACACGTAATAATCTTGCAAATACAGATTGCACTACATATAGCCTACCAAAGCACTGAAATGTATGAAGCAAAAATGTGCCGCCAATCTAACCTAAGGTCTATTGATTAATCATGCAATACTAAACATAAAAATAAAATAAGCCGCTCTTAGATTTTTTGGGGGGTAGGACAATGAAGTAAATTCCCAGAACAGGTTCATGGAGTCGGATTAAAACGTAAATATGAGATTTTCAGTGACATAAGCGGAGCAGCTTTGTTCCTCAAACACACACCCTGATAATTTCCCCACTATTTATCGGCCTGACATTTGAGCCTACGCTTGTTGTATTACCTTTCAAACCCAAACCTCTCATCATTGTAAAAACGCTCCATTGTAGGAACAATATGAAATGATGTCTGAATCGCAGGTCACGTGAGGAGCCCAGAACACACACCAAAGGACTGGATGGATTAGTTTGAAGGCAAACACCTGACACATGATCAGAGCTGGGATAGGATTGACTTCTGGACCTTTTGTGAAGAAATCCCAGCTCCTCTAAATGGCCAAAGGGTGTGTATCCAAAGGCAGAAGAAGGAATCATTCAACTCCACCAGCATTGTGGGACTTAAAAGGGACATCACTAGCTGCTTGTACACAAACCATAGCAGCCACAGAAATCAATTCAAGTGTCAGTGAGTATCAGTTACAATCATTCAGTTTGTACAAATGAAGAACTTTAAAAAGCTAAATAAAACTAAGATTATAAAGTAATTCATTGCCTGTATAATGTATTCATCATTCTACTTTAATGGCACGCAGAGTAATTTGGTCTTCGTCAAGTTAGGGATGCAAATTACCATAACAAACAACCATATTTGCATATCACAAAAACACTCTCCCATGCGGTTCATTCAGCCTTGAATTTAATGAGATTTGCTGCTGCAACAACGAAATAAATAAATAAACAGCATACTTTATGATGATATTCAAATGTGTCTTCAACGACACAATGTAATAGGTTATGGAAAATTCCATGTAATAAAAGAACTTATTTTTCACCCTATCCAGCAGATGGCGCTGTGAACTTACATTGTACAGATTCACCCAGTAGTTTTCCAGTGTCCAAAAGCTCAGAGAAGTATCTGAGTACATTTAGGCCTACAGTTAGACATAAAGCATCTGTCTGTCTATCTATCTATCTATCTATCTATCTATCTATCTATCTATCTATCTATCTATCTATCTATCTATCTATCTATCTATCTATCTATCTATCTATCTATCTATCTATCTATCTATCTATCTATCTGTCTATCTGTCTGTCTGTCTGTCTGTCTATCTATCTATCTATCTATTGTGTAGTAATGTTTAATATATTTGTGTGTTAGATTTCTTTTGAGCAATTTGGGAATTGTCCTTTTGTGCAATGCGAGTGCTCACATGACTGTAAAAGCTCTCAGCCTATCATCAGAATCGCTTTAGGTGTGTGTGTGTGTGTGTGTGAGAGAGAATCTCCAAAAAAGTTCTCGCAGCCGCTGCATCTAAATCTGTAAGTGTGCGTCAGTTGTAGTTGTTAGTGTGTAACCGAATCTAAGGGAGTGACATGGCTGGAAGCGTGTTATATCAATCTATTCACACTTCTTATTTTCTGGATTCTCTCATTGTTTGTTTCTTCTGCTCTTTCTCTCTCTTCAGGTGACTCATGTCTTGGAGAGCTCATCTGAAGAGAGTTACACGATTCACTGGAATGATCAAGTCCCAGCCTGAGTCACAACCACAGACCCCACTGAACAAACACAACATGACACCAGGGCCTATTCATCACCATAAATACCCTTTTCATTTTTTTTTTCTTTTTTTTCTGGCTGGTGTTGGTATATTGTCAAATACAGGGGGCCTCAGCAAATGTCCAAATGGGGAGGTGGATGATTTTTGTCAAATTAAAATATTATTATTATTATTTAATTAAGTAATAATATAATATATTATAACATACATTTAAAATTATATTAGAATTATTAACAAATTCAAATACTTTGGTAACACTTTATTTTAAGGCTACGAAGGTACACTACATGTACTTACTATAGTAAATAAACAGTAAATTATGCATTATTACAAGTCACTACACTTTAAAACATTATTTTCATCATCACAATTTTTTTCTATTGTCAAATCAACCTAGATAAATAATGTAGTTCAGTTTCTGTTGTTTAAGTCAAACCATTGCATTAATTCAATTTTTTTATTTTAATGAACTCAATATTTTAAGGCAACCAGGTAACTTGCGTGAAACTTCGAAACCAAAACGGTTACACTTTATTTTACAGTCCTGGTCACATGTAGTACAGGCTATAATTACAATAACTAGCTAACCCTGAACCTACCCCTAAACCTATCCTTAACCCAGTGGCGATTTCTTTAAGACTGCAAGGGAAGCTCAGCTTCCCCTATAATGTCAAAAAATGTATGGTCAAATGTATACTATTGTGTTAACATTTTATTGACTAAAAATGCGTTAGAACACGTTCATCTCGAAGACGAGTTCGTTCAGAATCAGCTCCATATAGCAGGTCCAGGGGCGTCGATTTCGGTGGGGACGGTGGGGACGCGTACCCACCAGATTTCGTGATGAGTCATTTTGTACCCACCACTTTTTTTTGGCATGATGCTGGATGCTGGTTTTATTCTCGCTGACTATCGCGCTTCTTTATTTAACCCTTGGCTTTCACACAAGTTTAAAATATTCTGGCTGACCACCCAGTGTGAATATTTCTAGGCGACCGTTATTTAGAAATGTTGCACTCTGGTTTCCATGGTGACGTGTCATCGCTTGTCACGTGAGACACCGCAGCCACAACAGCACTGAATAATGAATGATCTGCTTTTGTCATTTTCCCTTTTTATTCAAAATATTCACAAATTTGTTTGCTATAGCATGACATATCTGATATTCCGATTGTCAAATATATGCAAGTGGATGTGTTTTGTTGTTTAAACTCCTTTATTTTTTAAATGAGCTGACACTGACAGCTTAGCATGGACAGTGAACGAGCGGGAACTACATAGTCTGCTGGGATGAGCCGAGGCAGAGAATTTCCGGCCAAGGTTCCGCATTTTAAGGGGGCTCCCGAGGGCTGATCATTCAAACAATCAGGAATGTTAATATAAAGACGCAGCAAATATCTCTGCATCCCAGACCCCCCTCTCTCGCTACGCGATCGCTGGCTAACGTCATGCTTTTACCATCTCGCCTTTTTCAAACTGGAGCAGCGCTTACTCGCAGGTATGTAGACAAATTACAATGCATGATTTGATTTGTTAAACGTGAAAAGGACTTATCCGTCTAAACGCTCGCTCTCTAACGTAAACCTAGATATATATGTTCACTGTTGTTAGGCGCATATCCAAGTGTTTGTGCGGAGTGTGGACATGGAGGCGCCGACGCGATTACTTGCATTTTCCTATAAACAGTGGAAAGTTAAAACAATGTTTATTACTTAAGTTTTGCTGGTATTGTGGCTATAGTCTTGTGCATTTGTACACAACGGATCAGCTGTTTTAACTCTTCTCTTGCAATACATCATGTTAGCCTTGCCTTAGCCACCAACTTACTCAGCTAACTTAGTTACGGTTTGCGTTCGTACAGCAAGCATTGGTGGAGTCGGAGATGATCGTAGAGTAGTCAGTATCTTGTTTAATTATTGCTTGAATCTATTGCTGAATTCTGGAATAGTTGTGATGAGGATGATGATGGAGGCGGGGTGCTTTCAAGTTTTGGTCAAAATGGTGATACGATGGATGGATGCAGTGTCAGATCATGGTGTGATCATCGTTCATCTGTGCGACACATATTTTTGCTTTTTCAATCTTGGCAAAATTGTAGTGCAGAACGCAGAAGTTGTGTTGTCAATTGGCGATTTTTTTTGGACAGTTTTCAGTTGTTATGAGGAGCAATATGAGAGAGAAATTTGGTAATCATTGTTTACATTAAACCACGTCATGTCATATTGTCAATGTTACTTATCTTATGAAGCAGAATAGTGGGTCATAGGCTACTCGTATGTCTAATGCTTTTTAAAAACCTAAGGCTTTCAAGTTCAACATAAAACGAGTCAGACATCATCACATGTTTGTATACATTTTTATTTATTTACATTAAGCGACAGTAACGTTACATCGTCTTTCAAAACATGATCTGCGCGAAAGAGAGAGAAAAAAATAATGTCATTCATTGTACCCAGCACTTTTGAAAATGCACTTCCGAATACGTCTCTGTCCCCAGCACATTTCAAACCAAACTGACGCCCATGAGCAGGTCGGCGGACTCGATCTCACATTCCCGTAGCGTCACACAGTGCATTTCCCTATGGCATTTCCCCGTTGAAGCTCAGCGTCCATTGACTTCAACGGAGCTGCTTTGGACAGTTTTTTTCAGTGCTTCGAAACTAGACGGTCATTGGATAAATGCTGCGATTATGTCCCGCCCACGGACACTCAGCGTCTCTGGGGTGTATAGGGAAGTGGGCTGGCCTGGAGTCCGGGCGTCTGCGTGCTGATTGGAGGACTGCATCTCATTTTGATTGACAGCGATTTCGCACAATAAGAAGTCACTGACGCGGAAGCTATTCGAGATTTCGAGCTCAGTCTTTGAAATCGAGCTCGGATTTTAAAATGTACTCATAAGACCAAGTCCTGTAACATATTTTTTGGTATTTGCAATTTTTATCATACATTTCACAGTTTAACCTAATTCCCACATTTCCTCCGTCGATGTCAGGTGCCACTGCCTTGTTACATTGTGCGGGCGTGGTGTCTGAATCACGGCACATCTGTCTAATTTGGTTTCGGTTTTGTGTCGGGATTCGGACATTCATGCTCCGTGTGTTTGTTTTCTGTTGTGAGTGCACAGGATGAGCTTTCACTCGTTCTCGTGCACAACGTTCGCGTGCAGTTTCGTGTTCGCTCTGTTCAGTGTGTTGTGTTTTGTGTAGCACGCGGTTCGTGTTTACATCGGCGGTGCTTTCATGTCATGTTTTGTCTTGTGCTGTGTAGCACAGCTTGTGTTTTACACTAGCTGTGTGCTTTCATGTTGTCATGTTCTGTGTGAACACGTGGCTTATGAGTGTTCTTCTCATTGTTCTTCGTGTCTCATTTTGTGTGAGCACAATTGCTTGTAATTTGTTTTACTGGCCATGTGTTTGTGTTTTTGTCATGTTTGGTGTGAGCACATGGCTTATCATGTGTTTTTCTTGTGCCATGTGCTCTCCTGTCGATTGTGTCGACTCCCATCTTGTTTCCTGATTATTAGTTATTTTGCCCCACCTGTCCTCCCTCATTACCTGCCTTTTTTGCTCCCTATTTATTCTCCTTGTCCTGTCCTGGTTCGTAGTTTTTGTTTGTATTTTTTTATTTTATTATTAAAATAAAGCCCATCAACTCTGCACCTGAGTCCTCGCTCTTTTCACCATCCCCACGCCCGTCCGACAGTCGCTTAAAAAAAAAAAGAGCTTTCCCTCTTTGAAAGACCAGCAGCCGCCACTGGTAGTTACCTTATTTTACCCATACTGTAAGTGCACTGTAAGTACACGAAAGTGCATGGGCATGTAATGCGGTTAAGAAAGACCTGCCTGGAACTACTTTAGCTGTGCGTTTCCCTGAAAATAACTGCACACCCTAGAACATTCGTCAACCAATCAGATTCAAGCATTCAACAGGCCCGTGGTATAATGAAATACTTCACTCTGAAAGATGCAGTGCATCACACTACAGTTATTTGACTTGATAATTGCACTAAGCTATATCGTGACTTTTGTGCACAAACACCTGTTTGGGAACTCTGTTTCAGTCAAAAAGGTTTATGACTCACCTTTGTCACTTACTTCTGGAGAACATAAAAGGAGAATTTTTAAAGAATATCCTGGTGGTCAAGCTTCAAAATGAAAAAAAAGAAGAAGCGCTTTGTCCATGCGTTTTTTAGACGTCTTCTGAAGTCAAACGTTTTTCCACAGCCTATGTTACTAAAAATCTTTTCTGTGGCTCTCAACTCAAACCTGGTGCAAAGAGCCTAAAGGTACCATATTAGATTTGTGAAATGGCTCCTTATTTTTATGATATTTACAGTGCTGTATGACAGACCCATTGCACCAGTATGTTCTTCAAAAACCTTTCGTTATCCATGCACACAAGACTTCAAAGCGATCCCTCTTAAATTATCTTGCAAAGAGAGAAGATTCAAAAGTTCATTCAGAAAAGTTCAAACAGAAAACGGCTTGCTTTGTTGCTGCGTTACTCAGACAAGGCGGTTCACATGTGAAACTCTCCTGAGGTTGTTTAACAAATAATAGTCTGTTCAAGCTACTGATGTGGGACTTTAAAGCTTTAACTTGGTTTGACCTGTAGTCGCCAATCAGTAAGATCATTCCAGATGAAATTGGTTGTAGTACAGACACCTGCGGGAGACCTGCCCATACCTGCCGGAGACTAAAACGTGTCCCTGAGGCTACGGAAACCAAATCCTGGGACTTTCAGGCTGACTTTTCACGGATTACTCGTTTACACTTAAACCTGCTCTGATCTTAATAAAGGGACTTTCTTTTTTAACATTATGAGACGTATCAAATCACGCACTTATGGAAAGCATCCTTTATATCCCATTTTTCCAAGACATTTCTTGTACATTCACTTTCGGTTTCAAAATAAGCAAGAAATGTTGTTGCTGTTTGTGGTTTGGAAGTTATTCAAAAATATTAAATATACATAATATTATTGCACTTCAAAAAAATGTCATTTATTCCTGTGATCAAAGCTGAATTTTCAGCATCATTACTCCAGTCATCATTGTGTCACATGATCCTTCAGAAATCATTCTAATATGATGATTTGATGCTCAAAAAAAGAAAAAAGAAAAACTCTTACTGACCTCACTTTTTAACTAGTGTAAAGTTTGAAGCACATTGTTGTAACAAAACACAATTCTGCCTTAATTATAGTGCGCTGTTATGGAATCTTGTAATTACGCACGTCATAAAGAAACCGAATGACTACAGCTCCTTTGTTAGCGACAATGATCTGTCCATTTGAAAAAGGGTCTGTGGCATCAAACAGACCTCCTGTCAATCAACATCAGACTCCATGGGAACTGGTGGTCTAGAATCCGCTCCAGGCAAACCTAGAGTTAAAAAGGGAGACGTAACTCCAGTTTTTGTTCATGGTTCCGAGAATACGGCATTAATTAAAGTGACACATAGGGTTTGAGCAAGGCCTATCATATTCTTGTCACAACGTGAAGGTACAAGTCCTCCTGGCTTTGATAAAACAGCCCCCGAGGGTGTGGATTTTTTAACAGAATTCCCCTCATTCAATCAGACATGAGTAAGATGCGCAGGCGGTGGATGCCATCATCAAGGGATGATGCAGACATCCAGTTTTCATTTGATCACAATTATGTTGAATTTTATAGGTTTCGTCAACTTATCCAGCATTACGTATAGCCTACACATAATAGCAGGATGGTAAAAAATGATCTGCACATATGACATAAGTCTCGAAGACCTGTACTAAACATCAAAGCTCTATGGGGATTCCTCCCTTTGATGCATTTGACAATTAACTACTAAATACAGACATCGCTGCTAAAACACATTTAAAATGAGACTTTAACTAGGTCTTTGCTATATTTTGTCAATTTTTTTTCACATCTTTCGATCTTATGGACAAAATAAGCTTGTGCAATTTACATATGAGCCCTGAGACGTTGGAAAACATACGGAGAGACGCAGCTTTCGTTTCTGCTGTTTCTGAGAGCCACAAGACCAGCCGAACGCAGTGAGTGTGTGTTAGAAATCAGGAATGATGAGAGAACATTGTGCTCGGTACGTTTTTCGTCTTCAAACCAAACTGGGGTCTCCAGCCGACAAATTTTAGATCCCGTCTGGCTAAAGTTCTTCCCATAATGTTCCCGCATTAGTTTAGTAGACGGAGAGTAGACGGTCTTTTGTGGCTGTTTGAACGCATTCAATCACATGAGCGTTTACACTACGAAAGCAATGGTCGAATGCGTTTTCGACTTCCTCTGGAAGTGGTCGAACGTGGACAAGCTCAAAACGTTGATTTACACCTGTATTTAGCATCGTCCACTTGTGATCCGACTGACCCAAAACCATTTTAATACCTTTAGTGTGAACCAGGCCAAAGTTTAATATTTAAGATTAGGTATTTCTTCAAGTGCCTAACATTAAGTATGAGATGCTTGACTTGCGAAACACAGACGAGAGTGTCCTTCGGATGAAGGTTCTCCAGTCAGCAGCTGTGATGTCGAGGGACATGATCATACAGGAACAACACGCCTGACTGAAATAGTGTCAGCTCAGGTTCTTCTCATCTCAGTTGAGATAAAGAGTGAAGAATTACAAAGGCAGGTTTCAAAGACATTTGTGCAAACAAAGTTTATCTGACTGTTAACTGGAGGGTGAAATTGGGGTGTATTCATTTCATATAGGAAGAACAGAACCCGATCGTCCTCAGAGTAAGGACAGCTGTCCTGCCAGAATCACACATCGGCATCATATATATGCGTGTTTCGAGGCAGCGGTGCGCTGTGTTTCACGTGTACTCGCTTCATGAGATTAGAACGTGGTATTAAAATTCATAAAATGAAATACAATCCAAGTTATCGCATTCGCATCTGTCAACTTTCTTTCTGACTGGATACCAGGATGAGTAAATCCAATAATTCTCATTTTATGGTGAGCTATCTCTCTAAAGTATCAGGAGAAATAAAAATAGACAAATCGGACAATTGTTGACATACATAAAGAGTGCAAAGCTATAACCTCAATGTGGACCTACTGAATGAGAAATATTTAAATTCATATTGAGATCTCTGACCTTCGATTGCAGGTATCTTGGAAAACGTGAGCACAGTTTGAGACGCTGTTGAGATCTTTTCTAAACCAAAGCAAGCACGTAAATGAATGAAAAGCAAACAAACAAATAATTAAACATAAAAAAATAAATTCCCCTTTCTGGTATCACATGGAATCAGTGGTCATCCACAGTGCAGAAGGACATGTGTGTTTGTGGTTATTGCGTGATTGAAGACTCAAGGTCAGTGGTAACTTAGTGTGTCAGGCTTCGGAATGATATTGGGTTTGATTGCAGATCACACTTCTCTTGTGATCTAAAACAAAACACTTATCCTCTGGTTTCTGTTTTCTGTATGTTCCTCACATGTATACAACTAAAAATACAAAAATAAACCACAAAGAACTGACTCTCATATTGAGATCACATGCCATCTGTTCACATATTTTTAAAACTTTTTGTATTACATTGTATTGCATCACAGCCTTAAAACTGAATTGATACAACTTCTAGAGAAATTATCAAGAAACAGAACTGACAATTTAAGGGCAGTCATTCTTTAACTATCTGGTTAATTATAGATGTGATTAGTCAGTGTTTTACCGCAGTCACACCCACAGATGCATAAAAATGGCAAGAGCTCACTTAAAATGGAAGTCTCCCGTCTTATTGGTTTATGTTTGCAATGTCCAGGACTCAGAGTGCACTGGAAACATGGACGTTTACAAGAACCCAAGCTGTGACATTTGGCACTTCTGAGGAAGAGCTGGGTAAAGACAATGAATTCCACAAGGCTTTCACAGTCATGTATGGCTTTAAGTCACTTACATGCTTGAGATTACATTGCTTTGGAAATTGTGGCAAATCTATTGATGTCAATAGGGATCACGAGGACAGTTCACAAGGAAAAAGTGCAAGAGTTTGCCAAAGTGTTGCTCTGTCATGTAAGCAAAAGTTGCAAAAATGTAAACTTTTGCTGCAAAACAATCTGGCACATATGCATCTGTTGACCAATGAGAATTTCAGACTCACACGATCTTTTGTTGCATTGTATTTCCCACGATTTTAAAATGACAAAATGAATCTTTCAAAGTCCTTTCTCTTAAAAAGCGCCGTCAAAAGTTTTCATCATATAAAGAGCAAAATCTGATGTCTTGATGCCTGAGTGGATTGACAAACTAATGTGGACTGGAATTGTAAACCAAATTATCAAAAAATTACTACAGCAATGATTAAAAGTCTGGGATCAGTCAGATTTTTTAATGTTTTTGTTATTGAGTTTAAAGTCTCTTCTGCTCACCAAGGCTGCATTTATTGCATCAAAAATACAGTAACAACAGTGATGTGATATGTTTTAAAATGTAATTTATTCCTGTGATCAAATCTGAATTTTCAGCATCTTCATTTTCAGTCTTCAGTGTCACATGATCCTTCAGAAATCACTCTAAAATGATGATTTGCTGCTCAAGAAACATGTATTATTATTATCAATGTTGAAAACAGTTGTGCTGCTTCATATAAAGTACAGCATTTACTTAAAATAACATAATAAATGTCTTTAGTGTCACTTTTGATCAATTTAATGCATCCTCGCTGAATAAAAGTATTAAATAAAAAACGTACCGACCACAAACTTTTTAATGGTATGCAGTGTTTTACAAAAGCAATAAGCTATCAGAGGTTGTTCTATGTTGTAAATTAAATATGCATTACGATAAATATGATGAGCACATGAACCTCACGTTTCTTCACTGAATAAAACTTCACAAACCTGCCATGTAGGTCAAGCGGACCCTTTCAGACGGTGTAAAAAGGTGTAACACATTTCTACTGGGACACAAACAAGGTCAATCTGTGCTTCTGTCTGGATTTCCTTATCAGTCTGTGTCTCTCACCCCTGCTGTGCTTATGGCTTGATGACTTCCTCACAACTCTCTCCTAGACCAGACAATGACCAGTCTAGTGCTTCTACGGTATCTGATAGATTCTTATCGGCGCACATCAGGACAAACCCAGCACTTCCCGGCAGAAGAGACATTCCCTCAGTCTGGGTCCTGTGCTGTCTACCTGTGTACATTAGCATGAACTGAAGTGTTTCTGCGACTCGTTATCTTGTTTTTTAGATCACTATATGCAGCATGAAGTCACGTTTAGTAACCACGTCTGCTCGTACTCACATGCGGGTTTCCCTCAGCAAACGAACACACAATGACTGGACACCTGTGAAAACACTTCAGGCAAACATGTTCAGAAGACACAGAGACATAACTCGAACTTTTCTCATCTCAAACCAGTTATTTTTCTAAGATGGCTGATATTCGCACTCATTTGAGGGGAAGAGTTTTAGTGAAGAACAAAAACGTTTTCAGTAACTGGCTTCAGAGGACTTGAAACATTTTATGGACTGCTTTTATGGTTTCTGTATTTCTATACGCCTAAATTACGTAGAAAGGAGGCATGTTTGCGCTGAAAATAATGACATTGAATGACTCACATTGCAGGGTTATTCCAGCTCACTTTGAGGTTTGTGATTAAGACTGAAGCAGTGCTATTTTAGTAACATTGATATTCCATTATAGTTTTATAACCAGTTTATTTTTTTTATAACATAGTATTATAACAAATCTTTTATGGTTTTATTTAACTAGTAACCCTGTTCTGAAGTGCGGCCAAAGTGGCAGCACTGTAAAAAATTATTTACTTTTGTCAAACCAACTTAGATAATTAATGTGGTTCGGATAACATCATATTTTGAGTTTCTATTGATTAAACCAATCTCCTTATTTGTATTAACTCACTTTTTTAATTTCAATGAACTCAACAATTTAAGACAGCCAGGATACTTACTTTTTGAAGTCAAACTCTTTAGTGAATTCGCCCCAGAATTTTGTGAACTGTTTGTTTCTGAAGAACACAGCCATAAATATCATGTTCATTTATTCCATCTATGAAATGTAACTCTGTTTTATAAAAGTTACTGTTTGGATAAACTCTAAGCCCGGCCTGTTAACTCTTTGAAACCATCATTACTGGATATAAAGCTAAATCTACTTTGAGCTTATCATTTTCAGATCTGTTTGTTTATTAGCTCAGCAAACTAAAGACACACCTCAGCACCTGGATACTGTACACATTGCTTCTATTCATAACCCGTGAATACAGAGATGTCCCTTTCTTCACGTCCAATGCATGGGTTAATATAAAAGCATTTTTTTTTGTTTTTATGTTAACACAAATGTTATAATTTCAAGTTCTACAGTATATGCTCTATCTTTATTAAAGCTCTGTTTTCAAATTTTGATGGTCGGCCATTCAAAAAGGTCACTGTCATAATGCCATGATTTCTGAGAACTGGAGTAATGATGCTGGAAATTCAGCTTTCCATCACAGGAGTAAATGACATTATTATTTTACAGTAAAATAGAAAAAGTTATTTTAAGTGTTAATAATATTTCACTAATATTTTGTTAATAATATAACGCAGCCTTGGCGAGCATTAGAGTGTTTTTATTAAAAGTACCATTGTGCGTGCGTGCGTGCGTGCGTGTGTGTGTGTGTGTGTGTCTGTGCCAGTTTCTCACTGTAAAAAAACAAAGGTCGTTTGGTTATTCAACATCTCGTCTACGGCTAATGTAACAATCCACCTGTGCCACATACTAAATGTTCCGGTAAACACAATTATTCCTCGCCTGAGAAAAACAAGGCTCTGTCTGGGCGCTCACACTGACGTCACCGGCTAGAAAAAGCGCTCCAGTATCTGCATGGTTGGAAATTACAGGCTGCAGCAACCAACACTGAAGCTGGCAGGGTCCAAAGCCTCCTAAATGAAGCTCTTTTGTGGCAGGGCTTGGCATGACGGATGAGGGCAAGATTCCTCTTTTCCTTTGTGCTCCAGAAGTGCGAGCCAGGAATGAAACTTTTTGTGTCCGACATAGAGGTGCACAGAAGCGTGCAATGTTAGTGCACGACAGTCATGCTGGAGTCTCGATATATCTGTCACGGCCGCTAACTCAAACAATCCGGATCTGATTTCAGCTCCCCATGAAGCCGTCTTTAAACTATGAACGATTTACTCTAACGAGACGAGTCGTAATGTACAGTGCTGGTGTTCAATTTCATTTGAAAACCGAGAAAGGTTTTCTATTATAGTGTTTTTAACAATGTATTCTTTCATATATGTATACTTGATATGACTGCCAAAGTTAATTTACATCTTAAAAGGACAGTAGCTGTTTGACTCATCACTTTTAGAGAAAAGAAAAAGGTTCAATGATCTATATATTTGCTGTTTGAGCTTGAAATAAGTCTGCAAACCACAACACACTCTTGACCAATCAGAGTACACTGCACTTTTCAGAAAGAGGGGCTTCATAGAGACAGAAACTAAACAGAGCATTTATGACCGACAGGGACTTGAGGTGCTGCAACAATGGAGAATATGTGGGAAAACAAGTTGTTCAAGCTTGATCACCGACCTATTCGAGCCCAAAAACAAAGCAAGACTTCGTAAAAGGTTTTTGTATAATACGGTCTCTTTAATTAAAAAAATTATTAAGATTAAACTAAAGTAATTAATTAAATGTAAATCCATAAAATGATCTCATGATGGGAATCCCTAAAATGTTCTATATATGAAGCGCCTAAAAGAACCCTTTTAGGTTCTGTAACTTTTTCTTTTAAGAGTGAAAGGTCAAAAAAAGTAGAAAAGATTCTGATCAAAAGATATCCAGAGACAACTGTAAAAAATGATCGTGATTTTAACGGTAAAAGATAAAAATGCTACAGTGCAAAACTGTTAATTGGTTAACAGAAAGTTTCCTTACTATATACGGTAAATGTGATAGATCTAATGTTACATTTAATGTACCTCTCTCTGCATTCAGAACGAGGTCCAACGTGCTGCTTAAAATAACCTCTTCAGCAGGAGTGCATCCCAGGGGTCCGGAGTCACGGTTCTGTCGAATGTTCTCTCTCTCTCTGTCTGCCTCTGTTTGTTCTTGTGGTGATCGATTGCATCCTGAAGAATAGGGATAAGAAGCACAGTGCATTTAGCAACGTGCATTGAGAGGATGACCTGCAAAGGTTACTGGAAGAACTGGTACTTCACAAATAAATAATCAACATTTATTCATTTAGCAGATGCTTTTATTCAGTGTGAATGATCTGTATGTCAGGTTATTTCAAGCATATTAAACATATTCTACTTCATGTTTTATACATGCTTGTGGCTCCAAAAGGTATTTTGTCACCTAAGTCATGCTTAGAAAAATATTGCACATTTCACAACCACAAAGTGTCAACCTTCATTTTGAGCAGTTTGTTTAATCATTTGTAACTTCTCTTGTGAAATGTTTTGCTTGAAGTCTGCTTGTGCTATCTTTTTTGTTTGTTTGTTTGCTTGCCTTTATGCAACTTTTGGCCTGATATGTTACCATTCAAAAGTTTGGGGTCAGCAAGATTGTGTTTTTTTTTTTTAAAGAATTGAATACTTTAAATTTAGCAATGCATTACATTGATCAAAAATGACAAGTAAAGACATTTATTATATTACAAAAAAAATTCTATTTCAAAGAAATGCTGTTTCTTTTGAACATACTTTTAATTAAAGAATCCTGAATGTATCACGGTTTCCACAAAAATATGAAGCAGCACAACTGTTTTCAACATTGATAGTAATAATAAATGTATCCTGAGCAGCAAATCAGCATATTATAATGATTTCTGAAGGATCATGTGACACTGAAGACTGGAGTAATGATGCTGAAAATTCAGCTTT
>CM060609.1:40197795-40370295 GCA_030578255.1 Tiaroga cobitis | reverse complement strand
ATTTGTTATTTATATGTGATACATTTTTTTACAGTATACAGTAACTTTGATATCTTATAGACGGTTTCATATCAAAGTTACTGTATACTGTAAAACAATTAATAAAATATAAATAACAAATAAATTATATATATATATATATATATATATATATATATACATATATATATATATATATATATATATATATATATATATATATATTAGTGCTGGGCAAGTTAACGCGTTATTATCGCGTTAACGCATTTATTAATTAATGCCGACAATTTTTTTATCGCGCGTTAACGCAGTTTTTTTTTATTATTATTATTTTGAAAGTCCGTTGCTCACTGGATCTGAATACACATAGGCCTACAGTCAAACCATGATCACAGGAGGGGTGGGATGTTGGTCAGCCAGCAAATAACCCACCCAAACAAGCAGAGGAGAGGCTTCGGCAGGTTCTCTCAGGTGAACAGAAAGGGAGACAGCGCTCCGCGAGTGAATGACAGGCGCTCTATGGATATATCCATAGATATATATATATATATATATATATATATATATATATATATATATATATGGATATATATGGATTACTATAGTAACCATGGCAACGGCTTCTGTGCGCTACGCAGCTGTAGCCTTTTTAACTTAAATTAAAATTATACATAACTTTACCTGATAGGCCTGCGTTTAGTTTAGCGGGGATGCTCTGCCATGTGAATTCCCTCCTGTTGATGTCCTGATAACTATTTAGATTCTGGAAACTCACAAACAGCGAGCCGAGGATCAGTCTCTCTTCCAATGATTTGTGCTGCGCGTCACGCTGGAAGTAACTTAGCCATCAGAGGATGGATACATGGTGGCCATAAAGGGATGGACATGGTCAGAAACAATGCTCAGGTAGGCCGTGTCTCAACTTCGGCAACGCGCGGGCGCGTGCGTGAGGCGAGCATGACCGCAACAGTTTCACAGGAACGCACCCGCTTGTCGCTGCACCTGTGCTCGACCACTTCACCTCACTCTAGGCTGATTTATACTTCTGCGTCGGACCTACGACGGAGCCTCTACGCTATAGACTACGCGTTGGTTTTCATTTGTATATCTGCGTCGTTGTCCGCGTTGACGCGCAATTACACATGCAGAGGGAGAGTGTGAAACCCGGGGAGCGGTTCTAGCAATCACAGCGCTTACGGTACGCGTAGAATTGACGTGACATTTTTGGAGAGATGCACGTCAGGGTACGCGCGCTACACAGCTACGGCGTGAGTTCGACGCAGAAGTATAAATTGGGCTTTACCTCTGTTTAATCTAATCTTACGTGGGAAACCATGGCATGCCATGACCAAACCTAAAGCTGCTATCAGAGAAGTAACGTTGGTCGACTTATATCTGTAGTAGTGATCATGACCCTTTGACTACATAGACTGTTTCTGCTGCTCCCTTATACAATATACCTGTTCAGAAAAAACAAAACAAGAAAACTGGACTCGTTTTAACAAGCTAGATAAAAGGTAATGCCCTGGCAGTGTCAAATAGCTTTGATTAAATATTTGATTTGATGACATTAATGTTTAAGTTGAGATTTACAAGAAATATTTTATTGCTACTGTGTAAAGGGAATACTGCTGGTATAAAAGCACCTTATTTGTTTAAAGTTTTTGCAAACCACATGTTATTGCACTTTTGTAGCAGTACATTCAAATCAAAAGTGCGCAATACAGTACTTTAGAATTCATTATTCAATTTTGCGCGTAACAATGCGATTAATCGCGAGAAAATCATGCGATTAATCGCGATTAAATTTTTTAATCGTTGCCCAGCACTAATATATATATATATATATATATATATATATATATATATATACATATATACACATATATACTGTATATAATTAAATTAAATATTAAATTACTTTCTTAATACTAACAACTATTTTTGTTTTGTTTTTTTATTTTGTTATTTTTAGCTAGTTGCCAAGGCAACATTTCTCATTTTCATTTTGTTTAGCTTGAAGTACTAAAATAACTGAAACTAATACATTTACAGTAAAATGAATAAAACATAGGCTAAGTATTTAAAAAAATGCAAAACTTTAACTTGTTAAAAGTAAAGAAAGAAAAGATCAATTTTAACTCTAAATATAAACAAAACCTCAAAGATATCAAAGTTACTGTATACTGTAAAAAAAAATTAAATATAAATAACAAATATATTGATATATATATTGCATATAATTAAATTAAATATTAAATTAATGTAGCATACTAGTATTACGAAAGTAAATTGGGTCAATTGTTTCATGACTATGCAACTTTTTAAGGTTTTGTTTATATTTAGAGTTAAAATTTCTATTTTCTGTCTTTACTTTTAACAAGTTAAAGTTTTGCATTTTTTTTAAATACATAGCCTATGTTTTATTCATTTTAAATGTATTAGTTTCAGTTATTTTAGTACTTCAAGCTAAACAAAATGAAAATGAGAAATGTTGCCTTGGCAACTAGCTAAAAATAACAAAATAAAAAAACAAAACAAAAATAGTTTTTAGTTTTAGTTCACAATAATCATTCACATGACCTCATAATTGAAAAATGTTCAGTTTAGCAAGTGTCATCTAGTTGTAAACCTCAAGAATTTATTATTATTTTTGCATTTTGAACCCAATTTTATGCAAAAAAATATCTTCTGTTTAGGCAGCCCACACATTCTTCCAGTTTACACGTCAGACTAAGGAAGGTCAAGTTGAGCACTTTGCATTATCGGATACTGTGTCTAATAATACGGTGGTACAGCATTTGGAATTTACCTTGTGTCTTAGGTAGTGAAGACTGAGACCACTGATCTGAAAACAGCTTTTCCATCCATATCCTGATAGATTAGATTACAAAAACAGTATTATCTGAGGTCAGTGCTCTACTGTGAGATGATTTACAACGATAAATTGCATTTTCTATAAATCAAACTGTTTCAGGAAGCCCCACCAAAAGGACACAAAGGTCATGAATGCCACCCCACGGATGAAGGGAAAATACTTCATTACATCAGTGACTGAAAGTGAAAGGCTGAAATTACCGCTGTGATTACACATGGTCGGTTAAGTCACTCTAAAAACACGTGGATCATTCGATGGGAATAATGACAGAGATCTAACTTTACGAGACTGGTTTGTGTAATGCAGAAGGATTACAGTCGGGCATGTTTTTCAGCTTAAGTTGTTAGATATAATTGGTTTTATTTTATCACATTTTTGTGGTATTATTTAAAGATCTTAAAATGTTTCGCTCATCTTGGAACATGCAGGTAAACTATATTTTCTGGCCTTTTATATCCTAAAAATCCCCTATAAAGATCTTTTGGGACTGACGGCCAACCACACCAGGTGTTTCTATCATCTCAGCTGATCTGACAGAAAGTGTTATATATGTCTTTGTGTGTGTGTGTTTTGTGTGCATAGGTGCATTCAAGCGTGAGTGTGTGATCAAGTTTTCACTTGATCTAATGGCATGAGCAGAAATCTTGGACCTGTATAGACATAACTGCACAATTTGACCAAAACACACTGACTCCAGACCATGAGCTGTCAGACACATAACACACACACACCTCTCATAACTCTCGGCAGCATTATTTACGAAGCTCAAGAAAGTGCTGTAAACTGCATGTGCTGCTCGAGCCTCACATACTATATTTTGTGATCTTTGCTTGACAGTAGGAATTCATATATACCACATTGACAAAACCATGAAAACTATTTACTTGAGAACAGAATCATGGTATTCCTTGAAGTACACCATAGTACCATATAAATACCATGGCATGATATTTAAATATTAAAGTACCATGAAACTGCCACAAATACAAACACTTATACATTTAAATGTGTTATTTTATAATTTAAAACCATTTTTAATCAAATTCAGAGTGATTGCAGAGCTTGAGTAAACATATCTACATCTGATCAGATGCTTTCTTAACTGCTGCTTTCTCATCGCTGTCATGTTCTTTCTGTCACCGCTCACTTTTGTTATTGAGAGGAAAGCTCGCAGCACATTTTTTTCATCTAAACAACGCTCTCAGTGTGTGCATATATTGCACTATATCACTGCAAAGGTATTGTTTTTACTTCCAAGCAAAGAACGAAAAATAAATTTGCCATGAGCATAGATATATATACATACATAGTTTCTATGAGCGCTAGACGTAAGCCTTGATTCTTGCTGAGAGTGACGACACGCTTACCATTCCAAAATGGCGGCCGCGCCAATGTGTCTGGAGCGGTCGATTATGAAATCTATGTAGATGTATCTATGGCTGTGAGTATATTGGGCCTTGAATCATGTCCAGTCTCTTGTACGTTAGTGTGCACAAGTGGAAAATGAGCAATAAGTTGCTGATGCAGTTCCCTTAACGACCACCGGTGTCGCTAATAACAGGGGTTATCAATTCTATTCATTCGCCATTCGTTTTTCCACCTCAAACTGAAGGATTTCTTAAAGCAATCAGTGTTTTTGTAGACAAAACTTCATTGTGTCAGATGGCATGAGTTCTCCTGGCGTATGTATACTGACAAACAGCACCTGGCATGGGCCGCATTGTACGCTTGATTATCGTCAGGAAGTCTTGTAGGAAAGCACAATAGGGTGTTTTGTTTCTCTTTTAACTTTCCTCCCTCCTTTTCCTCCTCCTCTTTTCTATCCAGACAAAGCTGAACATGGCTGTTGGGAATATATAGTGATCCCCCACCTGTGTGAGTGTGTAGATAGAGGTCACATATTTAAAGGGCTGTAAAAACAACAAAAAGAGTGCTTTTTGCTGGCGAGACGTCAGCGGCTGTCAGTTTCCAGAAGAGAGGCATATTTTTGGTTGGAGTTAAACAAAGCGGAGCACACAGTGTAACTCTTCCACACGGATGTGAAATTCCAGCTGTCTGTCAATCCCTGGCTTCTGTTCACTTCTTCACATCTCCATGTTGTACATTTAAAAAAAAGACATTTCAAGGGAAAGAGTTAGTAAATAGTCAATTCAGATTCAGCTATTGTGCATTGTATGATATTACAGGCACTAGGAATCTTGAATGCAACAACAACAAAAAACTACTTGACACTGTTTTCAGATATTGTGCAATAAATGCTATAAGGCTATTTCGCTGAAAAGTCATTTTATTCTCCTGTGTTTATGATTAACAAAAGAGAAGAGTCACGAAATACATCTCAGTTCAGATAGAGAACATATCTGTGGTGTCATGTTGCATTTGAGTGATTTTAAGATTAAATTCAGTGGTTTTTAGTTCTCCATTCATCTTTAACTGAACGATAAGTTTACATGTTGTTGTTTTTTCATCTAGCAACCTCTCACAACACCCAAGAAACAACCAAGTATATCCCCATCAAGCACCCAGAACACTTGTACACCATATAGCAACTTTTGCACAGGAAAACCCCACTCACATTGCATGCAGGCAGTATATGCTACCATTCAAAAGTTTGGAGTCGGTAAGGTTTTTATTTTTCGTATGATCAACTTTTTTATTAAAAAAATACAGTAAACTATAGTCATATATTTAAAAATGTAATTTATTCCTGTGATCAAAGCTGTATTTTCAGCATCATTACTCCAGTCTTCAGTGTCACATGATGCTCAAAAAACATTTCTGATTATTAGCAATGTTAAAAAATATTGTGCTGCTTAATATTTCTGTGGAAACCATTGCTTCATTTCAGGATTCTTTGGTGAATAGAATGTTTGAAATAACAGAATTCATTTAACAATTCTTTTATGGGCATTCTTTACTGTCATAATTTGAGCAATTTAATGCATCATTGTAAAATAATAATTAATTACAAAACACTTTTGGATGTATATATGCATCTTCACATTGATCCTAGTTTAATATGAAGTTCTAAACAACTCTGTAATCTGTTCTCTGTGCCTGTAATCATCTGAAGCTAGATTTTACTACAAAAGACAACAGGGTGAAGCTGTGCTACAGTATTTCACATCATAAAAACTCAATCCTCTTGCAGCTCAGGACTGTTGATTTTGAGGGTCAGGTTACACTCTTTTTTTTGTTTTTTGGAGGCCTGCTTATAATATTGCATCATCCCATGGATAACCTACGACATGTACATGATTATATAAATGTTTATACCGAGAAACTTAAAAGTGTTGACAAAATACCACACGATAAGGCAGATAGAACACTGGATATGAGTTGCTGGACATCTCACAAAGACATTTAGCCCGACATGTAGCTTGGTTGAACATAGAGTAGCCTAGCACTAGCAAGGTCATGGATTTGATTCCCAAACAACATGCAAACTGATCAAATGCACATCTTAAAACGTACTATAAGTAGCTTTGGATTTGGATACACTTAAAGTCAGCATGAAACTGAGGGGGATAGTCTTTTCTTCTATACATATTGTGACGCATCCGAGTGAAACGGCTTCTCAAACAAGAAAAAATTAACTGGGTGGGGCTTGATTTTGTCCATGGGGAATTGATTGGAAGACTGTGGTTTGCTATTGGTGGATCTCATGTGAGTGACAGGTTGCCCCGCCCTCGCGTCAGTAAACGCGCAAAGAAGAGATGTAATGTGTTTTAAAAAAATAATGATGCGCATGGATAAATCATTTACAATAAATACTGCAATATTTCATTGTAATCTCAAATATCAAAAGTCTTCTTCGGAGGCTAATCAATTTCTTAGAAATAAACCTGTCTAGCTTTTATAAAAACAGATTACTGTTTGTAGAACGTGTGATATTTTGTCCGTCATCCAGCCCTCATACGAGGCACTCACCGCGCGTTTTCACTTCTGCCTGGAAGTTATAGAACTCGTGAAATTCCTGAGGAGTTCTGTATTTTCCCCACAAAACAAAATATGTTTGACGAACAGCCATCAACTATATATGGATTATCCACATGGTTTGGGGAGGGTAAAATATTCCCAACCCAAGGTCCTGGGGTTTGGCATGGGATGCTTCCATCTGAACTAATCTAAGCGGGATGCCAAACAGTGGAAAGACAACGTTCATAAAATAGGAAAGCATTTGTGACATCGCAAAGGTGCCGAATGGTCTTTTGCAAATCTGGCCTGCTTTCTTGAGGAAGGGGATTCAATTCAAAGAGAGTTTGTCCGCAGCGCTCCCTGCCAAACGGAACAGGCTGGAAGACCGGAGAGTGTCCGTCACCAGGGAATCCGCAGATCCGATCGAAGCCAGCATGGGCAGTCTGACCCAGTTTTCCCGTTCCTTACAGACTGTTGGTTTTCTTGCTTTTTTGATGTGTTCGATGAGGAGAGCAGATCCAAGCCCAAAATGCAACTTTACACATATGTTTTGTCTATGTTTAAACCTCTACAGGCCTGGAGGAATATCTCGAAAGCAGTTTATGGGGTTATAAACACACACTCACAGAAACATTCTTCCTGTGTAATACAGGATGTAAAGAAACTCCTTTTGTTCCTGATGTTGTGCCCTAGGATGTGTCTGTGTGTGAAGGCCACAGGAGACGTAACTCCTGAATTATTTCAAGATATAGGCCTACAGTTTCAATATTGCCAGGCTAAAAACAGGTTACAATAATACATTCACTGCTGTGTCACACTGTTATAAATATAGCTGGATCAGATCATTGGTCCTGAATCAGTTCTGAAAGTGATAATGAAAGCGACAGTGAGTAGCCATGCGTGAAGGCGCATGAAGAAAATACAAGATCCATCATGAGTGTTTAGTTTGTAAATGTTTGCTAGTTCTAGTGAAAAGAGCATAACTATCTTCATTGACGGTGAGAGTCTGGTCTTGTCTGCTTTTACAAAGGCATTGCTGGGTTTGTGTGTCTCATAATCAGCATATCCGGCAAAATAATGGAATCAGTTCTGCTCTGTCTTTCTAAATCTTGGTTGGGCGAGCGTTACATGAAACTGTTGCGATTCAGACAATCTGTCCCATGACACATTTCAAAAGGCAGACTTGCTTTGTTTGAAGACTCCAGGTGCTGATATATCCATCTATGAGTGACCTAATTCTGAGCCCTCAAAAGAGGCAGCAATCATAAAAGCACATAAAATATATCATTTGAACTTGTGTGTATGTATGTATGTATATATATATATATATATATATATATATATATATATATATATATATATATATTTATGGTCTTGACATTCACATATATTTTGAATTTTGTTGAATAATATATAATACATTTTTCAAACATCGCCTTTTAAAAAAAGCATCTGAAATAATAAACTAAGTGCGATACATATCGATACTGAAATATCTGAAGCGCGTCCAATAATCATTTTACGCAGAATAGATACACGACACACGCTGCTCTTTCTCTCTCCCTCATCTATCCGACAGTGAGTTACACACAAACCCGCCTCCCCTCACTCACTCGTTTCATTTGCTCCGGATGAATATTGTTGGTGTTACAGTTCTTAAATTTCGCCCTGCAGAAAATCTTTCATTCCCCGCAGATTTTGTCCTCACACCCAAAGTGCGCGCACATAAAGCCGTCTCTCAGTACTAAATTGAGTTCTTTTTCGCTGATTATTGCGCTTACACGGTCAAATACACACAAAACAGTCAAAATGCCGGTCCTGGTGAGTATTCAGTTGAGAAAGTAAACGTGTGTGTAACAGTATAATGGATCCTTGTGTCAGGTCTTAAAGTGACGGCAGCCTAATATACCTGCTGCCAATATCAATATCCATATCTATATCGGCAGTGTGTGTGTGTGTGCGTCCGTGCGTATGCGTGTATGCATGTATGTATATATATAAATATATTTAATGTTGTGTCAAGACTGTAAATACCGTTTCCCTGTGGTGGAGCCCCAGGCTGAGGTGAGAAGACAGCAGAGACTTATTTGACACCCCTGGCCTGTTTAAATGACCTCTCATTCTGTCTGGACTCTCTCCAGCGTTACATAACGAGAATATTTCATTCCCAGACAGCTCTATTGTTCTGTTCTTCCCTGCAAATGATGTCCAGACTACAACAGACAACACAGCAGAAAACACTATAAACAAACAGGGCTTGAATTCACGACGAGCCGCAGCACTACATTACGTCCAATCAAAGTTTTCCCTCGAGACCAAATATGGATGAGGGTCTGTATCTCCCCCTCGGCAGACAAGAATGAACAATGAAATGCAGTTTTATAAATCCACAGCATTCCTCAGAGGGTTTCCATCTGCTGCAGGCGAGCAAAATACAGACACAAGCCTCTATTGATGTGAGATGTAGGCTACTATTTCGGTTTGAGGGTTATAGTGGAATACACAAATGGCATAATGTATCTGCATACTGACTGGGAAACTGGGTGTCCTTGCAGGCAGGTGAAGGGGGCATTGGAGCACAGTTAAGCTCAAACAAGCCGCAAGCAGAGAGCATTCTGGGAGTTTGTATTTGTGTGTCTATAGTGGGTAGATGTGGCTCAGATCCCACTGCAGATCTCCAAGCGTCTGTTCTGCTTTTGTCTGAGCTGTGCTGATGGAAAACTGTTCAGCAAGAAATGATGACTGCAAAGTCAATTTGTAGAAGCAAAAAACGTGTTTCATTTCCTTAAGTTGACATTTAGCTTAATTTAAATAATTATAAAGTTAAATTAAGTAAAACAATGTCATCTGTATATTTTATTTGGTAATAAAAGCTAATGAAAACAACAGAAATGAATTCGATTTTATCACTGACTTTAACAAATCGTTTCAATACCAACACCTAACCATAATGCAACAAGTTTCCCGTGTCAGTTACGATGTCTGTCCTCAACGTCTATTGACTTGTGTAGCTCAAGGTCAATTTCTCAATGCAACTTATACTGTCAACTTGTGCAACGCCTACAGTACGTAAGAGACTGTCTGACCAACATGTAAAAACAAGGATTCAGTTGCTTTTGCATGTATTTAGGGCGTATTTATCTGCTATTATTACAAGATAAATACTTGCTACTAAGTGCCTTAAACAAAACTCAAAGATGTGCTGCCACTAAACCTGGAAAATGGCCTTGTAAACAAGACTTCCAGATTGCATAAACCAGTCAACTCAAATCAAATGAATTCACTTGCAAATTTTTTTTTACTATTTTTACATTCCCTAAACTTGTGCATATGTTGTCATAACTTATTGATCATATCCTTTTTTTACAGTGTGTGAACGTTACCATACTAACGAGATGGTTGGAGAGATGGAGTTACTAGTCTTCAAGCTTTTTTTCAAGCAACCCACAATCTTAGAAAAAAATGTTTTATATTGAACCCTATTGTAACGGTGAGGCAGGGACGAAGCGGAGAGAGAATCCACATGCAAGCACTACTTTAATAACAATATAAACACAGGTAATCCAGGGCAAACAAAGAAACTCAGGACAGGAGCATGGTACAGCAAACAACGACTGACAAACCACAAGGGCAATTCATACACAGGCAAACAAGGTAACAGAGGGTGTGGTTGATTGTCAGTGGAACACACGAGGGTAACCAAGGGAACTAACAAGATACACCTGGAGAGACTAATCAACATGAAAAACTACAATGAACTACAAAACATGGCACAAGACAGGAAACAACACAAAATCCTCACACAAGACGGGAACAGGCTGAGATCGTGACACCTATAGGGCCGTCCCGCGTGACGTCACGCCATTTGGAGCAGCCATCTTGACGGAACAGAAAATGCTGAACCGCCGGTGATAATAGCCCAGATAGCACAAGTCTATTTGATGTGATATTTACAACTGGAAGACGTATTTTAAAGAGTGTTTGCTCATCTGCAAGACGTCTATTGGACGTTTCCTGTCAGATGTCAAATAGACGTTTAGAAGATGTATTTAAGATGTAATGATTTAGAATGCATGTTAAACTACCATCTTCTAAACGTCTATTTGACATCTGACAGGAAACGTCCAATAGACGTCTTGCAGATGAGCAAACACTGTTTAAAATACGTCTTCCAGATGTAAATATCACATCAAATAGACTTGTGCTATCTGGGAGCCTACAGCTCATCGCGAAATATTCCTATCATGCCCGAGCGATGCTGTGCATTTGGATGCGATCAGAAACGTGATCATACAAAAGGAATATCTTTATACTGTATCCCAAAAGAAACAAAACGGAGAAAAGTGGTTGGCGGCAATAAACAGGCAAAACGCATCCATGCATTCCTCAGTTAGGCGTATTATCATTAGGCGTATTATCACATTACATTCTTTCGTTTTCAAATACCAAAAGCTGATCTTGTAGTTTATTTGACACTTCTTATAAATCGTTAGAAACACTGTTGAGACAACAGTCTCAATGACAGTTTATCATAGTACAGTGACGGCCAGTGATAGGTATAAAAAAGTATATAAGCTATTTCGTTTTTCTTGGATCAAACTAGATTAAACAAATTCATTAAAGATATACTTAATCTTGTTGGTGATTTTGTTTTGTGTTTTCCCCTGTAAACTCAGTTTAAAAATGATTACAGGTATAGGCCTACTATAATTTGGTGAAAAAAATACATTGACCAACCTTTGCGGTGATGATTGAAAAATCATTTTCTTTTAATGAAACTCTGATGTAGCGTTATGGGAAGTGAATAAGGGAGCTGTAATGTCACCGAACTCAATGTCAGGAAGTTTTTCTACACATTTAATGCCTATAAAAAGAACTTGTGGTGCTTCATATGGATATATGATTCCTAATTCCTTTATCTTCCTCTTGTATATTTATTTTTGTGATGCTAATAATAAGTGCGATGACATGACGTGGTGGGGGAAAAATCGATTCTGGTCAGTATCGAGATATTTTGCACCATGATTTTGCGCATGCAATTATATCAATACTGTAGCGCAAAATATTGCAATATTTAGGCTAATTATACTAATAATTATATTATTAGTATAATAATATGCTAATAATTATATTATTAGTATAATATACTAATAATATATATTATCCACGGGCCACGGCAATGGATCTATGAGTAGCCGACGGATGTATTCCGTCAAAATGGCTGACACACGGCTAGGGGTCACGTGACTGGGAGATCCCTATAGGGTTCTTGAATCAATTTTAAAGGGGTCATCGGATGTAAAATTCACTTTTATATGGTGTTTGCATTTACATGTGTGTTTGCAGTGTGTGGACACAACCACCAAATAATGAAAAAAATCCATTCACTCCTTTTTTTTTTATCTTCAAAATGCCTAAACACTCTCAATAATTAAGCCATTTGGATTTTATGAGCAATATGATGTCACGACCATGACTGCTGACGGACTGTCCCGTATTAGCATATTTCCGCCCTCAGCCATTTGTATACTGTCTGCCAAGGCAGCACTCATTATCACTGATTACTCAATCATTGCTCATTATCATTTAAAGAGACATGCACCGAAACGGGTCGCTGTGAACTGAGCTGTTTTTGAGGAGGTAAAAAGGGTGTTGTTTTACACAACCATTGAGGAATTTTAACCAAAGTATGCTACAAACTTTACATGAAGACCATAAAGAATCATACCATCTTGTGGAAAATGGGCATCCGACTACCCGTTTAAAGAACCATTATGCCAAATAAGTTTCTAAATATATATATTTCATAAAACTATCATGTTTAACAGATTATTTACATTTTTTCTAGTGATACAAGTATGCTTATGAGTTCTTTAATTCATACAATGTAATTTAAATTCAAATAAAATGAATTAAAACTAAATCCATAAAATGATTTCATGATGCGGGAACCCCTCAAGCGCCTGACAGAACCCTTTAAGGTTCTACTTGGGAAAAAAAATACAAAGTACAAAGTTTGAAATTCTAACACAGCTACAATATTTTTTCAAGCGTAGAAACCAAAAACAAAGCAAAAAAGTAATGGCCAATCAGAACATATTGATGTTTATTATACACTTATTTGGAGTGGGATTCAACACAATGAGATTTTACTGTGGGTCGGGACTGTTTATTCAAAAATAGAAGCCAAACAACTGGCAAAATGTTACATTACAACAGATAGGATACGCTGTACACGTACATACCCAGTACTGTACTGGGTACTGAGGCGAGCACAGTACATACTATCTGTACTATTGTCGCTGCAGCCGTATTGTTAAAACAGACATGGAAATCAGAATATCTGGCTTTGGCACAGTGTTTAATGTGGTGATAATGGCACAAGTGTTAATGAAAAAGGAACAGATGGGGAATTATTCCACTGCCAAACCAAAATCATGCACACATACTATGAATATGTTTCCCTACTGGCCAGATACATTCAATAAAACAGGATTTGGATGAAAAAAGGCAGATCTGAATTCCAGAGATGATGATTTTTTCATCTGCGGAAAGGTTTCGTATAGTTCTGCTCTCCTTTTGGAAACGCTAAGACAGCTGAGTTATGTTTCAGACCGAATCTTGTCTGGGGATTTGTTTTTGTACTTATTTTTAAATGTGGATCTCTAGAAATGAATGAATGGTTGTTGGGACAGCGTCATACTGTCGTGAGCGAGAAATAATGGATGATTTTACGGTTCCACTGTTGAATAGAGGGATGGAAGGAGAGCGTTTGTAGGTTTTTTTTTTACAAGTCTGGAGAGCAGGTCAGGATTGATTTGTTTGCTCAGATGGTCCAAGACAATTGATCAGCAGGTGTGACAGGTCACAACTATACCTACTTCAATTCAAAACATCAGCACTTTTGAATTCTATGTTGTTAAAGGTTTTAGTTCACCCATAATTCCAAAAAAGTAGAATAGTTCACTCAACGTTGTGTTGTTTCAGACACACATGTCTTACTAGAACGCTCCAGGCACTCTGGAGCAAGACAATGGGGTCCAAAATGATTACAAGCAACCATGAAAGTATATTTCAAGTCTATATGACTCATGTATTCAGGGTTTTCTGAATTCACACAAGAACAGAATTAAAATTTCAAGCGTAAAGTAAAAGAAATAGCTATTTCTCAGCATAGCTCTCAAATCTCAATTTGAATATGTGGAAACATGGGTTATCAAGAGCAGATATCATGGCTTTATAAGGAAAATAGCACTTTCATGGTGTTTTTATGGAAAAGCAATACTTGGAAAATGTCACATGATCCTTCAGAAATCATTCTAATATGCTGATTTGCTGCTCAAGAAATATTTCTTATTATCATCAATGTTGAAAACAGTTGCGCTGCTTAATATTTGTGTGGAAATCGTGATATTTATTTCAGGATTCTTTGATGAATAGAAAGTTCAAAAGAACAGCATTTACTTTAAATAGAAATACATTATAAACGTATTTACAGTCACTTTTGATCAACTTAATGCATCCCTGATGAATAAAAGTATTAATTTCTTTGAACTTTTAATTTCTTAATACTCTTTGAAACTTTTGAACAGTAGATTCCACAAGAACACATAAAATTGTAGTGCAGTTAATCTAACAAAAGGGTATTGCGTGGCTTTGTTTTGGGAAATAGTTTTTCCATTCGAGACGTGCTTTAAAAAGGAGACAAAATAGATTTAGTGTTATCATTTTCTGCCCCTCAGATTTACAAAACAGAAAGACAGATAACAGGCCAGAGTTCAGATTGAGAGCAAAAGTTTGTGTGTGTGTGTGTGTGTATGTGTGTGTGTGTGTGTGTGTGTGTGTGTGTGTGTACCTGGTGAAATGTCCCCAAGGACAGTAATACCAGTAACTTATGACCTTGTGAGGACCTTTTTTTTTTTTGGTCCTCATGAGGAAAACAGCTTATAAGTCATGAAATAAAATTAAAAAAATAAACGTAAAAATTCTGAAAGTTTTCTGTAATGGGCAGGTTTAGTGTTAGGGGATAGAATATTCAGTTTGTATAAATATCATAATGTCTATGGAAAGTCCCCATAAAACATGGAAACCCAATGTGTGTCCCACCCATGACTGAAATACTCTGAACTCTGACATACGAGAGGTCTTTAGTTTATCTCAGCTCAATCAATAATGTTCAGCCTCTTTGATACACAACTAAAATGTGGCTCCAAATCATAAAAAAACTGCAGGCCTTTTAACCTGCCAGTAAACAACCACCTAGCAACCACTAAGGACAACTTGGCAACTGCATAGCAACACCCTGACAACCACTCACAACACCCCATCGCGACGACCACTTTTAAATGGCCAGTACAAAATTTTCTAAATAAATTCAAAATATATATTTTTAAATATATATATTTATAATATTATTTATTTTATTCAAAAATACATATTTACAAAATAGGCTATAAACAATATAACCATTTTTATATAAAATAAAAATACTAAATTTTATCATGCTGTTGGCTCGATTTCATGACATCAAAGCCAATCAAGGTGATGTAGTTATTTCTTTTTTGCTTTGTCTGAATACCTGATACACTTGTTTGATTGTTTATATCATCACAAATTGTAAGCTATATTATCACTCAGCTATAATCTGCTAAATTGAGATATTAACATAAACATCATGATTTTCAGCTTGCCAACACATCACTTAAACACACACTTTCCATTCAAAACTGATTCTCAAAGCTCTCACTGGCTCTTTTTGCTCATTTCTAAACATCACCTCTTTTCTTTTATGCATGTCTGCTCGGGCATTTCACAGGACATTGTGTTGCTGCTTTCGATGGGTTTTTCGATGTTGAGGCCATTTTGAACGTCCAGTACCCCCCAAAAAAAGAGGTTATATTTTCAACCATGTACACAGCTGGTGCAAAAGAGCCAAAAGTAGGTCAGTGAACAAGCCACAGCACAACCCGCCACAGCATTGTGTGCTTGTCTTCAGGTAATATAGCGGACTAAGGAAACAAAGGGTATTTTCAGTGGTAAGGAACGGTTTTGTGATGGTGTAAATAGCACAAATTCAGTAAATTACATGGAGGGCTTGATTCAATAGCTTTAGTGTGTGTTTGTGTGAGCGTGCTGTAAATAAAACTGTGAACATTCTGTTCATTCTAACACACACTCTGAAATACCCACAATGCATTGCTGTCTTTCGTCAAAAGGCCCCAAAGTACACCACAGCCAGATGGCACAAAAGCTCAATGGATCCTCTCCATGAATAACTAAACCAAAACCACACATCTCCATCCCAGGCCTGCCATCTCTGTTCTAGACATCTCCCTCAGGAATCCTCAGCTCTGTCCAGACATTCTGCTCACAGACAATTTGAATTGGAAAAACAGAAGAGACACCAAGCAGAACTGGAAATCGATGCGTTTGGTTTCTTTAAAGGGGTCAAATGCAACATATCACATTTTCCTTGATGTTTTGTGATGGAATAACTGCACTCTGAAACCATACAGCCACTCTCACAACGTCCTTCCTGGTTTAAAAATCATCTATTTAAAACAAACTGCAAAAATGACTCATTCTGACCTTTGCAACCTATTTTTACACATTTACAATGGCACCAATTTGTTCAGAAAGTCAACCTGCCCAATCACAGTTAAATAAGCAGAAACCAGGATAGATCCTATTCCTAAAGACCAAAAGAACTGCCAATTAAGATTAAATAAGTAAAAGGTTGACAAACATTGGGTGGGTGATGCCTGTAGGAAGGATGGATGGATGGATGGATGCCTGTAGGAAGGAAGGATGGATGGATGGATGCCTGTAGGAAGGAAGGATGGATGGATGGATGCCTGTAGGAAGGATGGATGGATGGATGCCTGTAGGAAGGATGGATGGATGGATGGATGCCTGTAGGAAGGATGGATGGATGGATGCCTGAAGGAAGGATGGATGAATGGATGCCTGTAGGATGGATGGATGGATGGATGGATGCCTGTAGGAAGGATGGATGGATGGATGGATGGATGCCTGTAGGAAGGAAGGATGGATGAATGGATGCCTGTAGGAAGGAAGGAAGGATGGATGAATGGATGCCTGTAGGAAGGAAGGATGGATGGATGGATGCCTGTAGGAAGGATGGATGGATGGATGCCTGTAGGAAGGATGGATGGATGGACGGATGGATGGATGGATGCCTGTAGGAAGGATGGATGGATGGATGCCTGAAGGAAGGATGGATGAATGGATGCCTGTAGGATGGATGGATGGATGGATGGATGCCTGTAGGAAGGATGGATGGATGGACGGATGGATGGATGGATGCCTGTAGGAAGGATGGATGGATGGATGGATGGATGGATGCCTGTAGGAAGGAAGGATGGATGGATGGATGGATGGATGGATGGATGCCTGTAGGAAGGAAGGATGGATGGATGGATGGATGGATGCCTGTAGGAAGGATGGATGGATGGATGCCTGTAGGAAGGAAGGATGGATGAATGGATGCCTGTAGGAAGGAAGGAAGGAAGGATGGATGGATGGATGGATGCCTGTAGGAAGGAAGGATGGATGAATGGATGCCTGTAGGAAGGAAGGATGGATGAATGGATGCCTGTAGGAAGTATGGATGGATGCCTGTAGGAAGAAAGGATGGATGGATGGATGCCTGTAGGAAGGATGGATGGATGGATGGATGGATGCCTGTAGGAAGGAAGGATGGATGGATGGATGGATGGATGCCTGTAGGAAGGAAGGATGGATAGATGGATGGATGGATGGATGGATGGATGGCTGTGGGAAGGAAGGATGGATGAATGGATGCCTGTAGGAAGGAAGGATGGATGGATGGATGGATGCCTGTAGGAAGGAAGGATGGATGGATGGATGGATGGATGGATGGATGGCTGTGGGAAGGAAGGATGGATGAATGGATGCCTGTAGGAAGGAAGGAAGGATGGATGAATGGATGCCTGTAGGAAGGAAGGATGGATGGATGGATGGATGCCTGTAGGAAGGAAGGATGGATGGATGGATGCCTGTAGGAAGGAAGGATGGATGAATGGATGCCTGTAGGAAGGATGGATGGATGGATGGATGCCTGTAGGAAGAAAGGATGGATGGATGGATGCCTGTAGGAAGGAAGGATGGATGGATGGATGGATGGATCCCTGTAGGAAGGAAGGATGGATGAATGGATGCCTGTAGGAAGGATGGATGGATGGATGGATGCCTGTAGGAAGGAAGGAAGGAAGGATGGATGGATGGATGGATGATATGACATATTTTAAGTGTATACCAAAATGCCATCTATCTGAGTCCAGATGGAATCTGCATAATTCAAAGGGATAATCCAGAAATTCTTTAATAAAGGACAATGCAAAAGGTGGAAGGATGTATAGAACATTTTGAATGACATACATTGCAATTCTATGGAAATCTGTCCAGCTTTCTGCTGAGTACCATGGGCACAGACTCTACATATCCATATCCAATTTTTTTTTAACTAAGTACAGTATCTCAATGCAAAACTCTTGTTGATGCATTAGTCTGACAGTTTTCAGGGTGCTGTACAAACGTGATGTTTTTGCACTGATTTCACTTTGGGGCAGAGGAACAAAGTGACAAGTACCAGCAGGAATGAAATAGAGAGAGATCGAATTCGGCTCAGTGCTCATTGTTGAAGAGAGGTTTAGTGATGAAAGAAAGTATGAAGTGTGAAAAAAGAGTGAAAAAGTGAAAAAAGGCGTGTGTGTGCTGTATTCCAGACATGTAGGGCGTCTCGCACTGGAAATGGAACTGTCAACACCCCACCACGCATCATCACTCACATCACTCACACACACACACACACGTACACAAAACTCTCTCTCTCTCTCTCTCTCTCACACACATCACACACACACACACACTATTATCCTCATTGCCACGCCATTAAACTTCTAGAAAAAAAAACTGGGACAGAGAGGGGGATGCATGGTGTTATTTCAAAACGAATCTAATTCTCCTCTGAAATTATTTATTGTAAGAATTGTTTGAGAATTGTAAGATCTTTAACACTTATGTCACGATTATTTATCAATATGCAGAAAGTTATCTCAAGGTTGCCAGGAAATAGTATTTGCAACCCATTGTCCCTCTATAATGTAATGTTTTATTTTAATAAAGGATATATACGACAATAAAAAATAGAGCGGGACATGATTCTGTCCATTGGGAATTGGTTGGATTGAGAAAAGTGGGCAGTTGGTTGTAGTGGAGGGGCTGGGAAATAAGAGGGATTGGTGACAGCTCATCAGCTTTGTTAAAATAAAGTAAAATAAAGAAATCAGGATCCATTTTGATTTCATGTCAACTTTAAAGCTTTTGTCTGGTATTTGAATTCAACAGCGTTTGATCCAGTTGTAGGTCTGAGAGAAACCAAAGCATTTGTTGATTGCGAAGAGGTTTAGAAATTGGGGTCAAATCAAACCAGCAGTAACAAACAACGACAGACATTCACGCACTGCGAGATACAACAGAGATCTCTTGACACACAAATGCACAGGAAGTGGGTGATATATGCACAGGAAGAGGTCAAACCCCATTAATGACCATATTCATCCTTTCAGCATTCAACTTTATCACCCAATCTATTCAACATCACTCAGCCTTTCACGTGACAAAAAGCAAGACAAAAGCAAGGAGATTTATGTTAAGAATTTGAAGAACATGGTCCTCAGTTGAAATCCAGTTTCAGAAAGACCAAGTTTGTCCACCAGTAAATTATGATGATGAACAGCATGGCTTTGGCAGTCCACCATATAGACCAGCATAAACCAGCCTGGACCAGTGATGAAATGCTGGTCTAAACTAGTCTTTTCTATAGGTTAAACACGTAAACATTACATTTTAGTGCTTGTATGACATGACATGTCAAACAGTGTCCTGCAGTGTGACATGCAAATTATTTTAAATTGATTTTTCATAAGACTTAAATGACTTCATTAATTGGCTGCAGCATGTAATATTAGTTCTTTATAATGCATTTATCACACTCAAGGAACTGCACATAAATGACAATAAATTGTTTACTGTTAATAAATTCAGCAACAAATCTCAGGGGGGAAAAAAACAAACAAATGTATGACATCATGTAATATTGGTACTGTTTACAATGCAGTTATCACACTCAACAAACTGCACCAAAAGCTTAAGGTGATTAAAAATGGTGAAATGGTCCGAATATTTAATAATACATACTTTGCCTTATGCATTTATATCAATTTTAACCTAAAATCTGTGGAGTTTTAACAGTTTGCAAAATACATCTAATAAAAAAAACAGCTGAAAATGGAGCTGTGTATTATATCAAATATTATATAAAGAATGCATTTTCATAATCAGCAATCCAATTAAAACAGCCAAAGCCTTTTCTTTCAGAAGAGAGAAGCAAATAATCTATTCATCAGTGAAATCCAAGAAAACAACGGATGTTCTACGCACCGCAGGATATCCTACAAGTCCACATGGGACTAATCTAAAGGTACGCTCTTCAAAGACGACACACTGATCTGTTGGCGGGGGTCTTACCCTGGTGATAACTTAGCCCCTCCACCCCCAAACAGTATAGGTTTGGCAGCTCTTTATTTCGTTCCCTTGGCCTTCACATGCCCTGGATTCCGACACAATGCTCCGTATAGCTACAGGGTCAGCACAGGTCAGCGTGATTATAAAGGACCTGGAGAGACATACAGAGAGAGAATGAGAGGGGTTGTCAAGACTTTGCTGATGCCACAGGAAGCTCTACTGATTACTTGTGTTGATGGATTGGATGGGCGGTTCCTTCACAGTATCCTGAAGGACCTGGGCTGCTAACACAATGCTTTCAGGTTCAATCTCAAGTAGGAGAGTTACTGAGAACCAAGTTAAATCATCATTGTGCCGTTGACCACGGCAGTGAGCCTAGATTTGCTCCTGAGAGACCGACCCCAAATGAACATTTTAGGGTTCAGGTGCTTCTCTTTCACTGTTTAGGACACACAATTGAGTTTTCTATTATCTTTTATTGAAGTATCAACTGTGTCAGATGTTTCTCCTAAAAATCCTTAAGAAGATTGGTGTGATTTTCACTCATTTCACAAATAATTACAAAGAAAAAGCAAGCATAACACCAAATTAATTGGTAAATTTTGAAGTAGAAAGGCTGAAATAGCATTTTCTTGTAAAATGTACTATGGGCTAATGTTTGTTTAATTGACAACTTTTTTTTTAAACTGTTTTTACAGTGAATATGAATAAACGACACAATTGTTGATGTACACTACATAACATTAAAATGCATGTGGATCAGATAATTTGGCCTTGGAGTAATTTGATGAGAAATGTTTAAACTCATTACTTAAAATCAAAAAGCACAGTGTAAGACATTGTTAAGATCTGTTCTGAAACTCCAGAGGAGACACATGTGATATTTCTGGGAATCTTTTTCTGAGTTAGTAAGAGACTAAAGTGCCCCTATTATGCTTTTTAAGATATTACCTTTTATGCAGTGTGTAACCTTTTGTGAATGTAAAAAGATCAAAGTGCAGATAAATTGAATTGTTGAATCTCTCAAAAGAAAGAACCAATTCTGAACTGCCTGAAATGAGTGCTCAGTTATTCCAGTCTTACTTTCTGCACGAACCTGTGATACATTTGCATAATGCCAGCCAATGGTCTGAATTGGCTGCCCGTGAACAACGTCTAATTTGACCCGCCCACAAACACTGTAGTTGTAACTGAGTGTGGAAGCGTTTGGTTCATGTTGTCGGCATGTCGAGATGACGCTGTTTTCAGCGCTGCAAAAGCAAATCCAAAGGACGAGGTCTCCGGTGGGAATTTATACGGTAAAACTGGCGCCGTTGTTTCTGTTCGTATCACTGTGTATCAAGTGCTGAGGAAGATTCGGAGCAGAAATTCAGATATGGTAATGAGTGTTTTGTTTCTGACACACTGTAAGCGGTCAACCAATCAGAACAGGCTGTTCCATCTGACCAATCAGAGCAGAGTAGCTCTCAGAAAGGAGGAGTTTAGAGAGACCGAATCCTTAATCGAGCCGCTTTGGACACTATGAGAAAAGTGGTGATGCTGCAATGTAAATTATGATAAAATTAAATTGTTTTTGACCTTTAATGTATGTAAACTTAGACCTCGAAACAAAATTAGGAACCTTTAAAATAGCATAATAGGGGCACTTTGAGCAAAAGGTTGCATTTATTTTTCACTTGATCTCATTGTTGTCTCAGAAAAGCTCTCTTTTGTCATTTTTCTTCCCCAAAGTAAGTGCACTATTTGGTATTGCATGAAATACTTTTACATTTCATCCAAACGTCCTGCCTATAATACAAAGGCAGTACATGTCAAAGAGGGCCATGCTTCAACGCTGCTGTGCACCCGTTCACAGACAAACTCCTCATGGTAAAGGCTACATTTGCTACACACTCGGTGGTGCCTCAAGAGTCAAACAGAATGATCCCAATATGCTAAACCATATTGTGAGTTTTTATTGTGGAGCTCAGCTGTTAAACACAAAAATAGTTCGAGCATCGCCCACCATCAATGGCCCGCAACCAACGAGAACCTTAAGTACAACCACAAATCTCTTGGCCTTGGAAGCCATCGTTATGGCAACAGTTCAGAGTTAGCTGAAACTAATAACTTCAGTCCTCACTGAAACTGCACACTATTATACAATCCCACTGAAAGAGCTTTCTGGCTGAGAGCAGATTGTTGATTTAGCCATGTAAATTTCTATGACAACAACCAAGGGACTGTTCCTAAAACAACTGAGGTAAAGCTCTCGACAAAACCAATACAAAGAAATATGCAGCAATTAACTACATTTTTATATTTTCTAACAAAAATGTGAGTCGCCAGCTTGTGGAAAAGCTCTTGTTTCTTTCTCTTTACCACCAGTTTTTACGGTAAAGATTTTAGTAATCATTCAAATTATTTTGGTTAATGAAATATAATTTGTTTACTGTAAGTTTAAGGTTGACTTAAAATGTTGCTATTTACGGTAAAGATCTGGCAACTATTTTTTTTCTCCATAAATTGAACCGTTTTCTTTTCACATGATATTTGATTTGTTAAATTCTTTGAATTAGTGGTTTGTTCAAATCACTAACCTAGTTGTGAGCAACAGTTATATGACACTTGTGTTCCATAACACTATTAACCGGAAAAAAACCTGAAGTAATTAAAGAAATTCTCTGTGGTGTTCTGCAGTCTTGGTAGTGAAAAAAATGAGGAAGGCATTTTAAAGGATGTTTGTAAAGGAAACAGGTGCACAAAAACACAATCTCGCGTGTCACAGAGAGCTCCTTCTAACTGAGTCCCAGCTGCCACTAATGTATGACAAACACTTGTTTTGAGATCTATGATTGTAGATATGATTGTGGTCCTGGAACAAAGAGCGGGACTCTGAGTCAGGAACTACTCATGAGACCTGTAGAAATGAGAGAGACAGGCAAATATGAGGGCTACTATACTACTATACTAATTTATGCAGAATATAGTATCTCTAGTGTGCAGAGTTTTTGCAAATGCTCTGTATAGAATATCACATTTGTCAAAATGTGCAATGAACAATCGTACATATTTCAACAATGCAATAGTTACAGCATCTACAGAAGGGGCTAGCAGGACTATGCTAACCAACAAAACATCTTGGGAAAACCTGGATGATCTACTACATTTGCAAAATATGTACTGTACTGTATCTCAAAATGCAATGGAAGTAATATAATCTGCATGCAAATTTAGCTTCAAATCTTGTATTTAACTATTAAAACAAAATTGCAAAATACTTTTTCTTTCCAATATGATGACGACGCAACTCACAAAATTGCACAAAATGCAACATGAGGTCATGTGACAAAACGGAAATGTATATCATTCCACAAAATATAGGTTCTGTTTCACAACATTTCACCAAATACATTTTGAAACTGAAATTGAAACAAAATCTTAACATATCTTAAATCTTAAAAACTTCTGTTTCACTGTGAGACTTGGTCATGTACCCTAGTAAAGCTTCAGTAGAGTTCAGTGTCATGTTTTTCATGATTTTTAAGCCATGTAATCATGACTGCGTGTGTTGCTTTTAAGCATGTTCATGCATATGCAGCAATCCTTAAACTGACAAACACTGTAATGAATTGCTGTAAAAATTACAGCAATATTTTACAGCAGCTGGCTGTTTTCTAATAATACAGCATATTGCTGTAAACTGCAATGCATTCTGGGGTCGCGTGGCGGTTTGATTCAAAATACAGAATATTGCTGTAAATTTCAAATCTACAGAGGCATTGTGATCTTCAACGGTCGTGTCGTCGACTTTCGGGTAGCGGCAAGAGGAGTGATTCTCAACTCTGTGGTAAGTGACTTATTATTTCAGTTTCTTATTTTTTATGTTGTGTTACTCGTAGACTTTGAAGGTAACGCTATATTCGCGGTGGTAACCGAGGATCACGCATCCTCCGTACGGGGCGCGAGGGAGACTTGCGCGGGGCTTCAGCAGCGCGGTATTTCTTCTTTGTGTGAAGGCCGGGCCATGACGGCTAATTTGTTTCAAGTAATTAAAAAAATATTTAATTTCATGTCCATTTAAAAAAAAAAAAAAAAGTTTGTAAATCAAAATGAAATCAAAATGATACAAAATACACTGTTTTATGACTTTTTTTCATGCATATTTTAAAGTTATAAATTAAATAAATGTTGACCTGTTTTTCAAGATTAGGATGTTGAATAATTTGTTTGTTTTGTGAAGTAATAGGGGAATTAAGTCGTGCGTTATACAACACTTAATGTATTTAAAAACAATTGTTTAAAGCTTATGCAGTTGATAAATAATTAACATTTAAAATTCAGCTGCCAGTCATTAATATGAAAAAAATCAGGAAAATATATTGTATATACTGCATTTTACATAGTTCCTCTAAATATAGCGAATACAAAGATTCATGTAACTTACTGTAAAAAAATACAACAATTAAAAAAATACAGTTATTTACTGTAATCAGAGAATACAGTAAAAATCTGTAAATTAAATTACAGAAACGCTACTGTAAAAAATACAGTAACTGGCTGGCAACCCTGCTGCCAGTATTTTACTGTAAAATTTACAGGAAATTTTTAACAGTGAACATAAACAGGCAGTCACACCCCGGCCTACTGCTAGATCAGGCCATCCAGGGCGTTTCCTCTCACCTCTTTACCATCATCCTTCACTTTATTGTCAAGACAGCTCTCTGAAACACACTGACTGATGCTCAATTACTGGTGAGTGCATTTCTAAACATTATCGCTTTCATTTTTGGATTATTTTATATACTGAGTTTTAGAGCATCTTCTTTACAGCTTGCAACACTGTATTTCATAAGGGAAAAGGGAAATTTAAAATTCAGAAATGGTGCTACATGAAGCCTTTCAGTAAATCCCCTTTTTAACTATAGGCTTAGGGTTTAAGATTTTAATGAAAGACAAATATATATATAGTTAAATAAGTTATATCTTATAATGTATATTTGTGACATATCATCTGACTTGAGCAAGCAAACAAGCGAAACCATTTCATGACAGGAAACCACAATGAATGATAAACAAGTTTGCATTCAACTCTTAATTCGTGTGACATGACAAAATAAAAAGCAGTAACAAGAAAACAAAATGTTCTTGTGTGAGAATTTGGACAATCCAGTCAAAACAGAAAGGTAATCTAGAACACAGTTTGCCATGTTACTGTTTAGAATTCAAGAAGGATTGGGGGAAAAATAAACCAAAGCCTTCTTGCATCAATCCCAACCACATTTTAACCATCGCCTTGAAGCTTATGTAAGACTAGTCTCATTATTCTAGTGCCTGTGGGCATGGTGGTACAGTCACCACTCTCGTAATGACCGCCCACATTGATGCAAAAAAAAAGGATGACTTAAAGGAAACATTGAAGTACATCGAAATGCACAGCATTATTCAATGTTGACGTAATTTCTCTGAAACAGGAAGACAGGGCGGGACACATCGAACAGCTCCACCCCTTTTTTAAATAGCCAATAGAGTTTCGCTTATGTCACAGCTCAGTCAGAGCCATTGAGCTCGTTAAAGCCGCAGCTTCCTCCTAATCTTGAACCGTTTCTCTTCCAAATCTACTAGTACATATCGCTTTAAAATATAGCATTTTGTGCAGAATTCAAATGGGTTCGATGCGTTTTCTGGTCTGCGACGACTCGATCATATCCACTCTGTGCAATCGTATCTCTGGACCGGAGCTACGGTCGCATGACACTAACATGAAAGCAGACTTCATTCACCTCAATGGAAAGCATATTTGAATCGTTCCATATCCCCTAGTTCAATATGTACCATTCACCATGTAGAAAATAGTAAATGTGTGAACAAATGGCCGATTTCAGCAGCTTCGGTGTAGGGGCAGGACTCTTCAGATAGAGAGCATTTGATTTGACAGAAAATCTGATGATTTTGGATCCAAAATCATTGATCCATATTGGGAGAAGTAAGAGACTGTAAGTTTTGAATGCTTATGTCTTCTAAATGTGAATTTTTGTCTTTTTTTTTTTGGAGCACACTTGCTTATATAACAGTAAGGCTAAACATATTCATACTAAAAGCCAAAAAACTGCCATTTTGATTTCAGGGGGACTTTAAAGTTCAACAAATAATCCAGTTTAAGCTGTTTGACATCAAGGACTAAAAAAATCTTGATCAAAATCCCACAATAAGGTAAGCTCAAGCAACAAACTCTTATAGTTCAGTTCAAGCTCTTTCATGACTGCCATGTAATCAAATCAACCAGCTGAGTTTCTACAATTAAAACCTGGAAATACCAGGAAATTAAAGTTTGTTTTAATAAAAGGTATATATAAGATTTCCATGCCTGAAAAAAATACAATTAATAAAATCTTTTTTTTTTTTTAAATCTTGATCATTTTCTATTATAAATTGCCAATACCTTTTCTAAGTATGCTCATTTGTATTTCATCAATATTTCATTGTCTAGAAATTGTTCTTAATGCAATCTCTTTTTAACAATCCTAATCCAGCAATCACAAACGACCTGAAAAGGCATGGGAATTCATTGGTCTAATGTGAACCTTGATTCAAGACAGGGATCTGCAAAAAAATCACTTGTCATGTGGCTCAAAATTAGTCATAGCCTAACAGCAGAAGTGTTTATAAAGGTTGTCGGTCAAAGTTTCCTGTCATCATTAAGTATAGGCCTACCTATTTTAATCATCATTCAGTATACCCCTTAATATCTAGTACAGTGAGTCATACTACAGTCACGAAAGTGCATTATTTTGTTTTCTAGGAGGAAATGTCTCCTCCTTTTATGGCGTATAGAAGTTTTCAATATCCGAATTCCGCAGAGTCTAGTCCGCTGACTGCAGTGACATCACGATTCACGAGGGGAGCGTCCCCTCAATCGCTGACCAATGAGCGTGCGCTATGCAAATGATCTCGCGCAGGTTCCCTGAGTAGTATGCGCGCGCTCCTCCCGCTAGCGCTCAGAGTAACTACAGACCCTCGAGCCCATAACACACACACCGTTATCACTCGAATCCTGAGATACTCAGTAAAAACGGGCAAAATGCGTTTCTAGACTCATTTAAACGACAAAAGAAGAGTTTCTTCTGACCTGAACTCGGATTTTGTTTCTTACTGGAGTTACTGTAGAGCGGAGGACGCGCAAGATGAAGTACAAAGTAAGTGACTCTCCATTCATGCGCGCTATTTCCGTAAACTAACGTTATATCAGAACATCTGCTTACTATGGTAAAATATGTAGAATTTACATGTAGCCTATCTACATCACACGTAGAGGGATTCCTGTGACTTTTTAAAATGAAAGAGCAACTGTTCTTGACAGATAAGACTGATGATGACTTTGGGCATGTATTATTATTATGTGAATGTTTATCATTCAGAGGACATTCTGAGTAAATTCAGCGGAGGATGGTCTTAAAGCATCCTTCCTTTTTAGAACCAATGATATTTCACTAGTTTAATACTCCTTAACTTGACAACCCGCTGGCTCCAGAACAGCAGTAATTTGTGTGTGTAACCAACCATGCATTTTTTGGATGGCTGGTATAATCCAAAAGCAAAGTGCAAATCACATCATTTATTACAGCCATGACACAAAAGCCCTCTTTGAGCTCTATTGTAGCGAGGCTTGTAATAAATGATGTGATTTACACTCTGCATTTTCAACTCAAGTTACTCTGAGCCACTTGAGGATATATGGGGCCATTCATTAGCCTGGTCTCCAGCCCCTTTTCCAATTTGAGCCTCACTGTGATTGTGTAATGTGATGTCTTAAAGCAAACAGCATGCATTTTGTTCAGAGTAACAGGGTTGCTGTTATAAGTGTTCCTGGTGGAGACCGAAAATAAAACCACTCCAGGATTTTATGTGCATGTCCATGTTTGATTTGTGCTTAGATTGCCCATTACACTGCCAGGATTGTTTATTCTGAGGGTTTGTTTTATAGACATAATTTAAAAATGATGAATAGACTCATTAATGAACTCTTTATCTAAATATCATTATACTTAGTTTTTCACAGTTTATGGTATTTTGATTATTATCTAGCAAAGGAATCGTTCATCTAGAAATTACGTTTTTGTTACCATTTTATATATATATTCCCTCTTGGTTTTGAGGGAACGGTTCAATTTATGGAACGGTTTTGTGAATTGGATCAACTAAATCATTAAAAAAAAGATTTCACAAATATCGTCTCTTCGCTCATGAACATGCCATGAGAGCTAGGGTGTATGTCAAGATTTTTTGTAAATAACGACATGGCTTTGTGTGACGAACATGTATTATGGCTTCAGAACACTTGGAATATATTGCGGGATTCTCATCGACCACTTTTATGATACTTTTATGGTGCTTATTTGATCATTTTAGAGCTCGCCACCCCCAGACCTCATTCACTCGCAAAAGATTGGACAAGATTTTTAAACAAATTCACCTTTTGTGTAAAAGCTGTCATCCTTTCAAAAGTTTTCCCAGCTGATTTTTGGGGCACTCAGAAATATGGCTAAACTTTGGCCAAATCTGTACTTTCAATCCAAGTGCACACAGCGTGGGGGCAGCTTTTCATTCAAGAGAAACTTGGCTCTTGTGTGCAATTCCCTCTCCATTTGCATAGTCTTTGAGGCTTTCAGTCCTTTGGGAAGATTTGCTTCCTACTTTGGTAGGAGGATCGAGCAGCTCTTCCTGAATGGAATGCTTTTGTCTGCTTCACACTATCTGGGGAATGTGGAGTACTTGGCAAGTCACGGACTGTTAGCGGACTGAATTCCTCTACAGTATGACAATGAGCATCTCTTGCAGTCTCTCTCAAATGTACTTTAAGCTCATAGATCTGTTTAATGACACAATTAGGCATCAGCTCAGCTATATAGATTTCATTTGTCAGATATACTGTGTGGATGGAACCATTTTGGTGTTGGTTTACAATTTTGTTCTGTTTTTTAAAGAAGTCTCTTCTGCTCACAAAGGTAGCACCCATTTGATCACAAATACAGTAAAAACAGTAATATTGAGAAATATTATTACAATTTAAAATAACAGTTTTCTATTTGAATATATATTATAAAATGTAATTTATTCCTGTGATCAAAGCTGAATTTTCAGCATCATTACTCCAGTCTTCAGTGTCACATGATCCTTCAGAAATCCTTTTAATATGATGATTTGATGCTCAAACAGTTATTATTATGAATCAATGTTGAAAACAGTTGAGCTGCTTTATCTTTTTTCATTTGATACATTATTTTACAGATTTTTAATTAAAGTTCAAAAGAACAGTTTGAAATAGAAAACTTTTAACATGTTGTCTAATAGCTATTTCTATTAATTAAAACATCTTACTGACATTAATACATACAATTTTATAATGTTTTATTATAATTATTAATTTATTATAATATTTTACAATATATTTTTACAACATTAAATAATTTTCACAATATATTTGTATTTTTTAATATATATATATATATATATATATATATATATATATATATATATATATATATATATATATATATATATATATATATATATATATATATATATATATATATATATATATATATATATATTCCCCATGCAAATATAATGTCATAATATAATAGAAAAGCATTAATGGTCTTAAAGTCTTAATTCATTTATTCCTTTTGATTTTGAGATGACCTGAATCCTTCCTTTCTTTTGCGAGGTTCAGAGGAAGTTGCATCAAAACAGATCCGATTTCCTTTAATCCTCAGTTGACACAGAGAGATCCTTTGTTTGGCTGACATTTTAAAGCATCTTTACCTCAGAGACTGGTTTAGTTTGCAGAGGAACTATCTCGCAGGGTTATTCTCCGGGGGTATTTGAGGGTCAGGGCCACAGGGGCGAACTGGTCACGCTGTTGTTGTTTCTGACGCAGAACAACTGATGTACATCACTCTGAGTGACACACAGGCTGTTCTCAGCTCACGGTCTGATAACTAATCGTCAAACCCAACAGAGTGGACCGACAGCTGACAGAATAACATCGGAAGTTTAGAGATTACTTTAACCAAACACTCTCAAGTGGTTCCTTTAGGGTGTCAAGAAAGTCCCTCACGCAGTCATGATGTGAAGTACCGTTTTTAGTTAAATGTTAAGTTTTCACCGGAGCTGTTTTTCCACCTTTGGAGCAGCGAAGACACTAAACAGACTTCTTCTTTCAGTCTTAAGGGTCACATGGTCCACATCTTGACGTCACGCATCACAAAGGTCAGTCAGAACCCAGGCCTGTTGACGTCAGTTATGTTTTCCAACAGGTGCGCAGGTGTGAAAAGATACACAAGGCGTAAATAATCCCCAAACAAGCAGACCTGTATATGGCCTCTTATTAGATTTCAGAGCTCTTATAGCCTGTTTATAACATAGACATTATAGGGATTGGGGAGCAGTTTGAGACTGTTACGCCATAGATTTTCCTTCGGGAGCACATCGAACCGAGAGCCGACCCCTCCTTCTCAACACCCAGACACACTCAAACGTCTGTACCCTGCTTTCCTGCTTGATTTTCACTCTTATGTAACTGTGGCACAAATAGCCTGACAGGCACAAAGAACTGATTAGGTGAAGTAAATGTTCTGGGATTTTTTTTGCATCTCTCTCCAGGCTGTAATCCAAGCCGAGGGTTTTGTTTGGAAATTTACATTGTTCTCAATCAGTCTGAGGGGAACTAATAGGGGGTTGCCCGACTGAAATGAAAAGCAATGGGAAATACAAGGCAGAGGGTGATTTTGTGGTGTGTTTTGTGTTAAATTGTAGTGATCATCAAGGATTCCTGTAAGGAAAATCACAAAGGAGATCTCTTTAATATCTCATTTATCTGATATTAAAGACCAACTGGAAATTTTGCTCAAAATTTCCTAATGAAATTGACCCTAGCAATCTCATGTATCACATCTGGTGCTTCTGGAAACATTTGCCAACCCAGACAGCAACATAGTGTCGGCAAAGATCTGGTACGTGTGGAATCCAGGTGTACCAGATGTGGGCCGGATCTGGGTCAACACTATGTTGCTGTCTGAGAAGAAAGTCAATCAAAAGTGAGAAACATCAATATGAACTCAAAAATTTCTCATCAGATTTGACCAAATTATCTAAGCTATGCTATCCACGTTCATTTTTATGCTCTGTACGCTGTACACCATCAACAAAAGTCTCATTTGTATTATTTCTTTAGACACATTGATTTTGTAGCTGAGAACACTATGAAGAACATTTCTGCGCAATTAAGTTTATCTTTGGGTGGGTGGGAAGTTATCAAATGTAAAAGGAACTCACTGAAAGAACATTACAATTTAAAACCGATCTCGTTCCTGAGTTTCCGTCTACTGGAGGACTTTGGAGTATGAAGACTGTGTATGTGTGCGTGTGTGTCTATATATGCATGTGTTTGGTTTGTGTGTGTGTGTGTGTAGGCCACATCGGGGTGGTATTGTGTATAAAGAACACTTCTCAGCAGGCATTCCACATTCCCCAGGGTAAGAACAAGGGCTATTCAGAGAGCAGGTCTCAACCAGCGCTCCACAGCACAGCTCTGTCCTGTTTGAAAGACACGGACAAAGAAAAGAGACGATTCTGAAGGCGCCGAGAGCCCTCCTGCACATACGAACATTGGGGGGTTGCAAAGATGCATCAAATAAGGAACTGTGAACCTTTCAGAGCTGTAACCTTTATAGATGTTTCGGGGGACACATCCCCCCTCCGTACTTAGATTAGAGGTCGACCGATATGTGCGTTTCAGTAGTGTTACATTTGGTCCCCTTCGAGCCTGGATTTGTGTTTATATTCATGCATTCATATCTTCTGAAATTGCACAGGGATTTGTGTTTGACCTCTAAAACATGTCTTTTTTTGTCTCTGCTTCACCACTGTTTTCAAGTCATAAATATGTTGAATATTCCCACAATGCATTTCCAGGAAAGGTTACACATTGTGGTACATTGCCCTCACCAGGAGAAGAATGAAAAGAAAGAAAAAGAGTTTGTTTGCCCCCAAACCATTTTAGATCGATCCATTTGAAGTATGAAGGATGGTTTATGAGGATGGTTTGTCCTTTTGTGGCGATTTAGAGCGATTATCTACAGTCAAGGGTGGGATGGCGAACTGGCGGATAAGAGGAACTTTGACAGCTGCAAACGAGGGAAGCAAATAAAGCTGACGTGATAGTGTTGGATTGTTTATGACTCTATACTTGAATTCATCGCTATTTAAAGATTGACCTCATTCTCAACTCAACTGCTATTGAAATAAATGGAAAATTTTGTAGGCATTTTTCATTCATTGTTCATTTTTTCATTTGCTAAATTTATCCGTATTAGTTAGATTTTTAGTTCATTTAGTCAATATCGTTTACTGGCCGACATATATTAGAAATATTTTCATTTAAAAAACTATGTATAAAAAATGATTAAAAAAATTAATTGATGAATAATATATATTTGTATACTTTTTTTCTAAAATATTTTTGACCTTTTTATGTATTTTTAAGATGCATCAAAAAAAACCCTGGGAGAAGTATACAGTATATTATAAATATTTTGTTAAGAAACTTTGCATGCATTTACAACATAAAAAAAAAACATATCAGGAAAAATAGCTAATACATATATAATATTTTTATTTTTGATATATTTTTAGCAATTTTTCTTTATGTTTTCTATATTGTTATATATTGATGCATCTTCAAAATACTTTTTCTCTTTTAAAACATGTTTACAGTTTTCTACTTTGCGGGCTCACTGAATAAATAACAGGTGCTGTTTTCCTAGTCTGTCTTGTTGTGACACACAGGTTTCTGATGACATATGTTTTTCTCCTTCATTTAGACATGTCAGAGCGAAAGACGCTTGCCCTATTGACCCAAAACCCTTTAAAAGTAATTTACAGCAAGCTCATGAACTGCTTATCTGTGCTGGACCACTACAGACTTTCTCGAGAAGTGTGAAATTGAGATGACATTCGGGGGTGTTTTTCCCGCTCTTGAAGGGCCGCCCCTGCTGGGACATCAAAAATCCATCACACATCCAAGCGCTAGCTGGTTCAGGGGGGATTATATCTTAAACTACGGTATCTCCCACAGGATGTATGAACCCGGTTACCTCTCTGTCCATTTACACTGCCTCCTTCACTATTTGCAGGCCCGATGGTGTAAAATATACACTGTTTTTGAACGTTAGCAAACACTGTTTATAAATGCAGCATTATGCAATCTTTATTGCCAGCAGCTATCATTTCAACCAGTGTAATTTTAGTAACATTATAGCCCAATTATAAAACCAATTATAGGATTTATTAATAGTTTGAATTAGTTATTTTAATTTGAGCTAGTTTTAGTCATTTTGTTGTGTTTAAATTTTAATGTCTATATTCAGCTAAAATAGTAACAACAACATGTTTTTTATGGTTTTAGTTTTAGTTAACTATAATAACCCTGATTTCAACAAGACATTTGATAGGGGCAAGGACAAGTCAACTTATCTTTCTGCATCTGCTTGATGTTTATAGTTATGAAACAAGCAGTAAAGATGCCAAGCTGAAGACCGGCTTCAGGCTGAAGGGTGGTAACAGAACTTTCTAGATACAACAGGGCATGAACTAAAAAAGTCAAACAAGACGGTAAAAAACAAGCAGTTGAGATGTAAAATGTGCCTTTTTATTGGACTAATAAGATGCACAAACATCATTACACCCCACCTATAACAACATGAGCCTTGTTTTCGATAACGATGCTGAAAGATTCACAGTTTTTTGTTTTTTTTACTGTTGACCTACCGCATGCGCACACTGAAACGTACCGTATTTTTCTGCAAATGCTCAGAAACACTAGTGTGGTTTAAAGTGTTAAAAGAAAAGCCTGCTCTGTATGATTGGAGTCTTTGAGGTTGCCATGTTGGTTGGTCTCTGTTTGGAGTGTTTGTTAGGTGGTTGGTGGGCGGGGGTTTTTTGCTGATGACTTAAGTCGTGTTGACGGCTTCAGTGTGGGCGATTTCTGATTCACAGTGCTGAGGAAACGGGAGGGATAGCTAATACTGACATCACGCCATCACTGAAATGAGACAACTCTTTCTTTTGTGTCCCCTTTTTAGCCTTTTATCAATTGGTCAGAATGCAAAGTGGGACATGACACGACCACTGTGACGTAGTCAAAAGATGCTATAAAATCAGCCACCCTGGTGGGAGTTTCCAGAATGTTAGTGTACAAACCACAGATTTAAAAAACAGATTTAACCCTAACATAACACTCTACTAATAATCTAATGAGAGTTAGTAGACATGTAGTTGCAAATAGTGTAACCTTAAATTTTCATTAAGCACAGTATATTTATTTTCCTTTTGGGATGAAATGTGACCCGTTTTCATGATTTTCCCCCTGTCTGTTTTTGCAAACTGAATTCACTGTATTCGTATACTGTATGACAAATAAAAAATGTCTAGAGACTTTTTAATTCACAATGTGTTACGTAAACTTTTCTGGAAAGATCCACAATCTCTTTGAATCATGGTCCAACTACTATGTTCATGTGTAACTTACAGTATAGTATGTCCGAGAGGATTGATCGAGCACTCTGTTGTGTTTGGCTTGGGGCGTGAAATTATTGATCACGTTTTGCTACTATTATTGTTGTCGGCTGCTTGCTAAAGGCGGTTTAATTGCAAGTAAACTAACACGCAACTGTCTTCCGCCAAACCATAATGCATTACATTAAGATGTGAAGACAGATGGACTAGCTCAAGAATTACTCACAGTGAACACTTTTTTTTAGCCAGTCCCTTGTACGTCCTGTTCATTCGACAAAGCCAAACTCTCTTTCACAACGGCCAAGTTGAGTCATCAGGTCTGTATTAGGGTCATTATGGTAATTATCTTCTATATTTACACCTGAGTGAAATGAGGGTAAAAGGTGCTGGTTCACCAGTCCTACCCACACCGCCCTCCCTCCAGGGGAACATTAAAGTGAGCTGGCCTTAATTCTCACACCACTCTATTTCACTGGAAGAACACACCACTTTTTGCAAGGCAGGGGGTTTGCTTACGGGCAGAGTTTGCACTTTGTTTGCACAGTGCTTTTCTTGCACCCTGAGGGTATAGATTTCTGCAATGTTTTGGTGACTTTGGCAGCGGTGTTGGGGGAATTTATCACTAGTGTGTTTTGGAGTGCTCATTTACTTACATAATCAGCCTTGATGATTTTATTGAGGCAAAGCCAAAAACCACCCAATGAGTGTGTACTTAAGAAAGGAGGGTATCCCGTACGACAGTAATTTTGGTTGCATAACAGTTTCAAATTCTGTGTTGGTTAGCACGTATCCCTCAACATATAGGGTTGCACAAACTGTCTCGCCACAAAAAGACATCTTTATTTAGGACTGAATGAGTCATGAATTTCCCAAAAGTCTGTGAGCAGAGAGATGATGTACAGTAAAGGCATTGCTCCAGGTGTGGATACGGACAGCTGCAATTAAGTCTATATAAATTCAACATGCACCCTATCCGATTTAAAACCAAAGCGTTCACAACACATCAGTTTTGTGGAGATGTAAATGTAAAATATATATTCTTAAATATGTATGAAAGATGTATCAATTTGCTCATCAATATATCAAATTAAATATTATTATCAGCATTATATTGGCCATCTTGGGTATGTATCATTGGTAGATTTGTAATTTCAGTTTGATCATTTAAATTGAATCACAAGTCTGAATTTATAAATGTCTTTATAATGAGTCAGTGTTATTTTACTATAATATTTTATATATTTATATATATATATATATATATATATATATATACACACACACACACACACAGTTATATATCTATATATCCAAGTCCAGTTTTAGTTATTTTAATACATCAAATTAAACTAAATTAAAATAAGAAATGTTTCCTAAATGCAACTATAGCTGAAATAAAATGTTTAAAAAAATGTATTTTGTTTCGATTAAAGGGTTAGTTCACCCAAAAATGAAAATTAAGTCATTAATTACTCACCCCCATGCTGTACCAACCCCGTAAGACCTTCGTTCGTCTTCGGAACACAAATGAAGATATTTATGATTAAATCTGAGAGGTTGATCGACATATTCCATGTCGCAACAGTGGCTCAACTATAAGTTTATCAAGCGACGAGAATACTTTTTGTGCAAAAAAACAAACAAAAATAACGACTTTATTCGACTATTCCTTTTCTTCCTTGTAGGCCTGAAACGAGACTTCGAGAGATTTCCACGACGCATGTGCGAGAATTGCGATCTCCTTCAACTACTTCAGTTAAGTTCTCGCGCGTGCGCGTCGTGGAAATCTCTTGAAGTCTCGTTTCAGGCCTACAAGGAAGAAAAGGAATAGTCGAATAAAGTCGTTATTTTTGTTTGTTTTTTTGCACAAAAAGTATTCTCGTCGCTTGATAAACTTATAGTTGAGCCACTGTTGCGACATGGAATATTTAAACATTTTCTTTAATGACTTTCTGGGCCGTCCGGTGTCATTCCCTTAGGGAGCCTATGTAGCAGTCATAAACCTCTCAGATTTAATCATAAATACCTTCATTTGTGTTCCGAAGACGAACGAAGGTCTTACGGGGTTGGTACAGCATGGGGGGGGGGGAGTAATTAATGACTTAATTTTCATTTTTGGGTGAACTAACCCTTTAACATAAAATTTTATTTCAATTAACATTCAGTAAACATTAACAGAAATGCTTCATGGTTTTAGTTTTAGTTAACTACATTAACCTTTTGCTGAACAGTAGTCAACATTGTAAATTTGACAACTAGAACTAGACAACTACAGCAAGAACCATTTGCTGGGCAAACCTGGACACATCTGGTTCTTTCCACGTCTCCCGATGCTTGTGTTCCTATAGGCACTAGGAAATCGTTTCCTGTTGACCGCTTCAGAACTGCGGTTCCCAAACCAAACCATCAGGCACACTTGTGTTTACTATAGGGCAGGAATACACCACTGATTAGATCTTAATGATGCTTTGCATCCAAAGTGGCCTGTATTAGCTGAAGGGGTCTGAAAAACGCAAAGTGCTTATAGTCAAGACTACACGTACTGCAACAATTTATCTCTGTTTGTTTAAGCCTGTTGCCATGCAGTGAGATTACATTTTACAGATACAGTTATCATGATCATAGATGATCGGAATTTCTTTTTGATGAGATAATGCATATTTTCAGTCACGGCCATCTCTTAAGTCTAAACGGTTGAAGCTTTTTGACAGCTAGTTCAGGGTGCTCTTACAGATCAGGGTTTGTTAAAGTGCAGGAAACCCAAGTTGTAAGATGCAACAGAAGACTGTTTGTTAAATGTGCTTCTTCAAAAAGTGTTGCACTGCACTTGTAGTATATGTGAATTTCTTCTTTTTGCACGGAAACTTTGCCCAAGAGGAAGCATGTGTTGCAGTGATATCAGTGAATGCTTTGAATGGAAGATTTCCAGGTCAGTTCTGCTGCAGACGTCACAGTATGTGTGTTTGGAGGTGAGAATAGCGAAAATGGCTTAATTAATTACATAGCTTTATCTTCACACTTTCACATTGTGACGCTCCTGAGTTTTGCTAAGGGTATTGCTTATTCTATTGCTCATGATAAGCATTTGATAAGGCTTTTCAAAGTGTCTTCTTTAGAAAAGACGTGTCATATTTATATATAAATAGAAAGAAAATTGTTGAAAAAGTTCAAAAGAAAATAAGAAATACTAGCCATTTACGGTGTCTTGTCTTCTTTACTAAAGAAGACCCATTACTTTAAGCAATTCAATTTCAGATTTTCTCAAGCTTTGTTTGATTCACTCCCTAGTTTCCCATTCAATGAGTTTTGTGTTCTTTTAGCAGATAAGCCCTAAACAGGCTGAATGCTAAGAGTTGGACACAAAACGCTCCTATAAGACAATGGTGACCCTAAAGGTCATGTTCTTAAGCTCACTGTATTAGCGCGACGTGGTTGTCTCGGCGGGGGTTGTTGTCATGCCCTAATGCGGGTGACCGAGGCCATGAATGTGAGACAATAGCCATGCGACCAGACGCCCAATCGCAGATAATGATGCTGCCTAAACAGGAAGGTTCACGTGGGAACCCGTTTACTTAGCATTGTGGGAAAGCACACAAAGTCTTTTAAGACAGACAGAACCCAAGGAGAAGCTGATAGACACACTGTTCAAAGTGAAGATCTTGTGTGTAGGACTGTTTGTGTTTGGCCCATGGGAGCGATAGTGATAGACGGATATGTTGGCCGAGATAAAGCCATATCGGTCAACCACTTAATTACATCCCAAACACCGTAGAAATGTGAAAACAGCTGTAGGATCTGTGTTTTCACATTTCGAAATAAAGGCATCTTGTTACAATTTGAATGTACATGGTTTTAATTCAATTTAAATGTGGATTTGAATCTAATTTTGTACTGAGTTTGAATTTAACTGAAATCGAAGCTTAAGAATCTAGTTCTAACCTACTCGATCTCTCTCCTGAATCTCCCATGGTACTGTTAGATTAGCATATTCATATATGGTACTTCAAAAGGTTATTAAGCTAATGCAAAACCATGTAAATTTCATGGTTATGTTTTGTAAATCTGAACTGAGCCTTAGCTCTTCACTTGCAGGATTTGGTTTTGCTTGACTGGTACCAAAACACTAAACACTGACTGGACTTAAAACTAAAACATTTTATATAAACATATTATGCATATTCTTTTTCTAATTTAAAATATTTTCTAATTGTAAACAGTCTTTACAAATTTGTAGTCAGCAATTAGGTAAAATATATATATTTCAAACACACTAACGTTATATTCTTACATGAACGAATGTGATGTGAAATATGAAAATGATATGAAATATCCTGTGGACTGGCACAATTTGAACTGAATACTGGTTTTTGAGCCGCTCTAGGATTTTTTTTTTTTATCTCCCAGTGGTTTGGACATGATTGACAGAAAAATGGTTTTCCAGCATGGCCCCTCAGAGAAATATGTTTTGGCTATGGAGTCGCTGAGCGGATTTTATGATTATTTTCCTAGTCCGATGTGGGTCGACTCGGCCAGGCGTTCAGATTGAGTTTGAGTTATTATTGAGGCGCGGTGGATGAAACGGCTTCTTTTAAAGGGAACTACCAGCAGGCCACCGAACTACACGGATAGTATTACACGGATGTTTTTTAGACATCTAATTGTAATATTACAGGGAACCACTTTGTATTGCAGCCCACAAGAACCCGCTAAATAAGTCCAAAAATCACTGTATGTAATCATAATACGCATAGGTCATGCCTCAATGCTTGTGATAATACTGAACAAATCATATGATACTTAGTCAGAGCTGGTTAGTGTGGTTAGGGCAAGCTTTTTTCTGGAATGTAAGTGTCTTATTGAGTTCAAACAGTATAATTAATTATTCTGCCTTCATTCTTTACAGAACCTGATGGCTAAAGCGCTTTATGACAACGTTCCCGAATCCCCGGAAGAGCTGGCATTCCGGAAGGGCGATATCCTGACCATCATCGAGCAGAACACAGGTGGTCTGGAGGGATGGTGGCTGTGTTCGCTCCACGGCCGGCAGGGCATCGCCCCCGGCAACCGCCTCAAACTGCTTATCGGACCAATGTTCGAAGGCCAGACGTCTGCATCCCCTTCCCCACCACAGGGTCATGCCCTCCAGCAGAGGCCACTCACACCTCAGGGTGTGTACCAGGTGCCGCCGTCCCACCAGAGCCCACAGGGACAGGGCATCTACCAGATCCCTCCATCTAAAGACGTGTACCAGGTTCCACAGAGAAGCGCCCTGGCTGTGGATGGGACTCCCTGCAAGGTAAACTCAACTAGTCTCGCTTTAAGATAACACTTGTGGTGAACGTGTGGCAGATGTTGACAAGATCAAACGTTCATCCGCTGAGCAACGCGTAGTGTTAGATTGTGTTGCATGCTTTTGCTCTTGCATTTTTTTTACTCTTACAAAGATGTACTGTGGTTGTACAGTGGTTATATAATGAAAATACCATAATATTTTCAAATGAAATCAGGAGACAACTAAAGTGATTACAAAAGGATATTAAAATATGAAACTATTCCCATTATGGAAAACCTTGAAAATAGCATTCGTTTACAGGTTACAGGTGATCAGGAATATTTAATATATTTTTACAATTTAGATGCATTTATTTGTGTATGTGTGTGTGTGTGTACATATATAAAAATATATATTTTTAAAATACCATCCTTAATTATTATTTGCAATATGAATTACATATTTATCATATTAAATATTTATTATTTATTAAACATTTAAATAAAATTATACTATAAAATAATTGTAAACAATATACCAAATAAATAAAAAGCAAATATATATTTTTTATAAAATAGATATTTTTGAATTTACAAAAATATTATTAGATAAAACTAAAATGAATACATTCAGTGTTACTTTTCTTATATATAATTTCAAATAAATTCATTTGGAATATATATATATATATTATTCTAATTCTAAAATAATTCTAAAAAAAATGTTTATAAACACTTAAAATTATAATATGCATTATAATAAACATTTTATTATTTTATATAAGAAATAAAAACAATCTCACTATACTAATTTATACCAGCGCCATTTTTTAGTTTTAAAGATTAAAAAAGTGTCTCGATGTCCTGCCAAAAGCCATTCTGTACAGGAGTTGTGTGCACACCCTGCCCTGCCCTCCACCGCAGCGTTACAGGCTTTATATTTAACAGATTTATAATGTCCTGTCGATGCACTGACTGCACCCGTTCTCTCTGAATAGGAAAGCCACAGCGGGGATGGAAAAATAAATAGAGGAGATCAGGCTACTGAACACACTGAGAAAGCATACACTGCAGCAAAACAAAGCGTACGTCAGCGGGTGAAAAGGGTGATTTCACCCGGGTTATTTTTGTGTCATTCAAAACTGTCAGCTTATTTTCATGTAACACTTGTCTTTCTGCAAACCTCATCTATGGTAGTTCTCAAGTTCCCTTTTAAAGACACAGTATAAAGCTGGCTGATTTTGATTCTTGCCTGACTGATAATTATTCTGATTCGGCTTTATTTTGCCACTCAGATACAGACACTGTAGACATAGCTCATGTTCCTCAGCACTAGAAAGAACTGAAAACAACACTCAGGCAAACTCATAACACTGAGGTCATGTCTGTGATCGTCATTTAAAAGTAGAGGTCCTCCTGCTTTTGACATTAACAGTTCAGAGAGCTTCTAGTCTCAGATATCAGGAGTGTTGAAGGTGAAGGTTACAGTGTGTCCACCTCAAATGATCTTGAGATGGACGATCAAGACATGCAGTATGGCTTTATGGAAAGAGGGTCGTGTTGCTTTGGTTGAGGTTTGTCTGATCATTCTGTTTGCTGGCGTTCAGAATGATGGTGTGTTTTCCTGAGGTTGGCATAAAAGTTGGCCACTCTAGTAAGAGTGAGGTAAGAGGGTGTGCTCACATCTGTAAACACAATGTTCAGTTGACGTTCCTCTGACATAAAGTGCATTACAAAGGTGTGGCACAGCGGAAAATGCAAACAAAAATAACACCGTTTCCTTCCTGATCTCACTTCCTGTGCTGAAAAATAAAAGTGATCCCCTTTTAGATCTATCATTGAAAATGGCGATGTGGTTTTGAATCAAATTAAAGTACAGTTTAGACACTGATCTTGATTATTGTGCATCTGTGTGAACAATTATAGTGTGGCAAGGCACATACTGACCCGCACAATTTAACCGAATACAAAGTTTAAGAAAGAACAAATCAGTTCATATTCACCAACCATTTTTTTGGTGTTTCATTCACATTATATCCATAATTACAAGTTTCTGACTAGTAAAAAAAAATCATCTTTGTTGAACTCAAACTTACTATTGTGATTGCAGAGGTTTCTCTAGTTAAACATAGTTAGGTCAACTCATATTTCTGTTAAAAATGCCTTTTTATTATTGTCAGTAAATATTTAGAGAGCACATGTACAGCTAAATCTACTTACTGCAACTAATATTAACTAACATTGAGCAATACATCTGTTACAGTATTTATTCATATCTGTTTATGTTGGTTAATAAACATACAACCTTTAGTTCAATTGTTAGTTCATGTTAGCTCCATTAAATAATATTAACACATACTTTTGATAACTTTTGATTTTAATAATGTTTATTAAATGTTGGAATTAACTAAGGATGCACGACATATATCGGCTGATATATGGGAATTTTTTGTGTCATCGTAATTAGCCTGATAAGAAAAAGTGGCCCGATATAAAAGCCGATAAAAAAATGTATTATTTCTTTCGGCTGAGAGACTTCAGATGCGCACTGTTCGCCATGATGTTTTTTAATAGTTTGAAATATGATTGAAATCACTTCAAAAAAGGAAAATACAGTAAGTGCAACATGTGCAGTACAAGTCTGTCATATCGGCTACATAAAATTATAATGATAACATTATAATTGTGTGCTTGGGACATGGATTTTAATGGTGAGACTTTTGTTTTTGTAATCAGGCTCTCAAAAATGATATAAAAATTTGGATTTAGATTTATCGGCCAATATATTGGTTATCGGCTTTCAAATATAAAGCATTATCGGTTATCGGTATCGGCCAAAAAAAAATTATATCGATGCATCCCTAGACTTAACATTTAACTAAGATTCATAAACCAATGTAGTTAACAAATGGAACCTTATTGTAAAAATGTTACCGGCAAATTAATAAAACTAGTCATTGACATTGTGCGTGGATCCATTGTGGCTCGCCAAACACAGAATATCTAAAAACAGGTTTGGATCTCGTCATCTTGTAATTATGGCCGTTCTGAAACAACATGAACACAGTGTTTCATACAGGACTAATTCTTAATCATAAAGTACTCGAATGTTTCATCTGAACGCAGAAAGTGTCTATTTGTGCTGTAGTACAGTTATACTTGTGGATGATGTGTTTGTTGCTGGCGCGGGGCAGGATTTGGGCACATAATGACACACTGTAAGGTTTGGTTGCTGAAGTCTGGCTCTGTCCCCGCCTGACCTGAAGGGTTCAGTGATCTAAGGCCACTCACAGCTGCACTATTCATGCCAGCCAGAGCCGTCTCCAAGATTTACACAACCACACAACGTCCTTCACAGAGCCGAGCCTCATGGGTAGAGATGAGATCTCTCGTCCCACTGGTACCCGAGTCGGGTTGACAACAAATTGTGGCTGTTTCTGAGGTAAAGCCGTTTTTGTGACTTTATAAAGGCCGTTCAAGATCCGCATGAGTGAAAATTCGGAGGATGATGACAGCTTCGATGCTTCCAGTGTAGACAGACTTTTTAGGATTAACTTTTCTTCATGAGTCATATCATAAATCATCGTTTTCTGCCCACTCTATAGGCCGAGGCTGTCTGTTATCGCCACTAACCAGGTTTTGTTCTCATTCTTCATACTTGTCTGAGCTAAACCAGGCGTTTTTCTGTTTGCACACCTCAGTCTCCAGGAGATATCGTAAAGATTTGTTGGTCACACGCCACCGCACCCTTCTGTGGAAATGCGTGGAAGAGTTTGTAGTGTAGTTGGCCATGAGTTATGTGACTCAACGCTTGCTAGTTTATTAGCAACTAGATTTTTCTTCCTCGTTTCTACTATACATTATATATCTTGATTGTCTTTTATGTATTTTCTCTAATATGAATTAGAAGTTTGAAAGAACTGTTGAAAAAAATGCTCCATCTTTTTGAAGCAGGATGGATTCTGATTGGCTGGCAATGTTTTGATTATTCATCATCAGCAGGAAAAAGTCGTTCTGAAAGTGATTGAAATTATATTGTTTATCTGTGCCATTCTTATTATTATTATAGTTGTAGTGTGGACTCCGCTACTCTTTTATACTTGGAACGAATTATCTTTATCGTTATTATTATAGTTACTGTCCTTGATGTGAGTGTGAATGTGATGTGAGTGTGAGTGTGAACTGTGAAGTTGTTTAACCTGTTCTTAGTATGGATGCGATCTGACCCAGAAAAGCTGTCTTGACTCCTTCAGTGTTGGACACACGGCTGTTTTTCCCTCCTGCAGAGATAGCAGGAAATGCTCAGTGGAGAGGTCGCTTATTTCCTCATGCCCACAAGACTTTCATCTGAACTCATTCCCGTTTACCTCCTCGTCTTACTTTCAAGGCTAAATCTCTTCTTTTTTTCGCCTGCTTATTATTAATCAAAGACAAACCGTTAAAATCAGGGTCACTGCATAATTGATGCATCTCATTTAAATAATCACCCCCAACCGCGTCGTCTCAATGCGCATCTATAAATCACGGGGTGTGTTTAAATGCTTCCATGTGATGTAAAATTAATTATGGCTTCTTGCGTTAGGTTAATGCTCCTAAATTAGAAGGAAGACTTTGTGCATTTCAGTTTTATGGTCGTCATGTAGGAGATCCCTGAGGGTTTGACATTTAATTGCCTTCGTTGATGAGTTGATGACTTATTAATAGGACGGAGCTTTTTCTGTCACTGGAATGGAACTGATTTAAAGGGACAGAAGAGAGAGACAGCAGATCACTCTAGATGATTCTAGAGAATTGCTTTTCTTTTCTTCCAAATGATCAACCAACTGATTTTTCCAGCGCTGTTTACTTGTCAAACGTGACTCAGAGCTAATCTGTGAAGTCATTGTTTACTCAAACAGCTTTAGTCTAAATGCTGCACACCGATAAATGAGGCTGGTGAGAAAACACTCTTTCGTCATGCTGTTTTTTTTCAGCGCTGTTATTCTCAAAGGACAAAAAAGAGGCTCCCGTAGTAATTAGGTCGGTCTCAGGTTCAAATCTGATCCGGTGTTAGTCACACACACCAAGCCGGGGTGTAACGAAATCCAGGGTGAGAGTGTTTGCCTAGAGGTCACAGTTCGCACCTCACACTATGGCACTTTTACTCATTTCCGATTAGCCACTCCAGGTGGCGGAGAAGTGATTTAGCTAATATCGGATGGATATCTGTATTTTATCATATTTACTCAAAATTAATAAAACATGTAATAATACATAATATAATAAATGATAAATCATGAAATTGTAATATTTTAAAATGTTAAATTAACACTAAAATGTATTAAATATACTATATATTTTGTAAAATCAAGATTCATGATTATATATATATATATATATATATATATATATATATATATATATATATATATATATATAATATAAAATATGTTCATACTAATATATATATATATTAGTATGAACGTATATTATATATATATATATATATATATATATACACATATATATATTAGTATGAACGTATTTTATATTACATATATATATATATATATATATATAAAATAAAAAATGTTCATACTAATATATATATATATATATATATATATATATATATATATATATATATATATATTAGTATGAACATTTTTTATTTTATATATATATATATATATATATATATATATATATATTAGTATGAACATATTTTATTAAATATTTAATTTAGTAAATAATATTATAAATATAAAATATAAATATAGTTTATTATATGCATATATTGAGTATAGATAGATTGATGAGACGACTGATGTGTCCCGTTCTCCATTTATTCTCAGTTCATTTTCCCAGGATTTCTGGGAAGCAGAGGTGATTTAAGACTGATGGGAACAACCCGGGAGATCTGGGTAATTGGTGAACTATAGTGAACCTGGAATTCCAGAGTGCTGATTTATGGATAGGAATGTCATTGATGTGCACCTAAACTCACAGAGTAAAAATAAGAGTGTGACGGCCTCGCTTATGAAAACCATATTGACATTCACATCTCTGGAACTCTGTGTGTCACGAGAGGGTGTATAAACACTACCCAGCCCCCCCAAAAACTCGCTGTTTGGAGTGTGTATCGCTTTTCATTTCTTAAACAACCTTAAATTCAAAGTCTTTGGGACGTGCTGGAGGAGACTTTACAGAGTGCTGGACTCTTGCATTGTCAATACAAGATCTTGACCAAGAATTGATGCACCTCTTGATGGAAATAAATGTTTTCATGTTATTTCCGTTAAGAGGTGCATCGATTTTTGGTCAAGCCCTTGTAAAGATCTTGAAACACAATAATCACTGCAATAATGTGTTAAGCAGTTGCCTATTTAAATCCAGACATGTAGAGTTCAAAATCAGTCACTTATATGAGGTTTCAGTTCGGATAGAAGGCCGCGGTCTATGTAGGTGCTACAGCAAGGCAGCCCACTGGGTTTTGGATCAGATCTGGAGTCTCTCAGACACGATGCAGTGCGTATGGTTCCCATTTTTGAGCGCTGTCAGTGACCCGTGAGTGTTCTCGTGTGGTGACAGCGGTGTGCGGTGTATTAGTGGAGCGTTTGGGACGAGGAGGGGGGCTGATTTTGGAGAACAGCGAATGGAGACCAAGTACATTCCAAGGATGCTTCTGCATGTCGGACGCAGAAGACAGATGTAGAGCATAAAGGATGGAGAATACACTGCAGGAATATAGAGAGAAAAGATAGATTAGAAACGTTCGAAATGACAAATATTAATGTTTGGAGCCGAGGAGGTGAAGTTGTATAAGACGGATTACTCCATTAGCGTCTATGTTTTGCAGTTGCATTAATCTAGTCACGTACACAATGCGCCATAGTTTCATCACAGATATTTTGTATGTTGTGGCTGAAAAACAAAGAGCTTAAATTAGGTTTAATAATTCGCTATAATAAAAAAAAACTTACAATATTATTGCTAAAAATATATAAAATGGTTTTATTCATTATTAAAAATGATTGAATATTATTAATAATTATCAAATGATTGGTGCGATTAGTATTAATTGTGTGTGTACTGTATGTTTTTTATACATGTTTGTTTTTTTTGTTGTTAATTTTGAGTAGTAAATGTTTGATTAATAGTTTTTATTACTACTACTTTTCATATTTAGAGTTAAGAATTTGAAGAAAAAAATGGTTGTGAAAACGTTTTTTTTTTTTTAAGGGTTTGAGTTTGAGTCTGTGTAATTGTTGGTGTTTTCAGCCTCAATTTCTCATGTCAAGAGACCCTCCGCTAACTCTATATGACATTCCACCTAGGAATAAAACATTTCAGCTCCGACTTTAACATCCCCTAATGGTTGTATTGTTGTTTCAGGTGGTGACCCCAGTACGAGTAGGACAAACATACGCCTATAGTCCTGCTTCAGATTCATCTCATGACCTCTACGATGTTCCTCCAATTCGTCCCCAGGGGGTGAGTGTTACTTTCAATAACACACGCACCCATATAGATGTCTGCATATGTGTATTTACATTTTAAACACCCGCACAGGTGTACGATATTCCTGCGAGCAAGCAAACCGGACAGCACAGCACTCCCAGAGCCCAGGGCGTCTACGACACACCTCCGTCACATGACCTGCGATCCAAAGGACTGTATGACATACCTCCATCATCGCAAGGGGTATGCCGATTCTTCAGCTCTTAATATTCATTATGATGTCATGATAATTAATAAATGCAAATTACGGGTTGTTTGAAACTTCAGAGTATAACTTATCCCACATTGTTTGTGCTACAAATAATTCCTCAAATCAGGCATCTTGTACCGAATTAGACTTGCAATTTTCACAGCGGACAGTCTTTGCTCCAAAATAATCAAAAGTTTCAAAAATAATATTTAAATACACTCTCTTAAATGCTGCCCAGTATTAGTTTAGTATCATTGAAATACTATTATAGCTTTTATTTTTATACTTTACATTTTAATTTTAGTTAAAATATCTGTAATTGTTTTGTTATTTGTATTAGTTATATTTTTTTAAGTTTTACTAATTTTAGTAATTGGTTGATAACTATTTTAAATAAAATAAGTGTTAAAAAAATTAACATTTTACTTTATTTTAGCTAACGTTTATTTTATCTCAAGTATGAAAATGTTTTATGGTTTTAGTTAACTGCAATCACTCGGATGCAGCCCTTGTTCTTTGTCTTGTAACCGAATGCTATTATTTCCCAGAAATTTTACAAAGAAATAAATACTCTGATTTTTATTACTTTCCCCTGGTTAGCAAATTAAAGCCTAGCTTGCCAGCAATGTTGGAGTCAAACTCAGAGTAGTGCTCTTAACTTTGCAAGGAGGTCAGAACCGAAATAATTGTGCTGAAGCCCCTCTTATGTTTCACCGCTGCTCCTGGCGAAATGCAGCGTAGCGCCTCGAGTTTGTTTGAAATAAACTGGATGTACATGGAAACCTGTTATTAGAGTCATATTTAATTAGGGTTTGCGGAAACCCGGGCTCACTCTGAAAGATAGATTCTACGCTTGACAGAAATCACTTACAGGCCACTGTGTTTATTTATTGACCAATATGCTGTTGGCACGGCCCATGTACTCCCATTACGCTGTCAGGTCAATGCCGGGTTTTATCCCTTAGCTGGATGGCAGGATTTTCCATGTCCTATTCAAGTTTTTAGAGTGAGATGGTGGAAATGCAGAACTGGACTTATTCAAACAGTTCTAATTAGTTTTGGCACCATAGTCTTGGAATTTCAATACAATAAATTTTAAAATATTGATATGAGATAACAGTATTTACGGAGCCCCCCTAGTCCCACTTTGTCAAAAAAATTAATTATAACTATCTCGTGGCCTCAAGATAGAGATACTATCTTGAGGCCACGAGATACTATCTTGAGGCCACGAGATACTTATCTTGAGGCCACGAGATACTTATCTTGAGGCCACGAGATACTTATCTTGAGGCCACGAGATACTATCTTGAGGCCACGAGATACTTATCTTGAGGCCACGAGATAGTTATAATTAATTTTTTTGACAAAGTGGGACTAGGGGGGCTCCGTAGTATTTGATTCCACAGTGAAAAATTACACATTTGGAGCATAACATTTTGAACAGTATCTAAGTTAATTTACTATTGACCAGAAGAAATGATGATGATGATGATGATGATGATGATACTAATAATATTTCTAAGACTCTTTTTCTTTTTTACAATTGTAATACAACTGACCTGTAAACAGACTAAATATAGCTGCATACAGCTAAAACTTCACATACACACTCTGGGGACATAAGAGATTTATTTTACATCTTATGAAAAGGGCATTATACCACCCCTTTAAATAATAAATGGAGGGGGGAAAAAAAATCAATCATGAAACAACTTTAAAGGCAGCTCTACAGAAAATCCAGCTCAATTCAGTTCAGGTTTTGGTTCTCATCTGATAGTCTCATTTTCTAAATTTAAATGTTCTTTTAAACATTTGAAATTTATCGTTTTGATTGTTAATTAATTGTTTTTTTTTTTCTCAGGCCTATTCATAATTGTGGATATGTAGTCATAGTGAGTTAGATTTTATACTATGTATTTTAGTACGACTGTTATTTTTATTGTGTTTTTGTGAAGCACCTTGGTCAGCAGTAATGGGTTTTTTAAGGTGCTATATAAATAAAAGCGACCTTGACCTTGACCTAAACCCCAACTGAGCAAGCCAAAGGCGACAACGGCAAGAAACCAAAACTTCTTCAGCTGACAATAGTGACAGTGTATTGATAGTAGAAAATGATTTTTGAAACCATTTGAAATATTCAGAATCGTTATGTATCAGAAAATTTTATATTTTTGGCAACACTAATTCTAACAAGCATATAAACTCCATGTTTAACCGAATTCTCACTCCCACAGATTTACTCCACACCACCTTGTCGGAACAACATTGCACAAGATGAAGGGAATTACGACTTTCCACAGCCTTCAAAGCACAAGCAAGAAGGTGTATACGACATTCCCCCAGCGTCTATCTCTAAAGCTTCCTCATGCTCCAACTACGACTTCCCGCCCAGCTCTGAGCCGGTGTCCCGCAAGGTCACGAACGACAGCGCCGGCATCTACGACGTTCCCCCCAGCCAACACGCCGCAAGTGGATCTCGGGACTTGTACGATATTCCACGTGGAATGCCTCAGAACCGACACGCTTCGTCTGAGAAGGAAAGGAATAAGTCCGTTTACGATATCCCACCGACAGACTCTCGGTTGCTTGGTGAGGTGACCGATGGCGTAAACCGCTTGTCGTTTTCCAGCACGGGAAGCACTCGCAGCAGCATGTCAACTTCCTCTTCTTCTGCCGGGTCGCCCGCAGAGAGTCGTCTGGCGTTGGATCTAGACTCTGCGTTTCAGAGGTTGGGTCACCTCCAGCAATGCCTGGAGTCTTCGGTTTGTGCGCTGCAAACTCTTGCGGCATCGCCTCACTGGAGGACATACAGCTTCATGGAGCGTCACACCAACGAGGTCCGTGTTTTATTGGAGCGCGTCAAGGGTTCGCTCACAGAATTTCTCATTTTTGGTCGCGGAACGGCAGCAAACGCCACCGCTCTGTCCGATCAAGGACTGCACTCCAAGTTACGACGCCAGTTGCAGCGTCTGGAAGACTCCCATCAGATTCTTCAACAAACACACCAGACTTTAGAAAACAATAACTGGCCGCTTAATATCCTGGCAATTGGCACCAAGCATCAGAGCAAGAGTGACGAACTGGAACGTTTTGTAATGGTGTCACGGACTGTGCCAGATGATGCCAAGCAGCTGTCTTCAACAATAGGGGGCAGCGCAGAGCTTCTCTTCCGAAGAGCACCAATAGAGGGCATCGTTCACCCCTTTACCTGCACCCCGACAGAGGACGACGGCTACGGAGGCCAGACCAAACCTTTCCCCGTATCACACGACAAAGCAAACATGAACAGCGAGAAGTGCGTTAAAAGCTGGATGGAAGATTATGACTATGTCCATCTGCAGGTGGGAATCACACTACAACACAATACTTGAAACACATACATATAAAAAAAATTCTTATTTATCAAATTATCAAAATCAGCTGTGAATAAAATGTACAAATTTATGGATTTACATGCTACAAAAACTGTTGAAAAGCAGTCCATCTATCCTCTGTCCATCTGTTAATCCTGGATGCAGAGATTAGAAATGAGATCCTTCACATTTGAGCACATATAAATGAGATTAAAATATTAGCATGTCCTTTAATCTCAAGCAAAGGACTAGAGGATAATCATCCTATGCAAGAGTTTAGATGCTGCCAGAATGGTGTTTTAAAGATAATAAAAAGAGATGGTTGCTTTTTCAAATTCAATTCACGAGACAAAAAAATTATTTGAATTACAGTGGCCTTTGGCTTCACAATGGTGCACTAGTTTCTGTTGAGCTGCTTTGAGACAATTTGTTGCGACTTGCTGACTGAACTTTTGTTATTTTTTTTGCTGACTGAACTTTTGTTATTTTTGCAGGGAAAAGATGAATTCGAACGACAACAGAAGGAACTCTTAGAGAAGGAAAACATCACCAAACAGAGCAAAGTCCAACTCGGCCAAGAACAGGTACACGACACGTGCACATAAACGTCATCAGCTTGTGTGTCGGTCATCAATGAACAAGGAAGTAGCTTATGATTAAGTGCCCTTAGGGTGCAGAAATACAGCACAGCATGACAGATTCTTTGTCAGCCTTTAGAATGGATGAGAATAGAAACACCAGATTCAGAAGTACATGAATTAAGTTGTGGATAAATTAGGTAAAAATAAATACATTAACTGTTAACTGACTTGGCCAACAAAAACCCCTTTTCTTGTAAAGTAAGATCTTAGGGTTTCCATATGTTCACCATATATCAGAGTTTGGCTATAGCAACCTCACAGGTGCAGATCTCAAAGATCTCAGCTCTCTTCTAGGACAGATGGTTCCTGTTCCATGTAAACTTGAGCCCATATAAACTGTGTTTAAGATGTTTTTGCATTCTTTGGTTGTTTTAAAACGGTCTCTCATGTTGTTAGTGTCCATCTCAGAATGTGGCCAAAAAATAATAATTAAAAATATTTTAGGAAAGATTTGTTTGCTTTTTTTTTATTTTGACATGAACAACCTAACGTGAGATGTGTGTGTCTTTGTATATATATATATGTATTATATACATTTAGCTATTTTTTATTTAAATATTTATAAACTGGTGCATTTTATCTCTCATGGTTCTTTAAAAAAAAAAAAAATTATCTATAACTGCGATATTATACACAATATCATAACACTTTACTATTGTTCATTTTAAATTTCATTGAGGTTTTAGAGAGAAAAAGGTGCACCCGAAATAACATGCATTGTTTTTCTTAATATCTTTTTATGATTTAAATATTTCTAACTTTGAAATTCTTTGTCTCACTTAACAGCTGAAACAGTTTAAACAGCTAGAACAGGAAGTGATCAAACCTGTGGAGAATGACATCACCAAGTGGATCTCCCACCAACATTCAACAGACTCCTCCTCTAATTTCTCCAATGGAGGCGGCGCTGCGGTGTGTTTGCGTGATCGCCAGCTGTTGGGCTTCTACGCGGACCAATGCGAGCAGCACTTTGTGACTCTGCTGAATGCGGTAGATGCTTTTTTCGGTTGCGTGAAGGCCGGGCAACCTCCTCGAATCTTCGTTGCACATGGCAAGTTTGTCATTCTCTGCGCCCACAAGCTGGTGTTTATCGGTGACACTCTGTCAAGACAGGCCTCGGTGGCAGAAGTGGCAAATCGTGTCATGAACTTAAGCAACGTCTTATGCGAGATGCTAAAGACAGTCGTGAGTGCCACAAAAATAGCGGCCCTCCACTATCCCAACACAGCTGCTGTACAGGAAATGGTAGATCGCGTGACAGACCTCTCACATTTGGCACAACAATTTAAAGCGCAGCTCTCACAGATGGCGGGATTGTGATGTCATCAACATCTGAGCAAAGACTGTCGTTTTAACATGCATATATATTTATACTCGTTCTTATGTAGATGCATCACTGAAGGTTGTCTTTTGTAAATAGTCCTGCTCTCTTCCTCTGTGTAAATATGTGGCTCTTTATTTTGTGTAGATTTGTTTTTATATAATGGTGATAATAATTAATATTAACTGTATGATTAGAAATGATTGAGATTTGCATTTGTAGTGACCATTAACATTCCTGATCGTTTTGTGTATTAGGCACCTTACAAATTGTCCTTAACTGCTAATTATTGTGTATTGCTGAATGCCAGAACCTACAAAAGGAAAATAGTGTGTTTTGTACATGTGCTGTATTGTGTGACACACATTCTGCTCAGAGTATGGTATGAACAAAGTAAAATGTTTCTCTGTCTTTGCTATTTCACTTGTTTTTTGTTTGGACATTTTGGTATGGTGAATCTCACAAAACCTGTCAGGAATGGCCCCCAGGTCATATTTCACTATAAAATCAAAAAGAAATTATATTTAGTTGAAGCCCGCTTTAGGACCATTACGATTTTTTTGCACCTTTGCAAGTTTTTAATAAGAATTAAACTTTTCCTCCCCTGTTTTTTACTATAAATGTGCCAGAAAAACTCATTTTCATTACTGTATTATGGGAAAATACATTGTAAAATGTTATTACATCATGGCAATATTTTTATTACTTTTAATTTATGCTTATTTAAATAAAAAATATATATTTTATTAGAGTAAAAAAATACAGTATTTCTTGTTTCTTTTTTTTTTTTTACAAAAAAAAATCTAAATGCAGAAAAACATGCAAAATATAATTTCTTCCTTTTGATTTTGTGGCGAAACTTGACCCAGACATTCATTCTAGCATCACAGCATTGCTAACAAAGTAGCTAAACCGTGTTAAACGAATGTGAAATCTGGCAGCAGCAAGGAAGACATTTTCCCAAGAGTTTTACCCCGCCTAATGTCCCACCGATCCATAATTCCCAAAGTATTATCAGATGATCCAATTGGACAGATATAATCTGATAAAAAAAGACCTTAGATGGATGTGAGCTTCCCAAACCATCTCTGTGGACCTTGGTGACTAATACTTTCCATTCCACGCTGTAATGAAATGAGCATGTATCATTGCTCATGTGGGTTAGCGGCGATGATGAGAGGCCATGCTGAGGGGATTGAGGAGTTAGTCGAGCACGGCCTGAACACACTGCCACACCACATTATCATTAACATTACCCTGCTGGAACATCCTGAGACCTGCAGTGGGAACATCGCATGTCTGCCCAGTCCAATTTACTAGGATTTTTATTATGCCATCTCATCTGAAAGGCCTTTTTCTCTCATCTAACAATGTTTAGTACAGATGCTCATGCTGATTTAGCTTGTGGGCTGTGGTGAGATGAAGGACATTAGCTCATGTAGCAGGTGCTGTGGCTCTCGGCAGCTGCGCACCAGTTTCACCGGCGGATAACAGGCAGGTTTCTGATGGATCGATGATCCCTGCACACTGCGGTCAGATGATTAAGATATTTTTTTATGTACAGAAGTATTATATTGTTTTTACATGACTTGAATAAATATTCCAGATTGTGTACAACAGTCTGTGGACCAACAGTCTGGCGATTTACCACAAAATATGAGCTCAATTTAACCCACAATTCGCTCACCTGTAGGTACTTCAATTGAATTATTTTGCGAATTATTATATGAAACGCAGGTAACACTTTACAAGGTCTCATTTGTTAATATTAGTAAATTAATAAATGAACAAACATGAACTAATGAACAACTTTATTTGTACAGCATTTATTAACCTTTGTTAATGTAAGTTCACATTGCCCTAATATTATCTGATACACTCTTTTGATCTTAAAGTGGTTAGTAAATGATTAACCTTAATAGATCAATAAATGCAAAATTGTTCCTTGTTAGTTCATGTCAGCTAATGTAGTTAACACATTTATTAACAAATAGACCCTTGTTATATGGTTATCAATTTACAAATGAACAAATCGCTCAAATTGTTTGCATGTAAAAACAAACAGGAATCTGATGCATTGACACGCTAAACATGCATCGCACTAGATAGCTTGCTGACGATTCTGAAATTTCGGTCAAATACAGGCGATTTTTGCTGTATGTGAAACAAACAACAAACTCAATGGCTGTGTTAAACAACAAAGCATGTTACAAACTTTACAATGAAGACCCTAAACTACAGAATCATACCAGCTTGTGGATAATGGACATCTGATCACCCCTTTAAGCTAAAACGGCTTGCACTTTGCGTGAACAGAAGTTCATCCGCCTACAAAACTAGACCCAGCCATAAGAAACATTTTATACAACTTTACACATATGTATTGAATTCATGTTCAAGCTTAATATTTTTCCATTCAAACCATCCGGAACATCTGCTAAAATGCCCATGCAAGACATTGATGGAACTTGAGTTCATTCAGGATGGAAAAGAAAGGATGTATGGAAAAACATCTTCAAACAACACGTAAATTATGTTGAAACGAAACTTCACATTCTTTTGTGCTTCTAGAACATTCTCCCTCCAAATAAACTGCTCTTTTGGGGCATGACAATGAATGCTAAAGATCTTGCTGGGAATGAAGGAATGCCTACTCGCAAATCTCTGTAAAAGCATCGGTATCCACTGACTGGCACTTACACGTAATTAACGATTTAAACATCTGCCACATTCAGGACTAAGTTCTCCTCTGGGAAACAAAGAAAAGAAAGCCTTTTGAGAAAAACTTTCATTAAACATGGTGAGGGAGCGGTAAATTCTTCCCATCACTCTCTCCAAACCCTTTCCTGGTGATTTATCTGGCTCTTATAATGGCATTCTGTGGTCTTGGATGTGTCTCGAGGTGGATCTGCACTGAATTAAAGAGCCTGAAGAGGGAGGGATGAGTTATCCAATCAATGCGTCACTTCACTGCTTACACTAAATAAGTCAACCAATCAGAGTCACCACAACAGATACTCCTTCAACAACTCATTTTAGTTAGTATTCAGGAAACTCACAAGGATAAAGTTGCACCATTTAAGTATTACACCATGGCATGAGAACAAAAATATAAAGTAAATTTTGATTTTAAGTAGCCTAATACTGAATTTAGCTGGTCTGTGTTAATGCCAAAAAGTGTATGACAGAGGTCTGCACTGACTGCAGTGTCAAGATGCAATTATGCAAGTATGTACTTTTCCACGAGGAAGTATGTGAATATGCAATAAACATTTCCAAACCCTTCTAAAAACCTGTACTGGCCCCTGATTTTGACATGCAACAGCAGACAGGTGTTCTGATGGCAATAATGTTGTTGTGAGGGAGCCAGTACTGCAGTGGTCGGTCTTTGCTGTGTAACAAACATTGACAACAGAGATTCGTGGGCCTGTCATTACAACAAAAGCAAGAGTACGGTGGAGGAAAAAAAGAGAAGTGGAAGGTCTGACCTGTGGATACAGTGGCGACCAGAGCAGCGCTGGCGATGTCATTTCCGTGGCTTACCACAACCATTTCCTGTGAAGTATTCTAAGGCCTCAAAATTACAGCTTCTGTGCATGCATGGCAAAGCCTGTTACCTCTTTCATTTCGTAAAAGCTGCATATATTTCAATAGGTTTTAAAACGTGGACCATAAGAGGGGTAGGCACCTCTCTTTAAAAATATATACTGACAGATCTTGCGTGTCTAGTCAAAAATTGATGGCCAAGATCTTCTGGGCTCTTTCATTTGATTTAACCAGCGTGTATTTTACCATGTTCTAAAATGATATGGATATGGAGAAGGCCGAGAACACACTCGGTAAAGATAATGAATTGTCCGCTGCTGATTAAAGAAGCTGCAGGCACTTATGCATGATGGCCGTACACTACACGTGTCTTACACCAGGGGGCGCTCGGGGGATCTTTAGGATATTTAGGCATAAAATATTTAAACGTATTAATTCAGAGAATTGGCACTGACATAAAATATTATCTACCCAAGCGATATATGTAAAGTGTTTAAATAATATACCTTAGCCTTATACAATGATCACAAATGCCTCTAATCGGTTCAATAAAGTAACAGGTAACGTGACCCCGCCGTTTATGTAGATACTATTTTATACCCCAATAATTTAAGTAAGAATCTTTAATATTGATATATAATGGTTGTGTTAAAATACATAGTGTTAAAAATGTAAATTTAGGGAAAATATTATTTAGACTCAGTGTACCTGACCAATCAGGGACAACTAATGGAAATCTGAGCCACGCCCATTTCATCATCAAGTAGTTCATGTTTAATCTCTTCAGCTAAAAGTTGCCAGAATGCTTTTTAATAACTGTTCATGTGACGTAAAATTCTTACCATTATTAAATTACATTTAGAAGTACACTATAATTAATTGTGGTTTAAATTGCGGTTTAATACTGCAAACCTTACAAATACTGCACATATATGTTAATATATGCAGCAGCCAGCCTTTCTTTATGTTTTTATTTTCTAAAAGGTACATGTCTAATCTAGAAAGAAAACAAATGCATTTTCAGGGCTGTTGTTGTTGTTGTTGTTTTGCTTGCAATACTGCCATCTTGTGGACATTTTCAGTAGTGGAGAGAAATCACTTTACCATAGATCGACTGTAAAAAATATATACACGTTTATTATGCAAGGGCACAAACGGTGACCGAAGTGCTTTGCATTTGTTAATGATTATTTTGTCAAATCTTTACCGTTATGAAATGACATTCAGATGTAGGTCCTACTATAATTAATAGGGTTTGATTATACAAATTAATAATCAATATACAGTCTTTTTATTTATTTTTCAAAAAGTATTATTTGAGCAAATCAATTTAAAGTTATAATAGAAGCAAATTGGACCCCATATTGTTTGAAAATAAACTTCCAGCCCTTGCTGGATCATTTTATTCGTATATTACTGCCACCTTGTGGACATTTTTAGTAGTGCTGCAAAATCTTTGTATAAAAACCTTTTTTTACAGTCTATGATAAAAACCTGTAATGTTGTGTTAATACATGCAGTAATTAATATACAGTAATTATTTTTTTTCTCTAAAAGTATTATTAAAGCAAATCAGTTTAAAGTTATAATCTAGAAGCGAATTGCATTTTTCCCCATTGTTTGAAAAGAAACTTTCAACACTTGCTGTATTATTTTATTTGTATTTTACATTTTTAATTGTCCTTTATCACTTTAGCGTAAGTTTACACGTTTACATTTACTGATTCAAGTCCACAAATCGCAATTTTGCTTTAATTAATGATAAATCATAATTCATTACCATTATTAAAAGCAGACCCAATTAATAGTATAATTGATAAGGCTTAATATTGCAAATCTACTAATTGTTCGAGTGGTTGAAAGCAAACTTCACACCTTCAGGGCAGGCATCGCGTTATGATTTTATCATATTTTTTAGTCTATGGATTTTATTAACATTTTACTGCCATCCTGTGGACATTATTTGTATTGCAGCAGAATCACTTTAACAACTTTTCATGGTTACTTACTGATTAAAGTCATAGATTAAAGTCCATAAAAGGCGATTTTGCTCTTGTTACTGATAAAAATTACAACTATTAATTGACATTCAAAAGTAGGCCCTATTAATTCTATAATTAATTGTTTAATACACCAAAGCTACTTTTATAAATGCAAGTTAAAATAGGGTCATTCTATTTTCTCTCTCTAAAATACTGATTAAACACCAGTCAATTTAAATGTCTAATCTAGGCGCTTTTTTGAGTGTTTATGATTCACAGATATATAAATATAGATTACTTATTAGTAGATGTTTCTATACATATCTTTGGTTTGAGTGACCTTCAAATCCGCTGTATTATTGTATTCGCCAAAAATAAAATTGTTTCGTCAAATTAATATGGCAACCCAAATGATTGCAAATCAAAATTAGGTGTTTTATGAACCAGAGCTGATTATTTAAGTACAAAGCAACACACTAGTGTGAGAATTATTAGTTTTAAAATAATAATAATAAGCAGCATTAAAATAAAAACAATTCACAAACGACTTAATTGTTTTATTTAATATATTTATTATGAAGGGGGAAAAAATCTACTGTCATAAAATGGACAAAAAAAAAACATCTAACAAAACATGTGACCATCTACATTGCTGATAACAGCATTTCACTAGAAGTTGACCTGCACACAGTTTCACACACGGGCAGGGTGAGGCTGACCTGGGGTCAGAGCGGCATTTTTAGCTCTAATGCTTTTCTAAAGCTGGGAATTGCAGGCATACTGAGATCCATCCACTCAAACAGGACGACTTCAACCCGAGCCAGAGGCACAAGAGCGGGGCGGAGCGACCGACCGACGGCGGCCGTCTTAAAGCACTAACGCTGGGAGCAATGGAAATTTTACAAAAACATTGTATCGGGGCAATTCTTACCATCGTTTGGGTGTGTAGTCCAGTCAAAATGTTTGTTTCCTTCCTAACATTTCAACCCCAAAGAAATATAAAGAAGATTTCATTGCACGTGTCGGACACATGTCAGAGCCAGTCGGGTGTCGGTGTGAATAGTAGTGCTGTTAGCTGACGGAAACGCCGGATATGTGATCGTTCGTCGGCATGTTTTTTGTGAGCTTGAGTAATAACAGAATAGGTAAACGGTAACAAATACATACTGGATACGCTCTCACAGAAATATATATTTACACATCCATGCAGCCGGAGCCGAGGGTAGCAGCGTGTCGGGACATGAATGTGTGGCTGAGCTGGTTCATACTAAAAACATGACTTCACACAGGCCGAGTGTAACCATGATGTCTGAGCAGACGTGGAGGAGAGCGCAGTGACTGATGCAGGTCCGTTACAGATGTGGAGGAGAGCACAGGGACAGATGTGGAGGAGATCTTGGGTCAGGCTCTATGTAGTGCTGTCAGGAGGGACGACCCGTTGGCGGGCAGTCTTGGGACGGTGGCGGGGTGTCGAGGGCGAGCTGCGTTCACTCTCGGACTCGGAGGGCTCGGTTTCTGCCTGCGGGGAACCGGTGTCACCCACCAACTCCCGCAGGAACTTAAACTTGGACAGAAAGAGCTGCCACACCACATACCACCCTGCACACAAGACAAACACATGGAAATGTAATACAGTAACCGCACGTTTGGCTGTCAGGTTAACTCTATGAGGGACTATGAGAGAGATGATAGGAGTTTACATTTATATTTTCTCAAATAGGATTTGTTTTATGTTGGTTCACACTAAAGCATTTACATTAACTGTATGATAAAGCACAGATTTGCACATTTATATGTGTATTTAAAGCCCTTCAGATGCCTCACGGGCAAAACTCTTTTATAAGCTTATTATTAAAAGAACATTATATGTTTTTACAGGAGTTAATCTCAAGAAATGTTTCTAATGCCATTTGTTTAGCATTTTCACCCATGCAATCTGTACATTTCTAATTATAAATATTATAATATCATTATAAAAAAAAACATGTTCTCACAAATACATTTCTTAATAAGGATTTCTAATTCAGAAGTAAAATATAAAATATGCAACATGTTCATGAAATAAGAATCATGATTATAGTCTAGAATTTAGGTAATGAGAAACTAGTGGAAAATGTCATGAAAAAAAATGTCAAAAGCAAAATCTTAAAATGTACGTTCAGTACACAAAATACAATTTCTTTTTTCATTTCAATTTTGCGGTAAAAAATGAAATAAGTAATATACGAATCTAAACACATCCAGAAACATTATGGTACTAAGAATTTAGTAGGAAAATGTAATTAAAATAATAATAATAATAATAATAAAAAAATAATAAAAAAATAAAAAAAAATTATATATATATATATATATATATATATATATATATATATATATATATATATATATATATATATATTAGTGCTGGGCGACGATTAATCGCATTCCAAAATAAAAGTTTGTGTTAATATGTGTGTGTGTGTATTTATATATAAAAAATAATTGTACACAGTACAGACATATATTACATAAACACAAACTTTTATTTTGGATGCGATTAATCACATTTAATCGTTCCCCAGCCCTAATAAATATATACTAATGCATTAACTAGTGTTAACTAATGAGACCTTATAATAAAGTCTTAACTAAGTGGGGCAAATGTCACAACGCAAATAATTTATTTGCAAAATACAATTATTTTCTTTTTCTTTTCACTCTTTGGTAAAATATGACCTGGGCTCAGACTTGGTAGAATTTGTGGCTTTATTTCAACAGATTTGGACACTTCAGTTAACACAGATAAATGGTCTTCCTCATTAATAGTAACACACAGAAGGGGCAGCGGGTTCAGTTCAGTGACCAACATAGAGTCGAGCAAACCTTGGACATGAAGACACAGAGCTGCACAGCTCCACAAATCACACACACTTATGTAAGAGCAGACAGGATCCGACAGTACAGAAAACCTTTCTTACAGCTACTGTGGTCTTAACACATGTGGGTCAGTCAGAGAGACCTCGACTAAAGTCAACACTCGACTCACAGCGAGCGGTAGAAATGAGACGTCCGTGTCGTAATCAAACCTGCTGACAGTCAGCAAACCTGCTCTATTTTTGCAATGCTTGACTGTCCTGACCGCATTCTCACTCATGGGTCATAAATCAGGACTGTGAATCACTGTAGAGAAGGTTCATGACCATTAGATGTCATCTCAAGAATCAAGCAATCAATGCATTAGACTTCACAAAATCATGCAGTTCCTCAAACCACCAGTTTAAGATCACCTACACTGACCCTGAAAGTATTTGGACACTTAAAAATGTCTGAATGTCACTGCATCAAATAATAAATATCACAGCAAGTGTGTGTGTGTGTGTGTGCTGCAGGATCTTTTCTCAGGGGTTTGTTGGCTGCACTTACCGAAGAGCATGAAGAGGAGGACACATATCAGCGTGGCCACGATCACCAACACCGTCAAACCAACACTCTGCCACATCCTCCCCTCCTTTAGAAGAACAACAAAGAAAACATGGTTAAGTGGTTAAAAATTAAATAATGGGATCAAACTATTTGGCACAAAATATACATATGTAAAAATGTGTGTGTGTTTTAATAGTGAAAAAATATGTTATAATCAAACATTACCATCTATACTTGACACCACATCACTGTATCATAGTACTGTACTTTTTAGGCACACACATCAGATTATATTATACATTTTATGTTGCATGTCTAATATCGAGATCGACCCACCCTGACTGGATAATACCATAGCAATAAAACAAACATTTTAAATAATAAAAATGCCACTTAAACATAAGTCATATTACACAAAGCAACAATGCTATGTTTCAGACAGTATGCGTTACCATTGTACTGAAACAGATAATGAAACGTGTAGCCATATTATTTCATTTACTAAATCATATGATAAATCTTATTTTGCTTGTGTGATATCAGTATAAAGTATCTGCACTAACATACGCACAGGTCCGATGCTGATATGAGTCATGCATATAAGTGTTTATGTTTATGATGATCAGATTTATGATCACACTTACAGTCGTTCACTCCTCACAGTCTTCACGCAGAATCCCGCGGGGACGGAGGCCGGTAGCGCGTGTCATGGAGGGTCTCAAATATTCCTCTTATCTACATCATTGCGACATTTACAGAGAAAATAGAATAACGAGAAAACACCGAGCTCGAGTAAACAACACACTCAATCTGAGATGACCCGGAAGTCCTCAAGCCTGCCGTTCCGCCGCGCGGTATTGTGGGAATTGTTGTTTTGTTTTTACCGCGCAAAAGTAATGAAATAAAACTATTTGTCTGTAGAACTTATCTCATTTCATCAAGCTATTCTAATTTTTGGTGCAATGTTTTGACTTTTTGGAAATGGTAGCAACAAATATAATAAAATGGTGTTTGGACCTTTTATTTTCTTATCTTTATTCTTTCTTACCTCTTTAAGATTTTTTTTCTTCAACTTTCTTTCAAGCAATTTACCGGATCAAACTATGTTTCATTTCTTCCAATAATTGATAACTTATAATTGCGTTAATTAACCCTTTTCATATTTATAAATATGCACAGGTGAACTTCTCAGAATTTTTTTTTTATCCCAACGCAGATTTGCTTTTACTCTTTAACACTGTGATGAAATATACTGTAAAAATGAAACATCTATGAATACTGAATTTTATATATAAAATATCTGTTTAAAATTTCATCTTAACGTGTTTATAAAGGCCACAGAGTGAATTTTATCTAGGTCTTCAAATCAAACTGACGACTCTGATGTCAATCACACACAAAAATATCTGATACAGGTGAGGTCATCATACAGGGTTAATATTATACATAATAAAACAGAAACAACAATTAATTCATTCATTTAAATGTACAAAAAAATATTTATTCAGATGCTGTAATAACTTGTAAAGCGGAAACAACAAATGATTCTCACCCTTTGAGTAAAAACACATATTTTTGATGTTTTTAAACATGAATTAAATGAAGCATTATTTTCCACAAGTATTTCATATTAGGGGTGTAAATTCATTGATTGTGTTTGACAGGTGTGATGATCAGTGGAGTTGAGTTTTTACCTCCATAGTTTAAGGATGGGCCAAAATATGGATAGAGTTTCCCAGTGAAAGACTGATGAGTGAAAGAGTAGAGATGAGAGCTGGACTCCACATCATAAAAGGAGAGCAGACCCTCCTCATAATCCACAAACACACCGACCCGCTGCGGCTTCACTCTCACACACAGAGAGACAAGAGGACCAGCACAGGCTTTATATTCATTCCCATTCCTCAGAACCACAGTCCAGTATCCATTACTGGGACTCGCTGTGATCTTTCCCTTCCTGTCAATGGATTCTCTGGCCACTCCTAAATCCCAGTCAGTCTTTCCCTTCACCTGCACCTCAAAATAAAATCTCCCTGAGGAGAATCCCTCCTTTCCCAGGACACATCCACATCTATCAAATCTCTGTGGTTTGTCTGGGAGTTTCTGTCTAATGTCTCCACATCTCACTTGTTTTCCATCATCAGACAGGATGAGAGCAGGATGAGCTGTATCAGGATCCAGAGTCACATCCACTGATAAAACAGATAATATGAATCACAACTTAATACAGACTTTTAGTGATGATGTCTGTAATATGTAATGAGTGTGTAATCATACTGTAGGTCAGTGATGAAGCTGTGTGTATCTGAATGTAATCTAGTGTAGGTCAGACACACACTGTACCTGCATACTGCTGTCTCCTCTTCAGTTCTGTAGAGACACATGACAATAAAACATCAGCAGATCTTTGACATGTTTATGTGTGCAATTATAGACAAGATTTAAGGTTATATTTAAGAATTGTGAACAACAATGTTTTATCTGATCAGTGTGTGTGTGTGTGCGTGTGTGTGTGTGTGTGTGTATGTGTGTTTTAGCACTGTAGTGTAAGCTGTTGTAGATTCCGGCCTGATATTTCACACACATCCTCTTCTCATGAAGATCAAATCTGCCTCTTAAACACATGATGTCTTTGATTTTCTGCTTTTGTGGTTTTGGTGAAACATTTCAAATTATTCTCTGCTAAATTGATTTGCAAACAACTGTCTATGGGAAAATATTCAATATATTATAATGAGTTTGCATTGAACAGTTGAGCTCCGTTATCTAAATTGTGGGTGGCAGTCGAGAGAGAAGAGTTACCATGACAACTGCAGCATCCTAACACTAACACTCCTCTCTCTCTCTCTCTCTCTCTCTCTCTCTCTCTCTCTCTCTCTCTCTCTCTCTCTCTCTCTCTCTCTCTCTCTCTCTCTCTCTCTCTCTCTCTTTCTGGTTCTTTCAACACCCTCTGATGTCATTCATGTGTGTTTTGTACTGTAACTAGCAGTAAAGAGGAGGAGATGATCGGATCATGTGCGCTTGAACTGAGGCGACAGCAATATTTCACGTTAAACCTGTATTTATTGTTTGAATTTCTTAACAAAATGTGCAATATTTAACAAGCTAAGACTTTGTTTCATATAAAAAAGTAACCTGCTCTTTCTTGTCTGTCCGTGTCCTCTTTGCTCCGCAATGTTTTTTCACTGTGTGTGAATATGGATGTGCGAGTGAATGCTTGAGAACAGTTTCAATTGTGTGAGTCTCACTCTGAATGTCTGAGTTTTCAGCCCTGATAAAAAGATGATAAATATATGCATCTGTATGGTGTGTTTGATATTGCTGTACCAATGTGTGTGAGTTTCTCCTGTAGAGAGTCCTGCAGTTTAGTCAGAGCTCTCCTCAGAGTCTCCAGACTCTCATCAGTCTTCACACTGATCTCAGACCAGTTCCTGGTGTTTCTAGAGCTGCACAGGGACGAGTAAATCTACAGCAGGAGAGAGGAGAAAGCCTTCAGCATGGGGAGTGTTCTGGTGTCATACACTGCATTATCATTGATCAGAGAGATGTTGACTGACCTGTAGGAGGTGGAGGTGATCTTCAGTGTGTGAGAGCTGCTCCAGCTCAGTGTTTCTCATCTTTAGCTCAGTGATCTCCTGCTCCAGCTCTTCAATGAGCTCTTCCTCCTGTTTCTCTGCTGCTTTCTGCTGCTCCTCCATCATCTCCAGCTGTTCAGTCTGACATCTCTCAATGGAGCGGATGAGATCAGTGAAGAGCTCCACACGGGCTGCTTTCTCCTTCTCTGTGTTTCTCTGATCAACCAGGACAATCAACACATTATTAGTGGTGTTTGTTAAGAGAAGAATCACTGTTATTATTTATCATACTTCAGTGTTTTCAAAATCCCTCATTCTGCAGCGTTTGCACTGAATGATTCCTCAAATCATGTGTCTTGTTGAGGAGAGATGTGTTATTACTTTACTAAGTGATCAGGGAATCACAGACGTCTCGATATTCAGACCAGCAGAGCGACCGTGAGTGTGAAACTAATTCCATAAACGACTAATTGCATCCAAATAAAAGTTTCTGTTTACATAATATGTGTGTGTACTGTGTTTAATTATTTTGTATATATACATACACACACACACGTATATATTTAAGAAAAATGAATGTATGAATACATATACAGTATATACATGCAAATATTTCTTAAATATATACATGCATATGTGTTTATTTACATATAGAATTATTATTTATAATAAAAATAATTAAACACAGTACACACACATACAATGTAAACAAAAACTTTTATTTTGGATGCGATTCATCGCAATATATCGTTGCCCAGCACTAAACTAAATTAGTCAAATTTAATTATTTTAAACTCACTTTTCTGACTTCTGCCGAGTGTTTGACGTCTTGAATCTTCTTGATTCTGTCCTGGATCTTCTGCTGTGTGTCTTTCTGGGTCTTCATCAGTTGAGTCTATAGACAGAGAACAACACACAATATGTTTTCATAATTGATTTATTTATATTAAAGAACATGTGATTCCTCATAATAAGAGCCATTTAAAATCAGTTTGTCAGGAACTTCTACCTTCTTCTCTTCACTCTCCTCTTCTATAGGAACAGTGTTGTGGTTCTTGTGGTCTGTCACAAGACACATCAGACACACACACGTCTGATCATCTCTACAGAACAGCTCCAGAGGTCTCTCATGTTTCTGACATATATAGTCCTCCAGATTACTCACAGGATTGATCAGTTTGTGTTTCTTTAAACCCGCCACTCTCAGATGAGTCTCCAGGTGAGTTTCACAGTAAGAGCTCTGACACACCAGACACGACTTCAGGGCTTTCTGCTTTCTTTCCTCACAGACGTCACACAGAACTTCAGCTTTTTTCTCAGGACTTTTCTTTTTATAGTGATCTACGAGCTCTCTGAGTGTGGTGTTAATCTTGAGATCAGGTCTGTGCTTGAATGTTTCTTTACAATATGGACAGTTGCAGGTCTGGCTGTTGTCCCAGCACTTATTCAGACAGGTCTTGCAGAAGTTGTGTCCACATGGAGTGGTGACTGGATCAGTGAACACGTCCAGACATATAGAGCACTGAAGCTCCTCAGTCAGTGGACCGCTGGAGGAAGACATCCCTGGAGAGAGAAATGATGAAGATAAATCACCTAATAGTCTAAAGTTTGGACACACATTTGACTTTCTGATCTAATGGCTTTTGCCTGAAGGACTGAAATAATAATAATAATTACTATTATTATAGTTATTATTAAGCCTATTATTATAAATGGATGAGTGAAGGAAAAGACTCAACAACCCTCCTGTGAACTCATTTAATACTGTTTATAAAGAATCTCATGAAGTTGGTTGAATGTAAAGAATGTCTAGAGATAAAGAGTGGCGTCTTTGAAGAAACTCAAATATATGAGAGATCATGTACAGTCAGCTGGTCATTACTGTAAAGTGCAAACCCAGAGAAAGTGATCAGAACCCTAATGTGAAGCTCATTACACAAACACTTACTGTACCAAATCAATAAATACATGGAGTAATATTGATTAAAATATTAATTTTAAATGATTTTATTATCTACTACTGTTCACACCTGAAATGTACATAATAAATATTATATGAGAAGACTGTAAGTCATTCATGCACACTAATTCATTCATGGACGTATATCCTCAATACTCTGTCTCCAGTTTTTTCTTGCTTTTGTTGATGTTGGTGAAGGTTCTGCCATTGTTCGTCCCTCTTCGTTTTCAAGTAAAGAAATGTTATTGAATGATCAAAGAACAATAAGAAACATCTAATGTGTATTTGTCACTGAGGCTTAAATGAAATCTTACATCGAGTCTGATTTAGTTTTAATTAGTCATAATAATACTATTTCAAGTCAAATTTATAATTTATAATTTATATTAAATTGGTTAAAATTAAGACCGAAACGGTAACACTTTACTTGAAGGGGTGTGCATAAGACTGGCATGACACCTTCATAACCATGACATGACATATGTCATGAATATGAAGTAGGGTTTGTGCATGTTTATGACAACTGTCATTAAGTGTCATTCGCTCAATAATGACATTTTGAATGCAAATATGACATTGTTTAAGATGTCTTTGTTATGACATCTTGACATAAACCATAACATAATAACCTGTCAGTGTTTTTGTCTTGACATTAAATTAAGTTAAACTGTCATGTGGTTGGTTTTGACATTGGCTGTCATGAGTCCATTTATAACTCTGTCATGAATATTTTTCGTGACCTCAACTACAGTGGTACAAATGGAATTTGTCATTAAAATGTTATAATGGCTTCATGACAGCCAATGTCAAAACCAACCACCAGACAGTTTAATGTAATTTTAACCAATAAAGCTAAGTGGTTTCTTAAGTTTGATAATTAATCTGCTATGTCATGTTTATGACAGGTTGTGTTGTCTTAGTAATGTCAAGTTGTCATGACAAAGACACTGACAGGTTATGATGTATTGGTTTATGTCAAGGTGTCATAAAGACATCTCAAACAATGTCATATTTGCATTAAAAATGTCATAATTGAGCTAATGACACTTAATGACAATTGCCCTAATGTGGGACACTGCCTAATGTGGGACACCTAAGGTCTAGTGTTTGTAGATCCCACATAAATGCATGAATGACAGTGAAACTATGGGTTAGACAAAGCTGTGGTGTCATGTGATCAAAATCACATGACCTATCAAATGTCCAATCATATTTGAGGGTGGAGCAATCATCAAACAGGAGGCACTTTGAGTGAAGACCATCCGAAGGTTAGTGACATAGAGTTTTAACAAATTTGATGTTAAGGAGTTAAATACATTTTAAACAAAACAATCCTGCTACTGTTTAGCCTAATATGCTTATGAAATATTTGTCCATCAAAAAATAGTGTAATTTTGTGTGTATAAACTATATATTTTATATTTTTATAAAATTTCCTAGTGTCCCACATTAGGACATGTGGTTTCCAAATCCGGGACAACATGATCAGCCTAATGTGGGACAGTACTTCAATGAGTCAAAAATGTGTGGTGGGGCATGGTTTGTGGGACAAACATGGTTATTTACATGCTTTTAGTCTTGTAATGCAATATTAGAATACTGTTAATGCAGATTTTTACAGTCATGTGAATTTTTTATTCTTGAAGGGCGGTTTGAAGGCTCTTTTTTGTGTGTATGTGTGCGTGTGCATGCGTACGTACGTGTGTGTGTGTGTGTGTCTCTCTCTCTGTGTGTGTGTGTGTGTGTGTGTAAAAGGTAGTTGACTTCAAATAAAAAATAGCTCTAAATTTAAAAACGCAGTAGAAAACCGATAAAGCCATTCCACTTTATTTTATGCATCTGATTATTCAATGAAATGTATTTCAGATCACAATGGCAAAGGTGAGAAAGACAGGGACTGATTGTCAGACGCAGAAAGAGAGACAGAAACAGGGAAAGGATAAGAGAAAGAAACTTAATCAGTGGAGGCAGGACAGGATGAAAGGAGCCATAGAGGAGTATAGGCAGATTGTTGAGGATGGTTGATTGTTGAAAATGTTGAAAATGAGATTTAAGAGAGAATCTAAAATAAAATTTTACTATTCTACATGTATCAATGTGATTTTTGGTCTTTTTATCATACATTTTTCAGTGTCCCATATTGGGAACACAACTGTCCCACATTAGGAAAGCTGCAGATTGTCTCAGACGACTTGCTATAAGAGCACTAATATGTCTATAATTTCTCTTATGAATGGGTTATTTGAATTTTCTCCTTTGATTTGCTTAGGAAACATACTGGGGTTTTTAAAATGGTATTGGGTGTGGATTTAATGTTTTGGTTACACATCACAATATGTCACAGAAGTCTGATATATATATAAATATATATATATATATATTTTAACATCTCTCCACCAAATACATTATATAGTCAAGTGTAGTTTTGGTCTAGTTTATTATGTGATTTTCTTCTGCAGTTTAGCAGGTTTGTGTTCAGTGAATCTGCAGGTCATTTATTTCCTGTTTCTTTAGTCTTTCTGTCATGTGAGAAAATGAGAGAAACACCAAACTTTGCTTTACAACACATCAAAATCACACACTTTTAATACACATCTGATACCATTTCAGTGAAGTAAACAACTAAAGTAGTTGAGTATTTGACATGCTTAAACCTGATTCTGTTCAACTTATTCCAGTTTAACATAAACCTATAAACCAGATCACTTCCATTAGAAACCTGTTCAGCACAATCTCTCTTATATTTATATCTCTTACCTGTGATTATCAGATGTGTCTAACACTCTTTGAACGGATCAGTAAATATTCTGTTGTTTAAAGAGGTTGATAGTTTCAGGCGTCCATTTTGCTGTTCATCAGTTTCACTTTCTCTGAATCTCTCTCTGAACTAGTGTTGTCAGAGCTCCTCCTCTATTCACACATTTACATTTGTCCCTGTATTCGGTGTGTTGGGTTCATGAGTGTCTGTTTGTATTGGGACTGATGTTTCTATCAGGTCATGAAGAAGAGATTTCAGCAGACTTACAAAAGCTGGATTGTTTGGCAATATTGGTTAAGAGTTTCCAGGACAAATGCTGCTTAACTTAGACAGTCATCAGTGGAGAAAGTATGGCACGTCAGTGACATTATTAATAACAGAGCATTCCTCCATAATGTATTAGAAGACAAAGACAAAACCCATATGGAAAAGGTTTGCTAAAAACACATGTGATTCTTATGTTCCAACAGAATATTGTAAGGGACATATATGCTACAAAAACCACTTATATAAATTGCATAATATTAATGTATTTTTAATCATATATGTCAATATGTCCTATACTAAAGCCATATAGATGTCCATGATGTAAAAACAAGAAAATAATGCTTATTTAATATGAATGTCCAGCATATCTCTTAAAGGTGCAGTTTGTATTTTTTAGCGACATCTAGCGGTTCGGTTGCGAGTTGCTACCGAAGTTTTGAAGAAGCTACGGTGGCTAAAACGGGACAAACATATCGTCGTCTGAGACAGCAGAGAATAGCCAGAGTAAGCCAAGAGTGTGTAACATTGTCACTGTTTCTGTACCACAGTCCATTATAAACCACATCATGGATAAAGTTTACAAAGCCATAGTCAGGAGAGGTGGATCAAGGGTCTTATAATAATAGTAATCAGCTGATTGTCTCACAAACGTAACCAGCACATTTCTCCCCACATAGCAAACCCATAATACAGCAAGGAAGAAGAACCACATGAATGCAACTATATATTTTTCTAACAGGGTAGTAAAAGTTTAGCTGGCTAAATATGAGCTGTTACTGTGGCTGAGCTGGTTAAAGCGTAAAGCCTTGTTTATATTCGACGCGTCCGCATGAGCCCAAAGGTGCGCGCGGCAAAAATGACATGATTGTAACAGCGCACGCGCCTCCGCATCCCCGGCCTAGACACCATTTACTACACACAATAGGCTTTTTTTCTCTGATTTTGAAAACTCTTCGCGATCGACTTAAAATGCTTCCAAGAATCGCCAATCGCGATCGACGGGTTGGTGATTCCTGTAACATACTGTTTTACGGTCAATGACAAGAGTACTAATCAGCTGTCTCACGAACGTAACCAGCGCATTTATCCCCACACAGTGGCGCCACCAGGGGGTGGCCAGGGTTGGCCGCGTGGCCACCCCTGGCCGACTCCTGGCCACCCCACTGGCCACCACACTGGCCAGTACAAATTTTAGTAGCATCAGTTATGCATTTCATAAATAAGTCAAAAATATTCTTTAGTAAAAGAAGACGGGGAATTATGTGTCGTGACGTGCTTTTTAAGTGCCAAACGGTTACAGTATTGAGAGTGAGGAGTCACGTGCCGATTTGGGCGGGGTCTGAGCCGGTCGGCCATGATGGTAGGAGACGCTATCGGTTGGCAGGGGCAACGCCTTCAGAACTTCACAGAGGCGCGACTAAACATTCCAGAAATAACGAAAGAGAGACAGCGCAGCTTAGTATTTGTTTACATTTTTCATTTTAGCGATACGCCGCAGTTTCTTTGGAAGATATGGAGAAGGAGGAAGAGAAATGAAAGGGGTTCTATCGGGAGAGACTAAATAACAATGCTAGCCAGCTTTATTTAGAAAAACTGCTTGTCAATAAACTGACAGCAGCAACAGCGAGCAAAGCATGATTTCAAAAGGAACACATTTCAGCACAGTTCGCCTTTTATTTAACACAAACGAACGAAATTAATTCTCTGTTATTCAACTAGAGTTGTTTAATTTGTTATAGATATATCTGTACCGCGAAAGGTTTTAAAAATACACTTTTTTTAATGACGTACGTCTCGCAGTGACGGGAATGTCCGATCTGTCCGCTTAATGTTGCACGGCAGGTGAAAATGCACGTATCTGATTCATATCAGATTTATTTCCACATATGAATGAGGCCTGAAACATCAAGTATGACTGAACTCTCACAGTTTAACGTTACAGGTTTGGGGGTTTCTAAGTCTTGCACCCAGCCGTAGCAGAATTGTTCATAAGCTTCTAATGACTTAAGTTAAAGCTTCTGAACTCTTGCATTGTAATGTGTAGGCAGTAACTAACGTTAGGCACTGATTCCATAAACCAGGTAATTGACTGTGTCAGGGTATGTGAAAGGTGGTAGTGCTTTGGGTCTTTCGTCCATTCTGTAGCAGGTCGTACGGGTCCATGTTGTTGATGTCAAGTAGTTTCTCTAAATAACGCTGCTTGGTGTTGTTGTCTCTCCCGATAGAGCCCCTTTCCTTTTGCTTCCCCCTTCTTCATTTATTCCCAAGAAACTGTGCCTTATCGCAAAAATGCAAACAAATATCAAGCTGCTCTCTTTCTCTGTCGCTATTTCTCTCGGTCTCGCGGTCGAAGTAACCACGACAACGGATAGCGTATCCTTCCAAGATGGCGCATCCTTCCCACAATGCAACGCGGAGTGATACGCGTGACGTCACATTCTCATTCTCAATACTGTTTCAGCAGCTTTTTGATGTGTCTTTGCCACGTTTTGACAAGCAGGGATGCAATGCAAACAGCGCGCTTTTCGGCGCCTCCCGATTTTTTCACTTCAGTTTGGGTGACAAAGTCATCTGAAGTCATTCCATAGCTTAATGTGAGGGACAGAAGTCTATTTACATCATTAAAGTATACGGAAACTCGTTTTCCTCTGCGGCTGTCAATCATTCTCCATTCATATTCAAACAGCGCGCGCGCCTCTTGGATGCACGGTAAAACTCTCTCCAATATGATATATTCACATTATAATGCATTATCTGTAGATAAAAGGCTGTAGATTTGCATAAAATTACTTTATTCTGTTGGAGTTTGTTGCTGTTTTTAAACGACTCACTACCGTGTGCTTGCTAGATCACACACATCACAAGGACTATGAATCGGCATCAAACGCACAATAACTGGAATTCAAAACTGTGAAACAAAGGAACAAATCGCACTAGGATTTGTGCGCTCGACATTTCTTCGCGTTGTGACGTGAACTTTTAAATGCGCACTTATGGAGCGCAGCGCTGCACACTGTGACTCCATGTTGCTTTGAGCACATCATTCTGCACCCGCGATGCGCATACACGCTGTGTGCGCTCTGTTTTTCATGTTATCATGGGTTTGCGCACTGAAATATTATTAAAAGCCAATATATTTTGTTATACCTAGCCTGCTCAATACATTTAAAATAAGCATAATTTAATTGCATATTATTTCTTTGTAGTGTAGGCTATATATGCACTTCTGAATTCTTCACATTCATATATAAATATAAAATTGTGAAATGTATGATTGCCTGATTGAATTTTATAAAAGAACTAATAGTAATTTGTTTTTATTAACATATTTAGATTTTATAAAATTACTGTGCAGATTTTTTCAAGAATTGCTTTTTGCTGCTGATTTATACACTCGTTAAGTTTAAAAAAAATTCATAATACATTTATGTAATATTTAAAAGTGTTAACTGTAATCTAACACTGCAAAATAATAACTTAAAAAGGATTAAATTCATCACAATTATGTAAGTATCTGGAAATTTGCCGCGGGGCGAGGGCCCTTATATATATCATATCTATATATATCATTATATATAATATAATATATATTAGTAGGGCCCTACTAATATCATTAGTAACATTAAATATAACACAATAAACCAAAGTATATCAGTAGGAGTTTCCTTAAGTCTTTCTGATAGTTTTCTACAGGCCGGTTTACTACAACAGTAGAATACAATTCTGAAATTATGGTTTTGGTGTGCCACCCCAAGATTTTAAGTGGCCCCATCTGGCCACCCCTATGAAAAATTTCTGGAGGCGCCACTGTCCCCACATAGCAAAGCCATAACACAGTGAGGGAGAAGAACTAAGTTACATGAAACAATCCAACTACATATTATTTTACACCACAGACAAGGGAAAATTCACTACTCACGGTGGCTTATAGCTTTCTGCTGCTTCTCTTTCAGGGTAGTGACAAAACGCGCTCTGCAACCCTGTTTGTTCGCTGCTGGCTAGAAACATGACGTCACAATATGTCAAGCTTCATAGAAGGGGGTGCCTGCGGTTATGTAGATATAAATGTCTCATTCTCAGGTAATAAAAACATTACGGTTTATTAAGTAAGTTCTTTATACACCACTGAAAATAGTTATGGATGTCATATTGTATTTCTGTTAATAGATACTCGAAATTATTACACATTGCACCTTTAAAATGTGTAAAAAAAACACAGTGCAGTTTAGCACTCATTATAAGGCTGCACTTCACTCATGCTCTTGCTCTGATCTTGTCCTAAGTGGAGCCCTAAGCCTGTAGTCAACCATGGTCATATACTGTATAATCAACCTTAGAGGAAACACAACATTTAAACTACACACACAAGCACACATTTAAATAACAAAAGTTTGTATTAGAGTGTATTCTACAAGATACAGTTGCATATTTCACATATCAATAGTTTTCATTTTTAATCCTGCATCACTAGATTTCATTTTCATTTGTGACAATTTCTCTAAACTTTATCACAGTACTAAGTTTGGTATACAACAGTTCTATTCTTAACCTACAAACATAAAACTGTCCTAAATGTCAAAGTGATTCTTATGCCTATCACCACCAGAGTTCATATCATATACAAAAATATATTCCAGCCAATTTTCAACATTTTAATCACTGTTCTAGAAACATATTTGACTCAACTTTGTTCATTTGCAATAATATGTTATAATTTGTTCACAAACAACAGGCCCAGACAGTTCACAATTAATGTAAATAGACCCTTTCTCATTAAAAAAACATCCAAGCCCAGTTAAACTATGCAAAAACATAGGAAACATAAGAAAATTTGTTGCTCTGATGAGACCAAGATTGAACTTTTTCGGCAAATTTGTAAAAGGTATATTTGGCACAAAAACAACACAGCAGAACATTAAAAGAACAGCAGAGCCTCAGTGAAGCGTTGAGACGCAGCGTTGAGCTTTGAGACTGCTTTTCTTCAGCTGGAACTGAGGATTTAGTGAAGATGGAGGGAATCATGAGTAGCTCCAAGTACCAGTCGATTTAGACACCGCTGAAAATAAAGAGGACTCTCAACTTTCAGCATGACAATGACCCGAAACCCACATCTAAAAAAGATGAATGTCTTGTAATGGCCCAGCCAGAGCCCAGACCTGAATCCTCTTCAGATCGACCAGGTCACAGATGACCTTTCACAAGAGATGACCGAGCAATTTAACAGATCTTAAATGTTTGCAAAGAAAAGTGGGAAAATATTCCTAAATCAAGATGTGACAAGCTGATACACTCCTTTCCAAACAGACTGAGTAATAAAACCAAAGAGTGCTTCAACTAAGTATTATTTCAGGGGAGTGCAAACTTCAGCAAGTCATTTAAGTTTTTATTAATATTATAATTATTATTAATTCTTTTTTAGTTATTAGTTACTATCTTTTTTTCTCTAAAATATGTCACTTTGGTTTTCAGTCGCATTGCATAGTTTGTAATTTTTTACATTAAATGTGCAAAAGTTTATTTTTGTTACATTTTTTACATCACAAAAACCAACCAGTTGTTTAAACAGTTTTTTATCTCCACTGTTTAGACAAGAAGCGTCATTTCCAAAAAGTGTCCAGCAGAGGACGCCGTCCTCTCACAATGACTGTTATCAGTCACACATAAACAGAAACATAAATGACTCTTTAAAAGAATCATCTCAGACAAATTAAATTAAAAAGGTGTTTTATAAGGTTTCAGATTTGTCTCTACTTAATATCAGCAACATTAACAGTTATTTTATTTAAAGATATGACAACTGTAGCTGTGTCCCAATGTGAAGGCTGCATCCTCCGAAGGCCGCGGACTTCGAAGGATGCAGCCTATTCGTCCTTCGAAGGACGCACCTTGTAGCCTTCATAGGATTTCCTAATTGCGCATCCAGGTGTTCCCGATTACCGCTCCATGGCGCCAAGCAACAGTGCGAGAGGGAGCTGCCGTCCTGATCATTAATTTGTTATAATTGAGTAAACAGCTATGGAGCCAGAATTGGCTATTGTCATTTTTATGTTTTATATTTTACTGAGGATGTTAAATACATGAATTTTCTAAACGACATTTAGGCCACTTGTCTTTAAAGTAATTTTTTTAGGAGGAAAAAGCTAAGTATAATAGAATAAGCAAAAAAAGACTTCACATATAAAAAAGAAATATAACACAAACACAAGGTTAGGTTATATAAAAAATAAAACATTCATAAATTATTTTGTGATTAACATATTACTGTCTTCAGTGAACTCAACGCAAATGATAATAATATTATTATTATTAGCCTACATTTAGGCTACATATTTAGAAGGCGCTTTTATCCAAAAAAGGAACAAAGAAATTCGTCAAATGTCAGTCATAATACAGGGCTAAGATTATCACAAATAAACACAAGATTTTTACGTAAATGTGTGTGGGAGTGTGAGCGCGCACTGCACGGCACGGAGGCGCGGCCGCGAACACTTGCATTTTCCCATCAACAGTGGAAACAACTTAAAAAATACTCTATGGGGGCGCTAGTGCGCACGCGTAGGATGTAGACGTGTTTAGCTTGTGCTCTCCACCACAACTTATGCAAAATCACCAAATACCACGATAAAACTGTCCAAGGACTGATATTTTTGCTCGCCCGTCTATCTCATCCGTTAAACTTCGCTAATTTGAAAATGTCGCGGCAGAGAAACCCTCCTGGGAGGCATAAGACCATCGATGGATACATCGGCAGTGCTAATGCTAGTGGGGCTAGTTCTAACGATAGCCGCTCTAGCGAGCCCTCTGCTAAATCCCCGGCTACCGTTTCAGAGACTATGTCCACAGACAAAATTCACATGTACGAGATGTGCAAGGAAATCTGTAAGGAAATGTCAGAGACGATTCTGGGGAGACTTGATGAACGGTTTGATGCTTTTGACACCAAGTTTCAGTCTGTGTTTTCAGTGCAAACCGACCTGCAAAACCGCATGGTCAACCAAGAGCAAACAACCAGTGCACTTGAAGAGCGCGTGGAAGTGCTTGAAGCGAAATGTGAGGATTTCACAAAATACACCAGTCAGCTTCAAGCCAAATTGCTGGATTTAGAAGCTCGGTCCCGTAGACACAACATCAAGATTGTTGGCATAAAAGAAAATGCAGAAGAAGGAAAACCAACTGATTTTGTTTCCAAACTTATACCTGAACTGCTGGGGAAACAGCACTTTCCACATCCGGTGAAAGTTGATCGTGCACATCGCTCTCTGCAACCCAAACCAGCGTCGGATGGCAAGCCGCGCACCATTATGGCTCGTATTCATCATTTTCAAGTGAAGGAGCAAATTCTACGCCTCAGCAGGACACAATCAATGGAGTACAAGGGAAACAAAGTTCTGATCTTCCCTGATTATACCAACGAAGTGATGAGCCAGCGCCGTGCCTTCCGAGACGTGATGAAAGCCTTGAGAGACGGAGAAGTTAAGCATCATCTGCGCTATCCGGCCAGACTTTATGTTTACTGGGATGAGGAGAAAAATCCGGAGGTCTTCAATGATCCAGCAGCAGCTGAAGCCGCTCGTTTGTTGAAGGAACGTAGCGTTTCGGCGGAGGGTTAAAATGTGATGATCACTTTTTGCTTTCTATTCAAGGTGAGCGTGTTCGTCTATCAGTAATAAATGCGCCGCACTTCTGGCCAGCCTTCGAACTGTTTGCCAATAAGAGACTGTCCGGACGCATGGCAATTATTAATACATCAGGGCGCGGGATAATTTCTTTTACAGGCGTATTTTATTTTGTTTTCAAATGTGGTACTAAATTTAATTTTTCAACGTATTTACGTTGTGGTTGGGGGCTATTTGAGTCGGGCCTACTATTTGTCCAGCAGCTCCTGTTTTGACCAAGATGGGAAGATACGCGTCATGTTCGGGGGACGCGGAGATGTGGGGGGGAGGGTGGTTGTCGGACTGTGTTGTTGTTTTTGTTCGGCTCAGATGCACGTGTTTTATTCAATTGTATTCGATATTGCAACAGCATTTGTGTTTTCTTACATTTTTCCAAAATGACTCAAGTGCAGGGTAGAATGGATGTTGGAGGCAGAGATTTACAACTAATTTCATGGAACGTGAAAGGGCTTGGTAGTGTAGTCAAAAGGGGGAAAGTTTTCAAGCACCTGAAATCTCTTTCTGCAGATATAATTTTTCTACAAGAGACCCACATCAAAACAGCAACGCAGCATAGGTTGAAATGTAACTGGGTATCTCAGATATATCAGTCGCCATTTACCTCACATGCCCGTGGTGTGGCAATATTGTTTCGGAAAAATATCCCATTTCAGGTAACCTCTGTTAACAATGACCCTCTTGGTAGATATTTACTGGTCTCTGGTACAATAAACTCACTCCCAATAACCCTGGTTAATATATATGGTCCAAACACGGACGAGCCAAATTTTTTCAGAAAGGTTTTCGACCTGCTTCCAGACGAGAGTGACTCAAACATAATAATAGCCGGGGATTTTAACTGCTATCTAGATCCCTTTTTAGATAGATTATCTACACGACCAGCTCCTGAAATTGCGTCTGTAAAGCTCTTAAACAACCTTTTGAAAGTTAGGAATCTAGTAGATATTTGGAGGATTCAGCATCCTACAAGCAAAGAGTATTCATTCTACTCAAATGTCCACAAATCCTACAGCAGGATTGACTTTTTTTTGATTAGCTCTAACCTCATTTCTCAAATCACTAATTCCAAATATCATAATATTTTGATTTCTGATCACAGCCCTTTAGCAATATCATTAAATATTTCTCTCCCAAAACAGACTTATTCCTGGCGTTTTAACCCAAATCTTTTAAGTGATGACAACTTTGTTAAGAATATAAACTCCAAATTGAAAGATTTTATAGATTTAAATGATAATGGCGAAGTGTCTGACCTAACATTATGGGAAACACTAAAAGTTGTTTTGCGTGGTGATGTAATCTCTTACACTTCAGCCATTAAAAAGAAGAGAGAGATGAGACTACTTGAAATTAACAGCACTCTTTCTATTTTGGAAAGAGCCTACCAAAATTCTAAATCACCAGATCACTACAAAGAGATATTGAAGCTTAAATATGAATATAATGATATTATGAGTAGCCAAATTAAGAACTTGCTTCTAAAACTAAGGCAGAAGCACTTTGAGCTTGGAGATAAACCAGGTAAATTACTAGCACAACAACTTAAAGGTGCCCAGGCTTCAAGAGCAATTCGTGCTATTAAGTCTAAAACAGGCATTCTTCTAACCAATCCTGCTGACATAAATCATCGTTTCAGGGAATTCTATTCTGAGCTTTACTCCTCCAAACACAATGTTTCACAATCTAATTTGAATGATTTCTTTGACTCTATATCGTTGCCCAAACTGAATGATGTTGCTATGAAATGTCTTGATTCAGACTTTACACTGCAGGAAGTCATCAATGCCATCAAGTCGTTTCCGTCGGGCAAGGTTGCCGGGCCTGATGGTTATTGTGCAGAATTCTACAAGAGATTCTGTGATATTCTTGCACCACTTATGCTCAGAATGATGCATAATTCTAAAATTGATGGGGAATTGCCAAGAACCCTTTATGAAGCAAACATTTCTTTAATTTTAAAAAAGGGCAGAGATGAAACAGACCCTGCAAGCTTCAGACCAATTGCGCTTCAAAATTTTGATCGTAAAGTACTAACTAAAATCTTGGCTACTAGGCTGAACAAATATTTGGCTTCTATCATCCATCCTGACCAGACAGGGTTTATTCCTGGCAGACTCTCCTTTTCTAATGTCAGGCGGCTGCTCAACACTATTTATTCAGATTTTAGTGGTACTAAGGGAGCCTCTATTTTGTCTCTCGACGCACACAAAGCTTTTGATCAGGTCGAATGGCCTTATTTGTTTGAGTCACTACGCAGGTTTGGGTTTGGAGAAATCTTCATCTCTTTGGTTAAATTGATATATGCAAAACCGTGCTGTTCTATTTTGACGAATGGTGATCAGTCAGCCCCCTTTTTTTTGCAACGCTCGGTTCAGCAAGGCTGTCCATTGTCTCCGGCACTCTTTGCTATTGCACTGGAGCCGCTTGCTGTCGTAATAAGAGAGCACCCACAGGTGAAGGGGCTTCAGATTAGAGGTGTGGAAACACTTATCAGTTTATACGCTGACGATGTAATACTGTATTTGGATAATGCTGAAAAATCAGTTCCCCCTCTTCTTGAGTTGATCGAGTCTTTTGGTAGAATGTCGGGGTACACGATCAACTGGACAAAGAGTGAGTTTGTGCCTTTATCCAGTACTTATTCACCAGGTTTTTTACAAAGTATTCCATTCAAAATAGTTAATGATCATTTTACTTACCTTGGTCTGACTATACCTAAAGATCCAAAGCTAATATTCAAATTAAACTTCGCAGAATTTATTTCAAATTTAAAACAAAATATTGAATGCTGGAAAATTCTTCCCTTATCAATGATTGGACGAATACACTCAATTAAAATGGTCTCCCTTCCAAAATTTTTATACATATGTCAAAATCTCCCCATTTATCTCACCGCAGCCTTTTTTAAAGACTTGGATTCAATTATTTCGTCCTATATTTGGAATGGCAAAAATGCCAGAATCTCCAAGGCTCACTTGCAGAAGTCTAGATCAGAGGGAGGGTTGGGCCTGCCTGTATTTAAACATTATTACTGGGCTGCCAATGTAAGGGCATTAGTGTTCTGGCAGCAGGGATCCCTGGATAATCAGACGCCTACAACCCCTTTGTGGCTTAAGATGGAGGCCAATTCTGTAAAAAACTCTTCATTACCAGCTATGTTATTTTCCAAGCTTGAAAAGCTAGAGTCCAATAAAAACTTATGTTTTGTGGTAAAGCAGTCAGTTAGAATTTTAAATCAGGTTAGGTGCTTTCTAAAACTACCAAACACATCAGTACAAACACCCATATGTTTCAATCATTGTTTTCTACCTCCCTGGCATGACATGTTGTACCATGACTGGAGAAAGAAGGGCTTGGTTTCAGTTAATAATCTGTACATTGATGGTAAATTTGCATCATTCAACCAACTGAAAGGAAAATATAATCTTCCTAACTCCCATTTCTTTCGGTACTTGCAGGTTAGGCATTACACCCAATCAAGAATTGAAGACTTTCAAAATCTACCCCAGGAACATGAAATCTTTGATATTTGTAAGAGCCCTCCTTTCTCCAAGCGTCTTATTTCGAGAATTGTACGTTTATTTGATGACTGTATAAGGGCGCACACTTTGAAAACTAGATATACTTGGAAAGAAGAGCTAGGTGTGGAATTATCTGAATCCATGTGGAACACCTGTCTGTCTAATATTCATTCCTGCTCTATAAACAGCAGGCACCAATTAATTCAATTTAAGATTGTACATCGCTTGCATTATTCCAAAGTCAGATTACATAGAATGTATCCGTCAGTTTCTCCAATGTGTGACAGATGTAATATGACGGAGGGTACACTGTCCCATGCTTTTTGGACTTGCTCCTCATTAGCAAACTTCTGGTCCAAAATATTTGACTGTTACTCCAAAGCATATCAGAGGCCCATCCAACCCGAGGCTGGACTTGCCATTTTCGGCTGCTCTCAAGCAACGAGGACAATTCCAACTATAATGCGGCAACCATTGGAACTGGGAATGATAGTTGCCAAGAGACTGATATTGAGGGAATGGAAGTCCCCCACCCCTCCTTCCTTTCAGACATGGATCAGTGACATGCTATCCATAATACAAATGGAAAAACTCCGCACTAGTCAAATGGACACATTTTTCCGTTCTTGGAACCCATTCCTAACTCATTTTGAAAGAGTTAAATTACAGTAAACTAACTGTGTTCCTGTGTTAACAACTTTTCCTGCTACCGCTGTGTTAAACATGACTGTAACAACTGGCAATTGCTGCATCTGAGCCCTGTTTGTTTGTTTTTGTTTGTTTGTCTGTCTGTTTAAAAAATAAAATAAAAATAATATAAAAAAAAAAAAAAAAAAAAAAAAAAAATACTCTATAATTTCTGGTCATATACAGAAAAGAATAATACATCATTCGCAACTACTTTTATTTGCCCAAACTCACATAACAAGAAAACGTTGTGCTTTTGTAAAATAAAATAAAACAATCAGTCGCGCTTTCATGATCTCCGTGAACTGGAGCGCGTCTCATAAATGAACTGAAACAAAATATACCAAGCCTAAAGATGGAAATGTTCACTTTTAAACGAACAATTAAAATGCCTCGTTATTTATTCAGACACATGTATTATCATTAGCCTATAAATCATGGTTCCAGAGACATGGCTCTTCTCATTCAGCATTGCGGGAAAAATATAATTTCCAGGTTCTAATCTGGCCTTAGAAAACCAGTAAAATCGACATTTGTCCCCTAGTAATTTGTGAATATTTTAAATGTTTAATAAAGGGGCAAAAAGTCTTTTTTTTGTGCAGCATTTGTGTAGCCTACAGTTCAAATTTTGGTGTTCAAATATGGCTTTTAAAAATACAACAACCTTTCATTTTTAGTTTTTCAATTACGAGTTAAAAAAAAAGAAAAATAAATGGACGCAAAAGTAGGCTACCTTATATTATTAAATATTTCAAATAATGTATTTGTAGAAAGGTTTGATAGTCAATCAAAATACTAGTAAAATCAAAGACTTTAATCTAAAAAACTATCACTAAACTATTTTTAGTTTAATAGTCTGTGTAAATTTGCATCCATTCGTTTTTTTTATTTTTTAACCCGTAATTGAAAAACGAAAAATGAACGGTTTTAAAAGACATAGTTGAACACCAACATTTGAATTTGAACTGTAGGCTACACACCAAATGCTGCACCAAAAATGCTGTCGTCACCGGCGCGCAATGAATTATGGGGTAGGATCAGGGTAGGATAGGCCGCTAAGTGTCCATTTATGTATCCTTCCTTTGAAGGGTGAATTTGGCGTCGCTTTTGAATCAGGGTAGCCTTCGTCGCGCCGCGATGATATAACCGGCCTTCGAATACGGCCTTCGAAGGATGCGGAATTGAATTGGGACAGTATGGCAAGCCATTTTAACATTTAACAGCTAGACTGGATATGTGTTGCAGATATCTGTAATTCAGTTTTGCCTAGTCAAAAAGAACATTTCAGATATCCGCAACTACATTCTTCCTATCCATAATTGTCATTTCAGATATCCACAAAGACATTCTTCCTAGGACAAATGACATCACTTTTGCCATTCATTTGTATGGGGTTTATCATTACAGATATCTACAATTCAGTTGGAGATATCCACTCTGTGAATTACGGATATCTGCAACTGAATTGTAGATATCTGTAATTCCAGTTTGAGATATCTACAATTTGATTCTGACTAGTCATAACTCCAGTTCAAGATATCTTTAATTAACCTCAATTCAAGATATCTACATGTTCCTTTTCAGATATCTTAAATTAAGTTTTGACTAGGCGAAATTACGTTGTAGATATCTGTAACTGGAATTATGACTAGTCAAAATGGCGTTGTAGATATCTCAAACTGGAGTTAGGGATAGTCATAATTTAATTGTAGATATCTATTATCAAGTTATAGATATCTTGAAATTAATTTTGATTAGAGATATCTGAAATTTGAGATATCTGTAACTTTCATTCTGCCTAGTCAAAATGTAATTACAGATATCTTGAATTAGAGTTTTGACTAGGCGAAATGACGTTGCAGATATCTGTATGCAAATTAGGCCCGCATCCCACTTTAGGCGGGAGCAGCAGAGCATGTTTTTAATGCTGTTAGCTAATACAGCATGCATGTAAGCATTAAAGTGAATTAGTGTGAATCTCTCTCATGCGTAAATCCTACATCAACAATAACCTACGGTAATTTTAAGCATCATCATAACATAGAAATGCATGGCAAACATTGCATGTTGCCAATATTTTTGAGAAACCCGCAGGCTAATGCTAATGAATACAATTTGTGTCATGCTGGAAACATTTTCTGGTGCTTTTCGATTACAGCCAATGCCATGACTGCTTCTTTCTCCTTCCATTCATAGAAATAAGTAAATTAACCAACTTCTTCTTTGATTTGGCGGGGAGGGGAAATTATGTATTCATGGATATCTAAAATAGAGCAAGCTCATGCAAAATAATTTGCTCTAGTCATAATGACGTTTGAGATATCTTTAACTTTCATTCTGCCTAGTCAAAACTGAATTACAGATATCTGCAATGGTCATTTAAGATGTGTGACGAGTTGAATGTCGTTTTCAATGACGTCATTGCAGATATCTGTAATTCAGTTTTTCCTAGTCAAAACTGAATTACAGATATCTCTATCTGTCGTTTCGACTAGTCACAATTACGTTACAGATATCTTAAATGATAATACAAACTATCCAAAATGTAATTATGACTAGTCAGAAAGACGTTGTTGATATCTACAATGTTAATTCCGGATAGTCAAACTTAGCTTTTAAATGTTAAAAGGGCTTGCCATAGGACAGCCTTCATCGCGCCGCGGTGACGCAATCGGCCTTCAAATGCGTCCTTCGAAGATGCAGCCTTTGAATTGGGACAGCCTTCGTCGCGCCGCTGTGACGCAATCGGCCTTCAAATGCGGCCTTCGGAGGACGCACCCTTCACATTGGGACACAGCTTGAATCATTTTTTAAAGCATTCAAATGAAACGGATGTGTTCAAATGTGCCTATAGAACTTAACTTGGCTTAAACTATTCTGTTCTATTCTTAAGGAAATATTACCCTGGTTTTGCCATGTTGTTCATATTTGAGTTCCACGGTAATGCCATGTTTGTTTATTTTTTGACATAACCATCATAATACATTTACATTTCTCTGACACTTTTATCCAAAGCGACTTACAATTGCTATATATGTCAGAGGTCGCACGCCTCTGGAGCAGCTAGGGGTTAAGTGTCTTGCTCAGGGACACATTGGTGTCTCAGTGGATTTGAACCCGGGTCTCTCACACCAGAGACATGTCTTATCCACTGCGCCATCACCACCCCACATATGCTCCAGAGGCGTGCGACCTCTGACATATATAGCAATTGTAAGTTGCTTTGGATAAAAGCGTCAGATAAATGAATAATACCATGTCTTTTTAACTTGAAATACCATGTACATGCAATGATATATGAATAATCATACAGTTCTATCATATCAAGGTATTACCATCTGATGTACCACTGTAATATCACAGAACATTTTGTTTTGAGATGTTAGAAACAGCCTTGATACAATAATTGATCAAGGTTACTATAATTCGGTTTTTATGTTAATTTTGTTGATTTTACAGGCAGTTTCACTTTGACAAGTGGTGATGGGAGAAAAAAATAACATTATGAAACAAATATTCATGAAAAAATCATTTATTGCACAAGCATTATATTTTATATTACAGCATAATTATAGCTTATAGATTTTTAAAATTGCAAAAAAAAATTGCAGCACATAATGTTTATTTTTTTTTATCTATTTCATATTGGGGAGTAAATTCATTTATTATAATTGACAGGTGTGATGATCAGTGGAGTTGAGTTTTTACCTCCATAGTTTAAGGATGGGCCAAAATATGGATAGAGTTTCCCAGTGAAAGACTGATGAGTGAAAGAGTAGATATGAGAGCTGGACTCCACATCATAAAAGGAGAGCAGACCCTCCTCATAATCCACAAACACACCGACCCGCTGCGGCTTCACTCTCACACACAGAGAGACAGGAGGATCAGCACAGGCGCTATATTCATCCCCATTCCTCAGCCACACAGTCCAGTGTCCATTACTGGGACTCAGTGTGATCTTTCCCTTCCTGTCAATGGATTCTCTGACCACTCCTAAATCCCAGTCAGTCTTTCCCTTCACCTGCACCTCAAAATAAAATCTCCCTGAGGAGAATCCCTCCTTTCCCAGGACAGAGGGACATGTATCAAATCTCTGTGGTTTGTCTGGGAGTTTCTGTGTAATGTCTCCACATCTCACTTGTTTTCCATCATCAGACAGAATGAGATTAGGCTGAGCTGTATCAGGATCCAGAGTCACATCCACTGAGAAAAAAGACAATATGAATCAAAACTTTTAGTGATGATGTTTGTAATATGTAATGAGTGTGTAATCATACTGTAGGTCAGTGATGAAGCTGTGTGTATCTGAATGTAATCTAGTGTAGGTCAGACACACACTGTACCTGCATACTGCTGTCTCCTCTCTGTAGAGACACATGACAATAAAACATCAGCAGATCTTTGACATGTTTATGTGTGCAATTATAGACAAGATTTAAGAATATATTTAAAGACCTGTGAACAACAACATGTTTTATCTGATCAGTGTGTGTGTGTTTTAGCACTGTAAGCTGTTGTAGATTCAGGCCTGATATTTCACACACATCCTCTTCTCATGAAGATCAAATCTGCCTCTTAAACACATGATGTCTATTCACTTGATTTTCTGCTTTTGTGGTTTTGGTGAAACATTTAAAAGTATTCTCTGCTAAATTGAATTGCAAACAACTGTTTATGGGAAACCCTTAGGAAATATATTCAAATATATTGATGGAACAACTGAAAGGACAAACAATCTCAGAGTTAATTGAATATTAATGTTTCTCTTCACAGTTTCCCCTCTATACAGTTTTATATGTTTCCTGATATTATAGCTGAAAATGTCCTGAAGAACTGTGAGCTGATGATCATAATGCGAACATCGAGTTTGGGACACAAAGATATTGAATTATTTGTATTTATCTAAGTATTATCTATTTCTATTTATACATGTACATAAGTGTTTGAAAAACTTAAATGTATCATAATGAGTTTGCATTGAACAGTTGAGCTGCGTTATCTAAATTCTGGGTGGCAGTCGAGAGAGAAGAGTTACCATGATTATTGTTAAAGTTAGTTAAATTCATAAAATTTTATACCACGCTATAATATAAATATATATTTTAATATCCAATTAATTTGTTTCAGTTGATTATTTATTTTATTAATAATTTTTTGCTTAGGTCATAAAGAAGTCCATTAGAGTATCACTTACCGGAGTCATTTACCCGAGATACTGACCTGAGTTCAGCCAGTTGTGTGAAAGAATTAGAGCATTTGTGCACATATTTTTAGGTTTTCTTTTTCTATTTATTTACTTATTAATTGTGGTTTTGTTTTAAGTATTCATATGTACTATTATGTATTCATTTCATTTTAATGCATTTATCAAAACTAATGTTGTGAACTATACAAGGAAACCTGTCAGCTAGTACATTATTATTAAAAGTTAATTAACAACTGGTTTGTGTACAACTGCATTTCAGGAAGTTTTAATAATAATAAAGTTATAATAAAAAATGTTAATGGTATTAGAGTAAAATATAATATGTAGTGCTTTTTTGCTCCTGTCTTGAGTACATTTTCTTACAAACTACTGGACATTGAAAGGCTTTCTGAGGTAAATGTTACGTGACATTGTTTGATTGAGCGATTACATGAGATATGACACATTTCAGTAGTTGTACTGGTTCTTTCAACACCTCTGATGTTCATTCATGTGTGTTTTGTACTGTAACTAGCAGTAAAGAGGAAAAGATGATCGGATCATGTGCCACTTGAACTGAGGCGACAGCAATATATGGGATGAATATAGTATCAAAATGATTAACACGTGCAAGCACACTTATCAATGAACTTGATACATGTTGCAGAAATGTTTTATCCATGCCTTTCAACTTGCGTGTGCAAAATTCAAAATTGAATGAATGTGAAGCAATTTGTACAAATAGAGACATTTTTGTGAATACAAATGTTTTCCTTTGTATTAGTGTATCATAATTTGCACATACAACACAGAAGATGTGCATGTGTGGATCAGGTGACACGCGTGCATTCATTGACGTCTTTTCTGAGTCAATCTCATTTGATTCATTTGGATTTTGAGACTTACTTTTTGCGGGTTTTAAGCATTTCACAACCCACACACAAACAAATACAACTGAATAGACCTGGTGCTAATTATTATGTGTGCACAACTACCCATCTATTTGAAGGGGTTTCAATCCATCTATGGGTTTTGTTCATAATCTGATGTTATCTGTTTGCCTCTATAAAGTATGCTTTATTAATAGGGTAGGCCTATATTATTGTGTACTAAATTTGGTGCTTCAATATCACTCTCATTAAGCGTCTTAAATGCGGAAGAACGCTTGATTATGCTGCCGTTGTCTGTTTTAGCAGAATACTGCCATCTAGTGGTAGCAGGTTTTCTCAGACAGCTGTGTGTGGATCGTGCAAGGCGAAACCCACGAAATGAAAGTCTCAAAATCCAAATGAATCAAATAGGATCGACTCAGAAACGAGTCAATGAATGCCCGCGTGTCACCTGATCCACAAATGCACATCTTACTTGTTGCATGCACAAATTCTGGCCAACATTAATACAAAATCGAGGTTTTGTATTAACAACTATGTCTCTATTTGTACAAAATGCAGCACATTCATGTGATTTTGGATTTTGCACACACAAGTTGTATTGTATTAGTTTCAATGTAGTGACGCACATTTGTGAATTTGTCAAATAGATGGGTAGTTGTGCACACATAATAATTAGCACCAGGCCTATTCATTTGTAGTTGTTTGTGTGTGGGTTGTGAAATGCTTAAAAAAGAGCAAAAGAAAAGAAAGTCGAAAAGAAAGTCTCAAAATCCAAATGAATCAAATGAGATCGACAAAGAAAAGACGTCAATGAATGCACGCGTGTCACCTGATCCACACATGCACATCTTCTGTGTTGTATGTGCAAATTATGATACACTAATACAAAGGAAAACTTTTGTATGCACAAAAATGTCTCTATTTGTACAAATTGCTTCACATTGATTCAATTTTGAATTTTGCACATGCAAGTTGAAAGGCATGGATAAAACATTTCTGCAACATGTATCAAGTTCATTGAAAAGTGTGCTTGCACGTGTTAATCATTTTGATACTATATTCATCCCATAGTGATATTTCACGTTAAAACTGTATTTATGTTTGAATTTCTTAATAAAACGTACAATATTTGTTTCATACTTTGTTCTCTTTCTTGTCTGTCCGTGTCCTCTTTGCTCCGCAATGTTTTTTCACTGTGTGTGAATATGGATGTGCGAGTGAATGCTTGAGAACAGTTTCAATTGTGTGAGTCTCACTCTGAATGTCTGAGTTTTCAGCCCTGATAAAAAGATGATAAATATATGCATCTGTATGGTGTGTTTGATATTGCTGTACCAATGTGTGTGAGTTTCTCCTGTAGAGAGTCCTGCAGTTTAGTCAGAGCTCTCCTCAGAGTCTCCAGACTCTCATCAGTCTTCACACTGATCTCAGACCAGTTCCTGGTGTTTCTAGAGCTGCACAGGGACGAGTAAATCTACAGCAGGAGAGAGGAGAAAGCCTTCAGCATGGGGAGTGTTCTGGTGTCATACACTGCATTATCATTGATCAGAGAGATGTTGACTGACCTGTAGGAGGTGGAGGTGATCTTCAGTGTGTGAGAGCTGCTCCAGCTCAGTGTTTCTCATCTTTAGCTCAGTGATCTCCTGCTCCAGCTCTTCAATGAGCTCTTCCTCCTGTTTCTCTGCTGCTTTCTGCTGCTCCTCCATCATCTCCAGCAGTTCAGTATAAAATATCTAAAGCAAGAGTCAGTATTACTATTGATAATATTTCAGTGTTTTAGGGAGTTGTTTTCTTTCAGTTTCATTTGCAGCGTTTGCACTGAATGATTCCTCAAATCATGTGTCTTGTTGAGGAGAGATGTGTTATTACTTTACTAAGTGATCAGCGAATCACAGACGTCTCGATATTCAGACCAGCAGAGCGACCGTGAGTGTGAAACTGCTTTTGTACAACAATTCAAACAACAATTCAATATACAATAATAGATATTTAAGTTAGTTCGCCTGCCCATTCAGCCTTAAAGGTTAATAGTAAACTAATTTGCTGTCCTTAGAGGAAGCTCGAACCCGAGGCCCGGCTTGAACTCTGAGTTGTTTTGTATTTATACATACACACGCTTGTATATATTTATGAAAATGTGTTATTTATATGTAAAATATTTATATTTATATATAATATAAATTAAATACATATACAGTACATACATGCAAATATTTCTTAAATATATACATGTGTTTATTTATATATAGAAAATAATTAAACACAGTACACACACAACAAAAACTGTTATTTTGGATGCGATTAATCGCAATATATCGTTGCCCAGCACTAAACTAAATTAGTCATATTTAATTATTTTAAACTCACTTTTCTGACTTCTGCCGAGTGTTTGACGTCTTGAATCTTCTTGATTCTGTCCTGGATCTTCTGCTGTGTGTCTTTCTGGGTCTTCATCAGTTGAGTCTACAGACAGAGAACAACACACAATATGTTTTCAAAACTGATTAATTTAGATCAAAGAACATGTGATTCCTCATAATAAGAGTCATTTAAAATCAGTTTGTCAGGAACTTCTACCTTCTTCTCTTCACTCTCCTCTTCTATAGGAACAGTGTTGTGGTTCTTGTGGTCTGTCACAAGACACATCAGACACACACACGTCTGATCATCTCTACAGAACAGCTCCAGAGGTCTCTCATGTTTCTGACATATATAGTCCTCCAGATTACTCACAGGAATGATCAGTTTGTGTTTCTTTAAACCCGCCACTCTCAGGTGAGTCTCCAGGTGAGTTTCACAGTAAGAGCTCTGACACACCAGACACGACTTCAGGGCTTTCTGCTTTCTTTCCTCACAGACGTCACACAGAACTTTTCACAGAGCTTTTTTCAGAACTTCAGCTTTTTTCTCAGGACTTTTCTTTTTATAGTGATCTACGAGCTCTCTGAGTGTGGTGTTAATCTTGAGATCAGGTCTGTGCTTGAATGTTTCTTTACAATATGGACAGTTGCAGGTCTGGCTGTTGTCCCAGCACTTTTTCAGACAGGTCTTGCAGAAGTTGTGTCCACATGGAGTGGTGACTGGATCAGTGAACACATCCAGACATATAGAGCACTGAAGCTCCTCAGTCAGTGGACCGCTGGAGGAAGACATTGCTGGAGAGAGAAATAGTCAATAGTCACCTATTAAATAATGTTTTCCATAAGGGATATATTTTGGAAGTCATGCAGCAATTCTCTATAATTTTCTGTTGTTAATTTACCTGCACTATACTCTGTCTACTAGTCTGTCTTCCTTTTGATGATAATGATGTCGATTCTGCTATTGCTCGTCCCTAACTAAGCCTTTTCAAGACAAATCACAACGAACTAAACTAGGAGTTTCTACTTTAGAATTTAGAAATTTCTAGTTTAGAATTTATTCCAAAGAACAAATTATTAATTATCTCCTCAAAATAAACAGATGTGTTTTATTACTTCTTGTTTTATGTAAAGTGACTATCATGTTTAGCAGGTCTGTCTCTGTCTGGGGTCTGTCTGCGGGTAATTTACTTCCTGACTCTCTCTGGTTTTATATGTTGTGTGAAAAACACCAAACTGACACCAAATGTCAGTCAAATGATTTACAATACAATTGTGATACAATTTCAGTGCAGTAAACGTGTTGAGTATTTGACATGCTTACACCTGGTTCTGTTCAACGCATCCAGTTTGACATAAACCTATAAACCAGATCACTTCCATTAGAAACCTGTTCAGCACAATCTATCTTATATTTCTATCTCTTACCTGTGATTATCAGACGTGTCCACAACACTCTTTGAACGGATCAGTAAATATTCTGTTGTTTAAAGAGGTTGATCGTTTCAGGCGTCCATTTTGCTGTTGATCAGTTTCACATTCTCTGAATCTCTGATCTCTCTCTGAACTAGTGATGTCAGAGCTCCTCCTCTATTCACACATTTACATTTGCAGGCATACTGTCTAGTGTTGCCAACTTAGCGCCTTTGTCGCTATTTTTAGCGACTTTTCAGACCCCTTTAGCGACATTTTTTCAAAAAAGCGACTAGCGACAATTTTAGCGACTCTTTGGACAAACCTCAGTAACCTCCAAATGTTGCCAGTACTGTCCTGCGAGCGCGAGGTCTTGCTTTCTGCCTGCCGTCACTCTAGCTGCGTCTCCCCTGTTCAGTGAATGGCTGAGAGGAGCGCACGGCCGCTGACAGACGCGAATGAGTAGTGTTTTTCCACGAACTTATCACTGCTTATCTGCTTTTCTTTTGTTTTATATTTAAAGAATTTATTTGGACCATTTTCATTTTATTTCTTTTCTTGTGCTTGTAACACTCACTATCACAGAGCTTAGTTCATCCGGTTCCCTAACTCTCTCAATTCAGATCATGTTCCACATAGGCCTATAAAAAATGTAATCATTCACTATATTATAGCTACTCGTTCTATTGTCTGACAACAACAAAAATAGGAAATGAAAACAGCTTTATTTGACATTCGGCTCTATTATACTATTAAATAGAGCATTAATTTAGAGAGAAACCGCACTAGGCTGACAGAACGCAAGTACGACGCGATGACATCATTAATATGCTAACTGACGTATGACGTCATCTAGCGACTTTTAGGGAAGGCCTTGGCTACTTTCCTTTGAAAATAGTTGGCAACTGTCTTTACTCTTTTCCCTTGTTTCTCTTCCTTTTAGTGAAGATTCTCCCATTGCTCTTACCCTCTTTAATTGTGTTTTAAATCCATGTATACATTGATGATGGGGAAACATAATCAGGCTACTTATTTAAAATCACAGTTGAGGTACGCTATTTAGAATAAAAGAAAAAAAAATCCAGAAATGTAAACATTTTCAGGATTACTAGAAAGAGGCAGACAGGTTTGATCGGGATTTAAGATAAACTCTGAAGGAAAGTGGATCTCGAGAGCCAGAGCTGAGAAACTCTGCTTTAGTCTTTATGTTGTGCAACAAAATGACAGAAACGCACAAAAATTTGCTTTGCAACCAATCAAATTACATAATTTCCATACAATTTTCAAACCATTTCAGTGCAGTAAAAAAAATAAAGTTTGTTGAGTATTTGTCATGTTTGTTCTGTTCAACTTCCAGTTTGACATAAACTAGCTACAGGTCATAGTCCGACTCCAATGTATCTGTTATCAGTTTCCAGAACAAAGGCCGTGAAACTTCTAGGACCATTCAACTGGGACAACTTCTAGGACTGTTCAAAGTTAAAGCAGAGGGTCTTCCCTTTGACAGAACTGTTTCGCTGTATTTGAACTGGAAAAATAATTTCAACAATGGTTCATGTGACAATGCCAGAGAAATGCATTATTATACAAAGAATTTGTATGCTCATCTGCAAGCTATTGTAGTCCTTTAAGAAGATACTCTAGATATTAATAGAGCAATGAAATGAGAGATTTAAAATGACCTTTGAGTCCTTTCTATTTCACTCAGAAAGAAGCAGTCGTCTCCAAAAATCTCCAGTAGAGGCCGCCCTTCTCTCACAATGACTGCTGTTACCAGTGTTTTTGATATGTAATATCATAATATGTCTGTGTTAATACCGTTATTCCCCATTGTGCCTGCAGGTGGCACTGCCATTTGTAATTGTTGAGTAAGTAGAGAATGTTGGTTTGTTATTTTAACATGGTTTTTTACACCCAAGTGTTTTCTACATGTTGATATTGAGAGACATAATAGTTATGTCAGATGTGTTGCGATCACAAGTTTCTTGTTTTTATTTTTTAATACATCATTTTATATTTTCTCTTTTTAATAACAATTACTTATTTGTAGTTTAGTACACAAGTAGTTGGGCAAATTTAATCTAATTTGCTTTATGAATATCCAGTAAGTTGTTAAATTGACAAATGGTTAGTCCACTTTTTCCTTTAAAAATATTCTTTATAATATAAATTAAAAAAAATAAAAAAACATTTGCATATGATGTCCACAATAGATTTTCTGCATCATCCTGTGGCTTGCTTGAAACATTTACATTAGGCCACATATTATATATAGGCCTACTTTTTTGTTCCCTGTAATGTTTCACTAATATTTGTCACTCGGGAGTTTTTATTCAGTCATTTTTAATATTTTATCCTATAAAGTTGTGTACAATATAGGATTTGTTAATTCAGGTCAATCCTTCATATCCGCTTATGTTTTAGCTAATGAATCACAAATCTGAGCTTCATAATCATAATGTGTGCCTGAGAATGCCTGAATGGCTTTTTATTGTATCTATGGCAGTATCTAATAGTTAATTTGCTCTATTTGACAGCAAACTTTAATGACAGTCATGTAGGCCTACAAGATCAAATCTAGATGTCACAAAAATGCCAGCATGGTTTTCTGCAGAGATGTGATTTAGTCATCAGTTTGTTTGGTGAGCTTACTTGCATGGAAAATAAAGTCATGACTCATGAGTTGATACTTGAGTCACATCAGTCCATCCTGAAGGCCAGTGAAAGCACAGGCAGGGTAGATACACATCTAATGATTGTGATGACGTGCAGATAGTGAATATGTCCTGGTTTGATACTGATAACTGAAGATGTAGACAGTCTTTCCAGCTGTGTGACAGTGACAATGTACTGTGCATGAGTGTTTACGGAGATTTTACAGAAGAAAAAAAAAGTTGTAAATTGCAAAATTCCAAAGACAGAGATAAGAGATGAGAAACCATGTTTAAAATATTCTCTACACCACAGCATTTCTGATTACTGAAAATGACTGTGATCCATATGATCTGCAGGGGAAACTTCGGTACATCCCCTTCATGGTGAGCTCAGGAAGATAAGCATGCTGTGCTAGAACAATAATGTCTGTAAATGTAGATGTTGTTACTGGCTCTTAGACCAAAAGACTGATATTTACCGTTTGATATTTGACCATTTTACACAAGTTTCCACTTGGATATGTAGAGTCACAAAAACTGAGTAAATGAAAGCAATATGCATTAACATACAACACTAACACTTACTTCGCAAAACACAAGCTAAAGTGTGGGACTATTTGTAAGGTAGCAGACAGTTCAGTTCAATAATACCACTGTGGTATTTTTTTCAATCATATTTGAGAGTTCTGTCAGCACATGAGCCTAATATTAAACAAAAAAATTTGAATATTGTCTTCATAGTTTTGGGGAAGTCCAATGACCATGTGCACTAGAGACATGATCTCTCTCATGACGCCTCTGTCTGAACCACTGAAACTAGAAAAATTATGTATCATTACTCCAATGTATGACGACTGTCACTCCTGAAAGAAGCACATCACATGATAATTATATTAAAGTATACTAAATTAAGTCTGGGAAATGACTCGCATATTTTGTTTTCCCTCTCATTAAAGGTTCCTCTTTCACCCAAAAGGCCACTTACTCTGATTAAATGTATCTATCAAGGACATCTACAGCTCTGCACGTATGTGTTCTTTTCTGACGCCTATGCTTCTGTGGTGTGGTTTGTATTTTTCCAATTAAAATAAAAAAATCATTAGTCAATAAACCCCATACAAAATACATCATTCTTTAACCTAACATGTTTGTTTTTCTAATTGGCAGTTTTCCCCTTCATCTGTTATACCACTTAGTTATATATGACCTTTACAGTGTTATTTTATTTATATATTTCACTCTATACTAGTGCAAGGTCTAAAACGTATGCAAAAAAGTAATAACAGATATTTTGAAAGACTATTTGTCCCTTTATTTCATGTCACAGGTTTTATCAGGATTTCAGAACTCAAAGTTCAGAGGAATAAGAAGCTTTTCAATGTGCATGAAGGTGATTTTCTCATATTGAAGATAGCACTTAATTTATCTTAATTAAATATTTTTCACTCATTTAATGTTACAATATTTAATCTTTTTCTGAAAGATTTTTACAAAGAATTGACAGTAGAATAATATTTGTTTTAGTCTGATCACCGAGGCTTGACACCATCTTTCATGAGTATGTTTCTGGATTACAACCATCTCTTGATTCGTGAAATGTAGTGAAATAAACAAGTCTATATATAAATATAAACTCTCATGCATGCAAGTGAAAAGTTTTGGCAAACGTTAGATCTTGTTGTCAAATACAAAAGTTATTTCATGAAACTCTAGAGGGCGCAGGCTGATTTGTCCTTAATTTACCCGCTTGCAATCACAGCATTTTCTATAGGGCACAACTGATTCCACCAAGACCAAACATATCAAAATTGCAATATCCATTACCATGCCAAACACTCCAAGAGTCATCATGACAGAAACAACATCATTCTCTACTAGGCATCTAGGCAAATGTAGTCCTTACCCAATCCCTACCCCTAAACCTAACCCTACCCATAACTTTTCCCTAAAATCAGAGGGTAACAAAAGGTAAATGACACTGATGTGTAAGTACTTCACCCTGGTTCTAAGCCTAAGCTTGACATAAACTGTAAACTTGTCCCTCAAATCTGATTGGTTGATTGGAAAGTTGATCCAGGATCAACAACGATGTTGATCCAGGAACATGTGGAACTTGGTGAAATCACGTTCACCAGGCAATTACTAGGCTATTATCATCGTGGCAAAATGGTTAGCATGTGGTTTCTTTGCTTAGGTGGTGTGAAACTATCTGTCCTGTCTGTGTTATATATAGCATTGACATATAGGTGGTTTCTTAGAAGGGAACAGTGATTTAAGTGAATGCAATCCTTCACAGAATTAGCCGTCGACTGCAGCAGGAATGCTTCTAAAGGTCCGCTCAAACTTGTTATAAAGTATTTTAGTTCACACAATCACACAGAGGAACAACACATGTAAAACATTCAACTTGAACAGACAAGACTTTTAATAAAAGTCAAAGACTGATATGTGTACATAAATATGGCACTTATAATATGAGATACAGCATAAAATGCAAAGACATCCTTAAATGAGCAAATAGCACATTAAGATATGATATGCCACTAAATGAAACAATGGCAAAAAATTGCCTACTCAATATTGCAGACTCCCTTTTTAAAATCTAAACAGTTCAAATACAAACTAACAGAGGCACCAAAAGTTCCATGACAGTCTTATTTGTGCATGTTTCATGCTTTTGGCATTTACCTTTGAGAACTTACATGATTGCATGCTTTAGCACTTATTAAAATGGAAAAATACACCAAAGGGTGCGTACTCTTCTACCTCTCTGGTAGTTCTGCTTAACAAGCGTCAGTTACGGCACATGGTGCCAACACGTTCAACCTATATGGTACTGCAGTCCATGCAGAACCACAAATAATAACACTTCAAACACACAAAAAAAATGTTTTCCAAAAAAAAAAAAAAAAAAAAAAAAAATCATGCCATCATTAAATAAGATCTACTCTTTTGTGAAAATAATATCAAGGCTGATACTGAGAACCATGGCAAAAGGGTAAAAACCCTTTTAATACAACTAATAGTGAATATGTCAAATAACAATATAAAAAATACAACAGAAATAAATCTTGGCTTGAATTGAGTCCATTTCATGACAAAGATAAAATATCTATTAAAGTATCATTGTACTTTTAAGCTGTGCAGGCATTAAAATAATTATTTTATTTCAAAACATGTCCTGACCGGGAACGGCATGACAATTTTTTTTATAGTAAATTTTAGGGATTTTGGACCAATGAGATTTCACTGTGGGTGGAGCTACACTGGATTACATGACAGACTGGGACGAAATCACTTGTTGTGGTTGAGATCTTGGTGTAGCACACTCGGTGCCTGAATCTTTGTCTTATCTAGTCTTAAAACAAAAATCATAAAGCCCCATCCTGAGACTGAAGGGTCAAAATCTCTGCTGCCAGTCTTTGTGGGTCTAGGAGATATGGGAACATGTCCATGGCCCTGTCCACCAAACGTGCATTGAAAATTGCGAGTAATTTCTTCCTCACCTGGTCCCGTTCGGACCACTGAGGACTGTGATTGGAAGGGGACCAGTGTCCATGCCCTCTCTCCGGCTGCATGCCATTGTGGGATCCCGGAGGATAGCCACTATAATGGTCGGACCAGTAGCCCTGGTTGGGAGCAGGCCCTCTGCTGTGTGGAAATGAATACTGGGACATGTTGGCGGTAGGGTAAATTGGACCTCCGCCGTAGGAGTGATAGCGAGGTTGACCGTAACCCGGGTTTGGTGAGCTGCTGTGGTGCTGACCGGCTGCACCAGCTCTGAGGGATTGGTAGGAACAGCAACTGCAGGGTTGGCTATTGGCCAGAACGTAGAGATGCCGCCCACTGCTGGATGGTTTGGACTTCCGATCACAATGAGGAGCTTCATGAGAATGGCATTCGTAGGAACCCAAGCCAGAATCCATACACTCTTGAGATCCGTTAGTAAAAGAATCTAGGCTTGTTGGCGAATGCCGACGTTCTTTTTTCGAAGGAAACTTCCTTCGCGTTAGCTGGGGGGCTCCTTTAATGACAAGGACATTTTCACTGGCGTAACTCTTCTTGAGAGATTCGCACACGACGAGGGACAGTTTCTGTTCCATAACTTCATCCAGAGACGGACTCTGACTGGAAAGCGGCTGAGGTTTGTGTGGTGTGGATGAAATTTTGGCTTTCTCCCGAAGCTCGTCGGCCAGGGCACGCTGGGATTGCTTGGTTCGCTCCGGATGATGGAACTTACACTTGATTCCGTAAGTGCACTTCTTTCCTGCATTGAGAATTGGAGAGTTTAATTCTTGTTCACAAATAATCAAATCAAATAAATGCAGCCTTGGTGAGCGAAACTAAACTTTTGAACAGCATTGTATATTGTTTATCAATTCCTTGGATCTGGATTATCCCTTTCTATATGGGCTATAGCAACTAAAAATGCCACACCCTGATAATTACACCAACATGTGACCACAAGGCCATGTGAACACACTAGTAATTGTACAGTGTCAATCATTCATTAAAGTCAGAAAAAAAAACATTCTCACCATAAGGACAGGGCTGTTTCTTGGGTATACGTGGATTCTTCCTCAGGAAGTTGTCGAGGGTGGGTCCATGTCTTCCCAAAGGGTCATCTGGAGGCATAAACCTACAAAAAAGCAATGTGAATTTAATCAAATTGGAATTAATTAGCAGCAGGGCTTTTATTAAACAGCTTGACGTATGCTGCAATGACCAAAATGCAACAGCACTTACTTGTCATTGACAAACGAGTACATCAGAAGCCTCTCCTCTATAAAACGCTTCCACTCAGGACGCTCTCCTTGCAGATCTCGGTAGGTGTCATTGGATACAATGATGCCGTCGGATTCGTAGGCCAGCTTCACGATAAAACGGTCATCATAGCAAACCACTCGTTTTCCGGCCACCCTTCTGGATGGTGTGAACACCAAGAGCTTCCTCCGTTCTAATTCCCGCAGAATGTGCTGATCTGAAGAAAAATATTCATGAAATTTTAAATAAGTTGCGTCACAATTACGGCGGTCATTTTGATGCTTTAACTTAGTACAATTATAAAAAAATGTGACCAATAATAAAATGAACATATTTAGTCATGCAGCCTGACCTTTTGTAATAAGAAATTGGAGCATTTTAAACTTGAAGTAACATCTAAATGCATGTTTGCACTTTCTAAAATCAAATGTCTTAAAATGTTGTTTTTTAAAACTACTTTTACCTTTATTAAAAATCCAGCTCTTATGGTGCAAAATGCTGAAGAAAAAACAGTAAGACATATATGCATTGGCTAGAAATGCATACGTCTAATGCATATATATACAGAGCAGGTATTTGAAAATAGCAATGTTTTTTTTATTGTGAACCTCGGACTCATTAAAAAACTTCTGTGAAATGTAAGCCAGTGATAGGTTTACAGTATGTTCGTGATATGGAAATAAAACAAACAATATACTGACTTCTAAAATCACTTTATCACTTTTTTTTTGTGCAATATAAATTTTATGTTTTTTTTGTCTGACAAAATTATGTCCTCAGTAAATATAATATTAATATTTGATTGACACGAGATTAACAGCATATCATGTTATTAGTTTGGCATATTGTTAATGACATCTGAGATTAACATCATATCATTTAATTGTTTTGACATATTGTTATTGATTTGCTGCCAATGTTGGAACACACTGTCTATTCGGTTCAAACTAAACAAGTCTTGTTGGTATTCAATAATACTTTTGGACCAGCTGGAACAAACACCCCAAGGGAGAAGGATTCTTGGCATCTAAATTTGCTTGTGATTTCCATTGGGCACGTGCCCATTTACACAGCGACAGTTTATTTCAAAGGAAGCAGGAATTCAAACATATTCATGCAATGTTTTCATAGTGAAATGGCAACAGTTGAGACAAATCAACATCACAACTATATGTTGGTTTCACGGTATTATTACTACAACCACAAAGTTGCATTATTTCCCTCTAGCTAGGTCAAACTTCTAGAGGGATTGGCAAACATGCAGATCAAACAGGCTGGTGCATTGGTACAAAAGCAGCAGTCGCATTATTACACTGCTCTCCTGCGGCCTTCTTTGTTTTACGAGGAAGTAACGAAGGTTTTAAAAACCCAAGGTACTTGCCAATATATCCGATGACATACTTAATCCTGTCAGCTACACAAATGAACTAATTTTAGGGTTTTCCCATACTTCCAGTTCTATTATTTAACACCTACGCTTAGCGTTTGATTGGGTTTAAAACCAGAAATAAAAAAACAGAACTGCATTTCTAGTGCTCCATGTAAACTTCAGTTGAAAAATCAATCATACATGATTTGCTATCAATTGGCATCATCTGTTGCCTCTTTGTTTAGCCATATGGTTGCTATGAGGAAACAGACACTGCTTATGGGAATGTCATTTTGGACAGCAGGAATTGTTCCTGACACTAGGTGCATTCCCCTTTCCTCACCTGTAATGGGTACATCAGGTCGCGGCTGTTCTTTTCTCCAGGAAGGCACAAACACCGTGATGTCAACGTGACCCCGCTCCAGGAAAAAGTTCACTGCCAGCTGAATTCCCAGACAGGAAAATACTTCCTTGTTCCCATGGCTAAGAAACAGTTAAAAAAAAAAAAATAGGTTTGAATTTGCATAATAAAATTGTATTGCATGTTGTAAAGACATTCATTCATTCGGCAGGCACTTTTATCCAAAGCTACTTACAAGGAAGGAATATCAAAAGCATTTTATCATATTAAACTTTTCAAATTTAAAAGTTTATTTAGAGCAAATCAACTACATAGACATTATGAAGTTGATCTGCTGAAGAAAGCAGTAAGATATCAGTTCATTTTCTTTCCTTACTAGTTGAACTAAGGGGAATGCTAAAGTTTGTTCAAATAAATGTCGTTATACTTCCTTCTAGACAGAGGCAGACTTGGTGCAAGTGTTATTTGTTTAAAATAGATACAATTAGATGAATAAGTACATTTTAGTTTAATTCCAAACTGTAAATCAACAGAAGTGGGTGTGTGAAAAGTGGAAACTGTCTGTTTCAATGAGGTAATAAAAAGTGTCTGATTTATAGGAACAAAAATAGTACAAAGGTGGGCAGAGCTATCCAATCGGACGACGTGTTGCAATGCAGTTGGGCCTGTTCATTTCCACAGCGTACTTTTCACAGACATTCTCCTTCAGGACAGAAAGAAGGAAGGGAGGGGACTGGAAACGGCACTTATTTGCATATAAGATTATTTGCATACTGGAGTGATGACAGGTACAGGAGCCTGCAGGGGCAAATCTGGACTCTACTTGCAAATGCAGGTGAAATACAAAGGGAAGGGAGGATTTTCAAAAGGTCACAAAAAAACTGTGAATTCGCTTTGGCACCATATGATCTAACTTCTCCAAATAACTTCCTAATTTTCTGGTCTGACATTTGGAATGAATTACTCATTACGACAAATCCCACGCAAAGAATTAGTTGAGTAAAATACTATGATGTGGAGTGTCCAAATACCATTCGGTCTGACCAATAACTTTTATCTGTTTCCCATTACATGATTGCCAAAAAAACATATACGTGCTCAAATAAGCGTTCGGTCATGACTCAAAGTTGCCCTTCACATGAGCACAAATACATCTCTGTATTCACAAAAACAGAAGGAAATGGACTTGATTTGCACATTTTTAGGAATCTGTGTGAGGAAACTCTGGGTTTTATTAAACTGTGACAATTACTGAATGATTGTAAAAAACAATACTACCGCAGTAGGATAAACATTTCTCAATATCGTTCCCTTAATTTGTAAACACTATTCATCTATTTTACAGTAAACAAACAGACTTGGCCATGATGTAATGAACATTCCTTGATTTTTCTATCATAATAATTATTTAATTAAGACAAAAAGTGTGTCACTATTAAAACATCAGCCCAACAGGACAACTTTTTTGCTAAACCATTTTTGATATTCCATTTGATGATGCTATAAATGGCACAAAAAAAATAATTGCAAACTTAAAAATATTTTACAAAATGTAAAGGGAAAGCAGCCTCAAATAGAAACATATGTACTAGTTCTAGGAAAACTTATCTAATGATTTTTAACATTTAAAATGTCCTGTTAAACATTTGATACAAAGGAAAAGGTCGTCCAAATTAATATTGCCTTTAAATTTCCTGTAAATAGTAATAGAAAAGGGATGGAAGGTGTAGTGTCATTGAAAGCATGTCATGTGTACAGTAAACTCACCTCATGGCTACATTAGACCCATCAATGACTATAGGTCTGAGTGCGTCCTCATCCTCTACCAGCTCTTCTGGAGCACTTGACACTGCCGGAGCACTTTGATTTTGGGTCTTACTGGATCCATCCCCACGTGGAACCAGCACCGGGGAGGCTGTAGATTCCTCTCTCTCTTCAGATTCCCCAGCAGCCTGTATCAGCTCGCCCAGAACCCTGTTGGTGTCTGCGCTGAGGCCGAGTTTCAGGAAAGCGGCGCGGACCTGCGTTTGGGAAAACCCCAGCTTGAGGAACAGGTCGAGCTGGGTCTGAAAGTCAGACCCCAGTTCTGAGGATTCATCTGGAGTCGGGCTGGGCTGAGCCGGGTCCATTCTAGCGTCACAGACAACGGGAAGCTTGTACAGAGACGCAGGTGCTGTTACCCATGCGTTGGTGTTTGCGTCAGATTTGTGTGATCCTACGCTGGATGACCAAAGGGAATCCAAATACAATTGTAAAGTGGGGATGGTGCCGATTTCAGCACTCATCTCTACATCTGGAAAAACGTCCTCGTCAGTCACGCCTGTTTACAGAAAGCGTAATGTTAGAGATAAGATAAATTAAGCATTTATGGTGAATTCAATTCATATTTATTTATAACCTCAGATGGCAACATTTCTAATTATCTGAAACTAAGGTATCATCTACAGATCACATGGCAATACTATGTGACAATAAGACTGATATTTCAAACATTTATGAATCTAATTAGGAATCTCAAACCAATTAAAAATGACTATAATAGCTACAATTCTGATATGGTTCAAATAAAGACAAACATTTAATTCCAAAAAATACATCTTTTCTTAATAAGTAATATTTTATTAAAATGAGTAAGTTCTATAAATTAGTAGTGTATGTTTATATTAAAACTGATAAAATGCATAAATATTAATAAATAATAATAAAAATGTATTAAATCAGTGACATCTATAAGCAAACAAGCTATAAAAACCAATGTATCTAAGCTGTTACTGTACCTTTTGCACAGGAAATGTCATCTTCAGACGTGAAACTTTAGGTTTCACAGCCATTTTAAAAATAGTAGGTTTCTAAACTCATCTAGTCTTATATATTTGCACTACAACACCGACATCACATTATTTCATAGTTTTAATTCTCTTTATTTGCGGCGCGTTCCCGCATTCCAACACATGGACGCGCTCTATCCCCCCTTTTTAACCTCATCACTTTGTTTACAAAAGTTTAAAGTTTATTTCTACATACTACTTGACAAAATAAGTAGCCATTAAACAGTTCGCTGTCAGAAATGTCAATGACAACTATTAGGAAAGTAAATTTACCGAATCTATCGTTTAGTGTACTTAAATGTACACATAAATAAGTTAAAACAGTTACAAGCCAAACAAAAGTCATACGAACCTTTACTTTATCTGTTCTCTGTGTTTTGAGCTGCTGTCTTGTGGTAATTAAGTTAATACGTCCATAAGTTTCACTCTTGATGAACCCAAAGCAGCAGAATGCTGGAGAGAGATTCGACACACCTTTATGTTAGAAAACACAAAACCAGGAAGTAAGTCACGCACGTGTTGACGTCACGGAGGGCTTTGGATTTTACCAGACAGTTCTCTTTTTCCTCCATTAAGAATAATAGTGTTTACTGGTATATTTTTTATCCAGTCCAAATTAAATGTATAAATATTACCCATGAAATGATATCTTATAAACAGATTTAATTGTGATATTGATATATTTTGTACATTTTGTGGTTTATATGCAGGAACATTCGCTCATTTATTAATTGTCCTCATTCGGCTTGTTATTGGAATTGCTCCGTTTATTATTATTTTTGGTTAGATTTCTGTTCATTTATTAAGGACCCTGTCATGCCCAGATGTCAACTGTGTTTTGGAAAAGTTTTATTAATATTTTTTTTCCACTCATGACAAATCTTATCATGAATATATTTTAATGAACATGCTACTTCTATTAGCTAGAAATGTTGTATGTAAACAAGGGTGAAATAAGCCTTTATTTTTAAAGGCAGAAGTTATTTAAACACAATATTAACTTTGAAAAATAAGAAGCTGTAAAATGTGTTAATATTTGTAAAAAAAAAAAAAGAAAAAAGAAAAAAAAAGAAGTTATCTGTGCTCCTTATGAATTTAATTTCATAGAGATACATATGACAAATCTAAACCATGTTTGAATGTTTTACACATTTTATGTCAATGGTAAAAAAATAGGCTATTTATTTAAAAATGAAATGTCCCATTAGAATCAAGTTTCATGTCACATGATAATTGATGTCATGTGAACTTTAAGTTCCACTTTTTATTTCCACGAAACCTCATACCCATAAACCAATACAGTGATCTGAAGAAACTATAGCCTAAAAACATCAATAACTATTTTCATTTAAACTCAAGTCATAATAATTAAGAAAGAATTTGATGTAGGCATACCCTGTAGTGTTATTAATGCCATTGTGTATGAAATGTGTAAATAAACTTGCCTTGCCTTGCCTTGCCTATTAATGTAATTTTTTTGTGTTGATTCTTTAAATTAACCTTTTAAGCAAATGGTCTATTTGTGAATTTTACTTCCCCTAGAATATATGTATATATATATATATATATATATATATATATATATATATATATATATATATATATACTGTATACACACACACACACACACATGACAGTGAGAAGTGAGAAGTGAGTGTGTAATTCCTGGTGCTTTTGTAAATTCTCATTATTACTCTGTAGGTTATTATTTCATCAAAACCAGCCAAATACATATCACATCTGGCTGATGTTATCTTCAGGTCAAGAAATACAAATGTCAAGTGAATAACTGTTACAGAATCATGAACATTTTGGTATGTGTTAAAAGTAATTTCCTTTGTGGTTTCCAAAAAAGGGAAGCCCCTAGTGAACACTCACTCAGACCACAGTTGCATAGATTGCCTTCACAAAGCAAGAATCTTTTCTTGACAAGCAAATGAATGGCAAAATACTGTGATGTATTGTTTATTTGAGTATTTTATTTGTGTATTTTATTTAACTGACAGGATGTGTTGCTTCTTGTGATACATATGCTGTAGTTTATAGAGATCAAATTGTGGAAGTGTTCAAGATTTAAGTGGTTTATTATGTTTATGTTATTAAGATTCCCCTTATAATGTTTAAAGTAAAGGAGATGGTTGGGGTCTTGCACGAACTTTGTGGCATTTTACCTTTTTAATAATCTTTTTTCTGGATATGATAGTTGTCGCAAGATGTTCATCATGTAGTGAATGAGATTCATCCTCTGATGGAGAATGTTTAGCATCTTCTGGATGCTCCACTCCTGTAGAATGAGGTTCTTCTGCTGGATGAGGTTCTTCTGCTGGATGAGGTTCTTCTGCTGGATGAGGTTCTTCCGCTGGATGAGGTTCTTCCGCTGGATGAGGTTCTTCCGCTGGATGAGGTTCTTCCGCTGGATGAGGTTCTTCCGCTGGATGAGGTTCTTCTGCTGGATGAGGTTCTTCTGCTGGATGAGGTTCTTCCGCTGGATGAGGTTCTTCCGCTGGATGAGGTTCTTCCTCTGGATGAGGTTCTTCTGCTGGATGAGGTTCTTCTGCTGGATGAGGTTCTTCTGCTGGATGAGGTTCTTCTGCTGGATGAGGTTCTTCTGCTGGATGAGGTTCTTCCTCTGGATGAGGTTCTTCTGCTGGATGAGGTTCTTCCTCTGGATGAGGTTCTTCTGCTGGATGAGGTTCTTCCTCTGGATGAGGTTCTTTCGCTGGATGAGGTTCTTCTGCTGGATGAGGTTCTTCTGCTGGATGAGGTTCTTCCGCTGGATGAGGTTCTTCCGCTGGATGAGGTTCTTCCGCTGGATGAGGTTCTTCCGCTGGATGAGGTTCTTCTGCTGGATGAGGTTCTTCCGCTGGATGAGGTTCTTCTGCTGGATGAGGTTCTTCCGCTGGATGAGGTTCTTCTGCTGGATGAGGTTCTTCCGCTGGATCAGGTTCTTCTGCTGGATGAGGTTCTTCCGCTGGATGAGGTTCTTCCGCTGGATGAGGTTCTTCCGCTGGATGAGGTTCTTCTGCTGGATGAGGTTCTTCCGCTGGATGAGGTTCTTCCGCTGGATGAGGTTCTTCCGCTGGATGAGGTTCTTCTGCTGGATCAGGTTCTTCTGCTGGATGAGGTTCTTCCGCTGGATGAGGTTCTTCCGCTGGATGAGGTTCTTCTGCTGGATGAGGTTCTTCTGCTGGATGAGGTTCTTCCGCTGGATGAGGTTCTTCCGCTGGATGAGGTTCTTCCTCTGGATGAGGTTCTTCTGCTGGATGAGGTTCTTCTGCTGGATGAGGTTCTTCCTCTGGATGAGGTTCTTCTGCTGGATGAGGTTCTTCTGCTGGATGAGGTTCTTCCTCTGGATGAGGTTCTTCTGCTGGATGAGGTTCTTCCTCTGGATGAGGTTCTTCCGCTGGATGAGGTTCTTCTGCTGGATGAGGTTCTTCTGCTGGATGAGGTTCTTCTGCTGGATGAGGTTCTTCCGCTGGATGAGGTTCTTCCGCTGGATGAGGTTCTTCCGCTGGATGAGGTTCTTCCGCTGGATGAGGTTCTTCCGCTGGATGAGGTTCTTCTGCTGGATGAGGTTCTTCCGCTGGATGAGGTTCTTCTGCTGGATGAGGTTCTTCCGCTGGATGAGGTTCTTCCGCTGGATGAGGTTCTTCCGCTGGATCAGGTTCTTCTGCTGGATGAGGTTCTTCCGCTGGATGAGGTTCTTCCGCTGGATGAGGTTCTTCCGCTGGATGAGGTTCTTCTGCTGGATGAGGTTCTTCTGCTGGATGAGGTTCTTCTGCTGGATGAGGTTCTTCCGCTGGATGAGGTTCTTCTGCTGGATGAGGTTCTTCCGCTGGATGAGGTTCTTCCGCTGGATGAGGTTCTTCCGCTGGATCAGGTTCTTCTGCTGGATGAGGTTCTTCCGCTGGATGAGGTTCTTCCGCTGGATGAGGTTCTTCCGCTGGATGAGGTTCTTCTGCTGGATGAGGTTCTTCCGCTGGATGAGGTTCTTCCGCTGGATGAGGTTCTTCCGCTGGATGAGGTTCTTCTGCTGGATCAGGTTCTTCTGCTGGATGAGGTTCTTCCGCTGGATGAGGTTCTTCCGCTGGATGAGGTTCTTCCGCTGGATGAGGTTCTTCCGCTGGATGAGGTTCTTCCGCTGGATGAGGTTCTTCTGCTGGATGAGGTTCTTCTGCTGGATGAGGTTCTTCCGCTGGATGAGGTTCTTCCGCTGGATGAGGTTCTTCTGCTGGATGAGGTTCTTCCGCTGGATGAGGTTCTTCTGCTGGATGAGGTTCTTCCGCTGGATGAGGTTCTTCCGCTGGATGAGGTTCTTCCGCTGGATGAGGTTCTTCTGCTGGATCAGGTTCTTCTGCTGGATGCTCCTCGTCTGTAGACTGAGATTCTTCTTGTTGAGAAGGATGTTTCTCGCCTGAAGAGGATACTTCTGTTTTTTCTTTTTCTTTCCCATCATTCTCAAAAATGCCATCAACAGAATCAGGTATAGCAACATTTTCATTGCTACTGTCACCTACTATCTTTGACCCCTCTCCTAATTTGCCATTAAAATTGATGATTGTTTGGATGACTTTTGGACCAGGGAAGTCCATAGCAATTATACCTACACAGTGTGGTCTATTGGTGTCCCCTTTAAGATCAAGGAGATAATCATCAACTTGTTTATTCAGTGTTTTTGCAATTTCTAGCGGCTCCTCGTTTTCTCCTTTGGCCCCGGTGTATGTGAGCATCATCTCGCGATCACACTTTTCTGAAGCTAACTTGATATTTTGCCTCATTTGTTTTTCTTTTGTATCCATGTCTGCATCCAATTCTGTTATATGAACAGGAAGTCCTAATTGTAATGTTGAACTCTGAATCAAGACTATCTTCCCTCTCACCTGTCCCATTGTTGGAATCTTTTTGTCTCTCCACACAGGAAATTTATCCTTAATTAAATATGTTGTGACTTGAGCAACAGCACCCTCATCTGGAGTCACTCTAAGCAACAGTGTCTCTGTCTCCTGTTTCGCAAGAAACGTCAGCAAAGTTTTCAGAACATAAGAAAGGGTCTCTGATTCCCGGACTCTTCCAGTCTTATCATACTTGATGCTGTCAGAAGACACATGCAATTCAAAAAAGCGTATGCCTGCATCCAGTTGGTTGTGCAGTCCCCATGCTTGAAACATTGGTGTGGATGTTTTCAAGCCTTTGTTGCTTTGGTGTGTTCCAGGGATTGATATAGCCGATAGAAGCTTGTTATCTTCTATTTTGTCCATCCACTTGTGATTGACATACTTGTAACTGAGGGTTTCAGAGCTGCTGACATGTTTTATGCCCTCACACGTACAGATAGACACCCTGCAGGTAAAAATATATAAATTGTAATACGCACAATGTGTCACTTGTGTATTTTACTCACTTAGATTCAATCAGTCTAAATGTTTTAATGTTTATCGGCATATTAATAATCATCACAATGAAACTTACACTATAAACACAGAGAGGTACTGAAAGTTTCCCATTATTCTAGCTTCCTTCTGCAGGGATGTCTGCAAAAAAAAAAAATATAAATTGATGTAGATGAAAATAATGATATAGTTATTTAAAGATTATAGGCTTGAAAATTAGTCTCTGAATATTTCAAGAGAGCTAAAATCACTCATCACATCATTGAACATTGCTATTGTAAAACAAGTGCAATAATAAAAAGCTAGTTTCGCCCTTTTGACAGCAAAGATCACCCGTAAAACCCACACTTCAACAGTTTCACATGTTAAAAGTGCAAGAGTTTTCCAGTTAAAAGTAATTTGTATTTAGCCATCATGCCATCCTAACCACATGGAATTCATATTTAGGAATGTGTTATATAATGATTTTCAAACAACAACAAAGAAGATTTACTTACAAGAGCATGTGTAGAAATAAAGAATGTTTACATTGAATTGCAACACTGGCATCAGACAGTTCAAGAAACCGAAGTAAACGGTGATGTTTGCCGTCTTTCCTTTTCCCATGTACTTTACATCTTTAACTGATGCCGTTTTACAGCATTTGACTACATTTGCCTAAACAGTCAATGTAAAATGAGCCCTGAATTAGCCTTGCATTCATTCTCCATACACAGACGGCGTATGAAAATCATCAAAAACTTTATAACTGACAGTTGAATTTAAGAGGAATAGTGAATGAAGCATTTTCCATGAACAGCATTTATGATATCTTTAAATAAGGGCACAGAATTGTTCTATGAGGAAAGTAGTAGATCTTAACTTAAAGATTACACACACACACACACACACACACACACACACACACACACACACACACACACACACACACATATATATATATATATATATATATATATATATACAATATTTGGGTTGGTTAAACAGTTAGATCAAAGATAATAATAAAATTAAAATAAATACATCAAACATTTTTGTTTCCTTACTGCAGTTAAAAAAAGACCATTATACCAGCTGTCTCTAAAATTAATTAACAGATTATTTACCGAATCAACTAATTATTCATTAAATGAACATATAAACAATACAGTCAGTGGAATATGCAAATACTTGTAATCCATCCACCGCGCGCGTCTGTGAGGTGTGTGAGCGCGCGCGCAACAGCAGCGGGTCAGCGTGGCATTACGTGACGTCATAATGCCCCACTAAAAGCTCTCGTCTTTGATGTGACCGTCTCTGCGGCGTGTACTAGTATACCAGAAGAAAATGAACTTGACAAACTGCAGTAACAAGTTCGTGAAAGTGAGCAGCTAATACAATAACTCATTTCATCATGTCTCAAAGAACTCTTCCTTTGCTCATCATAAGCCTCGGCGGAGAAATGATCTACATTCTGGATCAGCGCCTCCGAGCGCAGGATGAAAACGATGATAAAACTCAGAGAGGTAACAAACCAAACAACCAACCCCATAGCCCATGACAACTGCTTAACTAACGAATCCTGCTTTCGTGCATCAAAATGACCTTTATCTGCCTTGCACATCTTCACGTGTATTTGTTTTTTTTTATGAATGTATTATGAGAAGAAAAACTACTACAGACAATAAAGATGTGTGATTCTTGGTGGGAAACGTGGGGAAATCGTTAAATGCAAATAATAATAAACAATATTTAAAAAAGAAAGCAAATGATAGGTTGAAACTTTGACAATTGAAGCCACACCCACAAGTGTCCCACTGATCGTTAATCTTCCTATTCAGTCTATTCAGATGTCAGTCATTGTACATTATTGGACCTCACCTATGCAATAGTAATTAATGTCAAAGTTTGTTTTTAAATACATGTTTGTACCTTTACACGATAAACCTGTGCCCTGAAGCAAAAGTTGAGATCCATGAGAACACAGTTGAGAAATAGTAAATACTAATGGAAGTTTTCACAGAAATATGAGGAATAAGCACTGTAGGCCTATGTTAACATGCATGATCATACAGTCTCAGCTGTTGTCAGAGGATAATTTGTGTAACAGACAGATTAATGTCTAATCTTTAATTACACGTCCTGTCGAAACGCAGAGTCACGGAGAATTGCATGAACTCGCTCAAATGTAACATGATTTTGGTCTGAACGCAGGTTCATTTCTTTTATTGCAGGTCGTTGGACAGAAGATGACAGGAAAATAGGTACAAGTTTGAAGTTTGTTACAAATACTTGATATGTCGTACATATGCCATGCAGCGTAATCATGTGTGAAAGAATCGTGTGGGGAAAAAGCCACATTGAGCACACCATATAATAATTTCTAAAAAATATATATTTTCAAAAATTAAGATAAAAAATTCACCCAACCACTGATTCTAAGGTAGGCTAAGTGACATACCAAAATAAGTCATTTAAAAAGAAGATCGATGATATATAATCTCTATCATTCATAATCAAAACCATAATTACTACCATAAAAATTATTATAATTATGATGCAAATTTCAGCAGCTTCTTTCCCTGTTTTTTTTTGTTTGTTTGTTGTTTTGTGATGTTGAATATTTCACTCTTGCCTCCGTCTTTTTCTTTTTCTCAATTGTCATCATTCTGTTTCTGTAGTTATGAATGATATAGTGGGCACTATGTTCAATAAGGCTTTTCTAGAGGAGCTCTTGCGGCCGCAGGATCTGTATTCCCACCGAGCTCTGCGGACAGTTTTGACACGGATAGCACACACCTCCATTATGCGTCTTAACCCGGCCAGCATGGACAAGGTATGAACTCACCCTCTCCCCACGAAAAAACTAATAAATGTCTTGACTGAACTTAACATGTCAATTTGCCATGACTTAAAAATATGCCATTATCAACAGGTTACTAAATGTGACCAAAAAAGCCAAAGTAAAAAAATGCAACTAAATTAAAGTCCACATAAACTGAAGTTGCGATAGTCTTTTCTTCTTTATTGTGACGATCACTCACCAGAAAAAGGGGGTCCAACTCGGCACTAACAAGGTGTACCTAATAAAGTGGCCAGTGAGTGTGTATCTGAGTAAAATGGCTTCTCGAACAAGAAAAAATGTAGGGTGGGACTTAATTTTGTCCGTTGGGGGCCAAATTTGTCCGCTGCTTAACTTAAAAAAGGAGACAAAATGCAATATTTTGGCTTTACTTATGTTCCTGAACACTGTACTTCTGAATATTAAGTAAACCAAAAAAAATATTTTTAGCATTATTTAAATGATCTATGAACCACTAACCGTTTACACTGTTATGTAACTGTAGAATGCTGTATTATTTCTGCTTGTTCCAACCCAGAAAAATTACTTAAATGTAGTCAGGCACATTCAATGGTATTTCTAACTTGAATAAAACCAAATCATTTGAAGCACACGAAGCACATTTTATAGCACAGTTTATATTTAATATTGATTACCTGTTTGTGTTGTTGTCTTTATTGTAGCTGTATGATTTGATGACTATGGCCTTTAAGTATCAGATCGTTCTGTGTCCACGTCCACAAGATTTACTGCTCATCACCTTCAACCACACGGACACCATCAAGGAACTGGTTAAGGATAATCCCAGCCTGGTTAACCAGATCAATGAAGCCCAGCGGCAGCTTACTGAGGTAAGTGTGCACTGGTGTCCACCAACAACTAGTTCGCACTTAGTGTGGTGTAAACTATGGACGCTTGTTTCTGCTATGAAATACATTAAAAAATGTGACTTTTTATCTGACAATTGTAAGATTATATCTCACAACTCTGAGAGAAAAAAGTCATAATTGCAAGATCGCAATTACTTTTTTTATTCTGTGTTGGAAACCAGCTTCCAGAGTAAACATCTAGTTTTATAATGTGAAAAAATATATAAATGGATCTCTTTGAAATCTGTTGTTGTTGTGAAGTAATTCTATCTATAATATTTCGCACATCAAGTTGCTTTTCTGTGCCAAGATTATTGTTATTTCTTGTGCATACTTGAAAATGAAAAAGCACCTCTTTCTAAGGCATACACACCATTATCCGATGGTGAGTTTCAACTCATCCGACATACGCTACTGGTTCTCTTTCAAGATATGCAAATCAGGGTGAGCTATTTACTTATGTGAAAGCTTATTGTTATAAGTAATTGAAATGGATTACTGCCGGATCATACAGCTGTATGTAAATCAATAATAAGCCATGATATTTTTTGTAAGAACATTCAAGCGTAGTTATTTTGTCAAGTAGTTGTAGTCACGCGCACTGATTTAATGAGATTTGTGACATTTTTCATTCACAGATCTCAATTTTCTTGAAAGAAAGAATCCAGAACCCTAACGGGCATTTTGTGCTGCAGACCTCAGGGCCGGTGCCTCACGGATTTGAGGTTCCTGGTTTAATCAGGTAAAGCAGGTGAAGGTCAGAGGTCACAGGCAGGTTCCTTATATTCTTTACTTTAGTTCTTCATCAGTAGCTTTTGACTGGAAAACACAGAGGTTTCATGGGAATATGATCACATCCTTACAGGCATACACTCATTTTGTTCCTTCAGAATTCCAGTAAGCACTCTTGTCATGCAGGTGGTTTAATGCTAAAGGGCGCGAGGTGAGGAGATCAAGGTTCCCCAGTGGAGGAAGCTACACAAGTGCTGTACGCCAGGGCTCGGTTGACCTCTCCGGAGACAGGGTCACACTTCTGGGCACCAACATGTAAATGTGAAAATTAATCATTAGGAATTATAAATGCTTTTTAAAATTTCAATATGAAATATTATTATTTGTATACAAATATAAATAATAAAATGTAAATAATCATAATAAATATATATAATAAATGTAATTACAATAAAATATAATAAATATATTTTATTATATATTATAGACATTTAAATAAATGTAAAAAATAATATTTATTTACAATGTTATTTAATAGAGATAATTGTTTATTATAATACAAAATAATACAGCAAAATTAGCAAATAATAATTACTTTTTTTAAATGATCAAATTTATATATAAAAAAATATGTTTATATACCCAATATATGTGAGTATAATATACACTAAAAATAATACTTATATATATATATATATATATATATATATATATATATATATATATATATATATATATACTACTGTTCAAAAGTTTTGGGAGTAATTAAAAAAAATTTATACTTTTATTTATTAAATTAATCAAAACAGTGACCGTGAAGACTTGTCACGCATTGTCACAAAAAAATATATATATTTCAATTAATGCTGTTCTTTTGAACGTTCTATTCATCAAACAACCCTGGGGGAAAAATCACAGTCTCCACACAAAAAATTAAGCAGCACAACTGTTTTCAACATTGATATTAATAATCATAATAATAAATGTTTCTTAAGCAGCAAATCATATCATATTAAATTATTTTTGAAGGATCATGTGACACTGAAGACTGAAAATTCAGCTTTGCATCACAGGAATAAATAACACTTTAAAATGTATTCAAATGGAAAACAGCTATTTTAAAATGTAATAATATTTCACAGTATTACGGGTTTACTGTATTTTTGATCAATACACATTATTTTAAGTGTGTGACACTTAAAATAACCTCTTCTATTTGTGGTTTTATCATCCTAAAACATATTTCTTAATTCCCCCTCATGTGAATCTCTGATGACATCTGCACAGGTACAGCACACCCTCACCTGAAGACATGGAGCCATCAGGCACCTCTAACAGCAGAGGGAAACTAAAGCAGGTACACCCTCACTGCAGGCATCATGGGACATTCCAACAGGACTGCTCATGCTGAGGGGAGAAAGCACACAACTAAATTAGCCTTATGTGTTATACTAAAATTATATTAGTAATATCAAGTGTTATCTTTGCAACACAAGGCTCTCTGGATGTCATTGTATGTATGTGTGAATATCTGGACAGGCAGACACAACCCCCAATCCTCTGGCCACGGAGGAACTCAATCTGCTCGCTAAACTGATGGGTGGAATGGAGGTGCAGAAACTCTTGAATGTGGACGCTGGTTTCAGAGTCAACCTGTGGACCTTAGATCAGGAGGAGGAGGAGGGCATGTAGGCATAACTAATCCAGACATAATCCTGCCACGTCCACACACAACCTCAGAGACATGGTTGATACTTTGTCCTTTACAAATAGTGTGTGTGTGTGTGTGTGTGTGTGTGTGTGTGTGTGTGTGTGTGTGTGTGTGTGTGTGTGTGTGTGTGTGTCTGTGTGTGTGTGTGTGTGTGTGTGTGTGTGTGTGTGTGTGTGTGTCTGTGTGTGTGTGTGTGTGTGTGTGTGTGTGTAAAAGCATTTTCAACATCTAATTTTGTGTTGCAAAGAATAATAAAGGTGAACTGTTGTTTTAAAATATAATTTTACAGAAGGACTGATTAAAAATAACAGGTTAAAATGTTTGTTACTCTAACCTTTTCTCAAACTTTTTCAGTGGAATTTCTGAAGGAACAGAGCATCAGTCATCTAGAGTAATTAACGTACAAGTCACACAGGTGATGTGTCATGCACTTCACAAAACTGCTCATGTCCTCGTTATGCTTTATTTTGTTGGCCAGGGCTGGCAATGTCCTATGCTTCTAGTAAAATCTGTTATCGTATGCTAATAAACACCAGTGTTGCTTCAGGGCACGCTTACATTAAAGAGCTTTTCCATTCCATTCAAATGGAACTTACAAGGAAGGTAACACCAACGAAAGCAACCACACATTTGTTCCTGTTAATTCAGGAATGTTTTATGAGTTTGTTTTAGTAGACAATTACTTTATAAGTACATGCCAACATTTTATATTCATCTCATTCAAATTCCACGCTGGGTTTGTCGTAATCTTGAACCACATCAATACTACTGTAAAGAGACCAAATTAAAAATAAATAAAAAATTTTTTTTTTTTTTTTTTTTTACATTAGTGACACATCTATACAGTCATTTTATTATTACTGAACTTCAGTGAATGGCACAATAGAAATCACTTTTATAAAAAAATATCAGTTCTTACTTATTCCTGAGTGTTTACCTTTGTATTCCAGGATCGGCTGGCTAGTACTGAGCTCGCACGCATAACAGGAGAATTTGATGAAGAGGGAAGCCAGACAGAGGGACCCGGGAACAAGGGAGACGACTTGCTGGCCATGATGGATGAGCTCTGAAGGGCAGTCGCTGAAGGCTATGAGTCAGGATGCATGAGGTAGGTCTGATAGGTCACAAAAATAAATGGGAGATTTGAAAATGCCTGGAATAGATACATTCAGAAACATAATTAAGAACAATCTGGAAGCAAAATTGTACTGTGTTTATGATTTTATTTAAGCTTAAATAAAATAAAATGCATAATGCAACGTGTTTTCAACTTTTTGCATTTTTTTTAACTATAGGCTAAAGGGCAAATTTGTTGAAAATGTCTCCTGAAACTGGCAGATCTGACAAAATCTCTTCTATGGACGTCTTCAACGGGGAAATTACTCATTTAAAAAAAAAAAACCCCCGTCTAAAATGTCAGTTCAATTGATTGATGTTCGCTTTTTCTGACGTTGAACTTCTAATTTACGCACGCTTCACGATAAGTGATTCATCTGTCAACTAGCCTAGTTTTTTACTGCAAAACAAAAGTCAAGAATTTTTAAGGTTTCTCTGGAACAAAACATGTTTCATTTTGCTGACAGAAAAACTATGATTACCTGCTGTTATTTATTAAAATCTCATTGTAACCTGTTTTTCTGGAACTTCGGTTCTGTTTCATTGGTGGTTACAATATGTGCATCACAAAATCTATAAAGACATGATTTAAATAACAGAAAAAAAACAGAGAAAAAACTATAGCTTTTGGGTAAAAAAAAAGGACACAATAAAACCACACATGGATAAATTTAGACAACTGTCAAGGACGTATTAATTGATTTAATTAATTAAGTAATATTTGATTTAATTGTTGAACTGTGTTCTCAGGATTAGATTTTAGTTTGGAGCAATTTGTCACAGTTTTGAATGTTGTGTTTTAAGTAATTATTAGCTACTTTTCATAATTGCTGTAGTCAAATGTAGCATACACAGCAATTAATACATGTTAAATACAGGTTTTTGTGGGTGCTTTTTAACTTTAGACAGTATTTTAAATGTTAAAAACAAATTAAGCGATTCTCAGCAGATGTTCATTGTGACATGCCCCGCCACACCAGTCAATGTGTTAAATGAATTGTTTTTTTTTCTTGAACAACAACGGAGAAAACAACCGATTTAACTTTAAGAACAAACCGAGATAAATATTCACTGAAAATAAAGAATAACCTATGATGTTTATCCAAGCAACTCGAGTCGCTAGAGGGAGCGCGAACGATTTCAACCGGTACGTCTTGATGACGTCACTCTCCTCTGCGACGAAGCGCGGAGCTCGAAACCTTTCATAGATATATACGGAAACCTTTTAGGATGTAAACTATGATGCTTTGAGCATGTTAGACAACATTAAGTAAGGTAATCAACGAATATTTTTACTTCAAGAGACATTTATGAGTGACCCTGGATTATGTGAGAGTTAAATGATCATAGTAAATATTTCCTCTCTGATCGCATTCTATATCTTTAGTTAAATATAGTTGCAGGAAAGTTTAATATTTGTTGGCGTCTTTTCATGATTCGCGACTAGTATCGTTTTCAATTTCACTACTACTATTCGTTAAATGGTAACGTTACTTAATTAACTTAGATACTTATATTAATAGTATCTAATGAATAGTGACTAGTGTATTCAGTTAACGTTAACGTAGTCATTAGCACTTTGTCTTTGCAACTAGTCACTCTTATTGTTACTAGAATCAGACCGCAATTGGCAAATGGGGATCTTATAGTTGCTAGTGAAATTGAAAAGATACCAATCACTACTGAGATACTTAATACCGGTAGTAACTTTAATTTAAAAAAAAAAAATCAACCTTTGTAGCATATAAATACATACTAGTTAAAGTAATAAATGTTAAAACCGGTGGTAAAATATATAGTGATATGTTGTAACTGATATATCTGGAAGAAGTGAGACCCATATTGGAAATGTGTAACCTCAAAATGAAAATTCAACAAGATTTTGTGTATATACAAACAACACTTTGATATTTTATTGATGCAATGCAAATACATTCATTTTTTTGTGGCAAAAAAATTCAGAGAAAATATAATTAATTTAAATGTTTACAGAATTTGACTTACTTTTTCATTCTGCATTTCACCTTGCTTGACAACAAAGCTAATTTTAATATTTTCCATCAAACATTTAATAAGGTGCTATATGTGGTTTGTCTATCAGCAGAGCCTGTAATTATCATTAATTATGTGCATGTGTGCACATGCTCTGAAACATATAAATAGAAATGTTAAATGTGTGGCTGGAGGAGGTGTAATAATACAAATCATACATTTATTTGGGGCTGCCGTTTCACAGTTAATTGGCAGATAGTCACCAGTATGTATCTGTACTTGTCATGAAGAGTAAAAAAGAAATAAAATACAAAGAACGTTTTTAAATTCTCACACTGCCATTGTCTGACTGTTAATGATTTATCTGTGCAGAGGTGAACATGGAGGTGAGCCATTCGATTCGTGAACGCACCATCGCCGAGAACAGCCTGGTGATTCTCCTGCAGGGTCTGCAAGGCCAGGTGACCACCGTTGACCTGCGAGACGAGAGCACAGCCAGGGGACGCGTTATTAATGTGGACGCTTTCATGAACATCCGGCTGGAGAAGGTTCTGTACAGGGACAGACGTGGACATATGTCCAGTATGGATGACCTGTTTGTCACTGGGCGAAACGTGCGCTATGTCCACATCCCAGACCACATGAACATTCAAGAGACAATAGAGTCCCAGCTCGCCAAAATACACCGCGTGCGAAACTTTGGAGCAGGTGGTGGACGGAAAGAATACTCGAAGAAAAAATAGTTTATGTGTGAGATTTATGTTTGTCTTGCAAATGTATGGTTTTTGGAATGCGCGCTATTATTTGTAATGCAGTCAGTCATGAAGCAAAAAGTAATGTGTACATTGTTGCTAGTTTGTAACTGAAATAGTTCTGTTTGTGTTCTCAAGGAACAGTGTGGGAAAAGTGATTTCTGTTTACTTTGTACTGCTCTGGTGGCTTGAAAATAAACGGATAAATGTGATGAAATAACCATTGATTGATGAGGTCTTTAACTTGACGTTTTGTTTGATTAGACAACGCCTCTGATTACTGTGTCATTGTTCTTAATGCTGATGTCAATATCTCTTTACTACAAGTACACTTATAATTAAGTTTATAGAGTTTACGTATGAAAATATTGGTACTTTAAAGCCCAATTCAACACACTGTTTGCAGGGTAGTGAATGTTTCTGTGAACTTTTTTTAAATTTGCGGTAAAATATAAGGATTTTTTAATAAGATCAAAAGTATAACTAATAGAACATAGTCATTGATTGGACTTAAGAGGAATCATGTAACTTGGGAAGTTATTGGAAAAGTAAATGTAGCCTACTTTTACGTAAAGTTGTGTAAAATGAGCAATTTGAGCCTTTAGATCAGACTAAAATCCGAAGGAATGCTTTTGTCTCCTAAGTTTCCTCATTCTTCTGTTTTTGTCTCAGCTTGAGGTCAATGTGGCAAGAGGTTTGTTTTAAATATTATTTTGCTTCCAGAATACATACATTTTGCCATTGCTTATGAGGATGCAGGAATTTTTTGGTGACCACATAATCATCATCTTTGAAATTACTCATAAACCTTATTCCTGTTCAGACACAAGCCACAGTCACAGGAAAACAGGAGTATTCTGGTAAACAAAAACATTACACAACATAAAAAATTACATGTTGTCCATTATGAAATTTGAATCCAATTAGGGAAATATCCTTTTTAAGGTGTTGATTTTTACTATGCATTGTGTGTCTACCAAATAAAGCTTGTTTGCAGTATGTTAAACAGGAAAAAGTGACTCTTTGTCCTTTATGAAGGGAAAAGTGGCTCAAACGTGCTGCGTAACTAGAATGAACCTCGGGTGAACATGCTTGAGGTTCCTTTTACAACTGATGTGTGAATTGATGAATGTTTAATAAAAGCCTAAATTTAATCTGTTCGTCATATAAAGCGATCGTGTCTCTTCAGAAAATTTTACTATACCACTCAATTCATATGGATTAGTTTTACGATCTCTTTATGAACTTTTTGAAGCATCAAAGTGGCAGTTGTGTAGCTGTGAACAGAGGGACAGAAAGTTATCATTTCATATCTGTCAGATTCAACAAACACTTATCTGACGAGCATGGCTCTTTGTACCGTCAAAGATCGAATGTTTTCATTGGTTGTTGCTAGGCTTGGGACGACGCACGGTTTAGAGTGGCTTCAGGTGCATGACTCTCGTTGGACGGGAGGGAACACCATGGGGAACACAAAGAGCTCTTTTAGTCCTGCATTAGCATGACGCTGAGGTGCTGTGCTCACTGCATTTCTCTACATTTCCTGTTCGGTTCCACCCCACTGGGTTAACTCTCAACAGACAGATCCCTCTCTCTCTCGCATGTTAGACGTGGCCCGTCCCAGAGGCTGGGCGGTCGGCCTTGTTCAAGCCTGCACACGCTGGCTGAGAGAGAGACATCATTCAGGTGCCCGAGTGTTTGAATGTTGAAACACAAACAGAAACAGAAAGAGGCTGGTTTGAGTTTTACATTTGCTATTACTTTTGAGCTCTGCGTGTTGCATATAAAGGACATTTATTTCGGCTCCCTTTGTAAATGTTAACACTGTAAGAAGAAAATTGAACAGGCCATGGTCGTTAACAAATGTCTTTTAATCAGCTAGTGTTTTGGTGATTTTAATGTTATACTAATGACTCAGACAAAGAGACAATACTTAATTTTATAAATCAATATAGTATATTCACTACTACCTTTCAAAAGTTCAAGGTCATTTTTTTAAATGTTTATGATGTTACAATAGATTTCTATTTCAAATAAATTATGTTTTTGAATTTTCTTTTCAAAGAATCCTGAAAAAAAGTATCAGTGTTTCTTGAGCATCAAATCAGCATATTAAAGTGATTTCTGAAGGATCATGTGACACTGAAGACTGGAGTAATAATGCTGAAAATTCAGCTTTGATCACAGGAATAAATTACATTTTACAATATTTCAAATTGAAATGTGGAGCTATTTTAAAATGTAATAATAATAATAATATATATATATATATATATATATATAAATTTATATATATAAAATATAAAGTATAAAATCATGCATACCATATATATTGTATATGGCATGCATGGTTTTATGGTATATGTGTAGAACTGATTTGGACCAATATTTATTGTGAAAAGCATCTACATATTTAAATAAAATTTGTCTTTAGTACAACATAAACAAAAATACCATTTCTTTCTTTTTTTTTTAAACGTTATCTTTATAATTTCATACTACTATTTTCTATTAGGGGCTTAAGTTATATAACTGCCTTTCACGAAGGGGTTGTCATATTTTAGGTCCTTGGCATCAGAACGTTTCTTATTTGAGGCCACTGTTTAGTGTATAAACGACAATACTAGACCATTCATTTAAACTATACTCACTTCATTCAGCAAAGCATCGATAGTCTGTCTGAGATTAAAGAAAACAAGTTGTGTGTTTTACTGTGGTTTACACACCCACACACACACATTCAAACATGTGTGGACGTGAAGAAGAGGTTTACAATGATCTGTGGACCAGCGGGTGTGAAATGTGGCCTGGATCTCACTGCCATCCTGAGGGTGTAAACTCTCCTGTCGCGCGCCCCTCCCTGACTCTATTTTCCCCTCTGACAGGAAACACCTCCCTTCACCCAAACTGCTTTTCTATGGTCTGGTCCCAGTGAGAGAGACGCTGTGTGTGTGTGTGTGTGTGTGTGACCGCAGAGGGCTGCTTCTGCTGATGTCAGGCACAGTGTGTGAAGACGGGAACTCAAGCACCTCTCAGTGTTTTGTGTTCCTGCTTTATCTTCCAGTGTGCTGAGGTCACACCGCCTCTGGATACGGGACTCATCTTTCCTCCATCGGGACATTCTGGATTGAAATGATGGTTCGTTAGAAAAGGTAAGAAATTAAATACTGCATTTTTGCAAACTAGTTGACTTTAAATTAAGATAAAATGTGACATGGTGGGTGGATTAGTATACTTTAAAACTGCTTGCTATTACTTTTAAACTGTTTTTGCTGAAAAATATAACCGGGTGAAAAATCCCACAGCCTGAAGGAGAGTCTTGAGTCATATCTAAAGAGTAAGACCAGAGTATCACAGGGACGTAAGGGCTGACTCTTCTGACTTGGATCAACAGCACAGCAACCACAACACTCATAGAAGCACAACAACCTAGCAATTGCATAGCAATGCCCTAGCAACTACCCAGAACACCCTGCATTGAAAAACACTAGGTACTAGGCACAACATCCTAGCAACACCTTAGCAACTGCATAGCAATGCCCAAGCAACCACCAAAAACACCCTAGAAATTGCATAGTAACACATTAGCGGCTGCATAGCAACGCCCTAGCAACCACCCACAACACCTTGTATACAACAAAGTGTATAGCAATGCCCTAGCAACTGCATAGCAAAAACATAGCAACCATCCACAACACCCTAGCAACCACCCACAACATCCTAGCACCGTGGCTGTGAGAAAGTACCACTCGCATTTTGTTCAGAAAATATAAAAATCTAAATTGTTTGCTTTGTTTTGGTTGCATATAAACCATGTGAGGCGTATGGAAGTGCCACTAAATAAAAAAAATGAAAAGGTAATTGCGACTTTTTTTTCTCTGAATTCGTACTTTTTGGAATTGCGTGATATAAAGTCGCAATTGCGAGTTATAAAGTCCAGCTCTTAGAAAAAAAAAGCCTGACTTTATTTCTCAGAATTCAGAGATTATGATTATGACGACTTTCTATCACGCAATTCCAAAAAAAAAGTCAGAATTGCGAGAAAAAAGTCAGAAATGTGAGATATAAAGTCGCAATTACCTTTTTCATTTATCTATTCCGTGGCAGAAACATGCTTCCATAGAGGCTTGAGTTTAGAACAAAAAGATTGTTGAAATTTTTTTTTCTTCAAAATTTTCTTCTTAAAGTTTTTCAACTTTAAATTATAAATAAACTTTTTGAAAAAAAAAAAATCGTTGTCTGATTGCTAATGTTTTTAATAAGGTGACTATGAAAAACATATTTCTTGTGACATTGAAAAAACAAAAGAAAAGATGCTGTATGTTTGCTGATTGGAGAATAGAGGAAAGCACGAGCTCAGCAGCTTCTCAGACCTCTGCTGCTACATGCCCTTCTGCAGGTTTGCTCTTCTGGGAAAGGGTCTGACAGGTGTGAGATGGTATGTGTGTTTGAGAGCTGTTTCGTCCTGTGCTGATGATTCACTCCGGCCAGTGAGCCTCTGTCTGGTATGCCGTGTCTCTGACGGGAGTATTTTTGGAGCTTGTGGCGTACGTCCCACGCTAATTGGCACTTGGAGCAGAACTTGACAATGTTTACAAGCTTTTAGTGTAATCTTATATTTCTGGTATCCTAGTTCCTGTTTGTCATTTGTTTATGTGTGGGGATGTAGTTTGTGTTTCTGGAGGGGCTTTACAGGATTGCAGAGCGACACAAAGACAAGAATCCCTGCATTTAAACATTTCACTGATGGGTGAACATTTTATTGTTAAAAAATTGCTCTTTCAGTGCTCGATAGAATTTTTGTTACTTATTTTTATATAAAGTATAAAATGTATTATTTATTACTATTATCAAATCAATAATGTTTTTAAAATAATAATTATTCTTGTATTATTATAATACATTTTTAATAACTATGTAATGTTCAATATAATACTACTACTATGACTACTACTACTAATATTATATATATATACACACACACATATCATCATCATCATCATCATCATCTTTATTATTATATTGATTATTGTATAATTATAATAAACTTTAGTTATATATATATATATATATGTAAAAATATTGATAATATAATATAGCTACCATATTAGAATCATTAACGTCATCATTATTATTGAATAATTATAATATTATATAATTATAAGAATTATAAACATTATTTATAATATAATATTGTATAATTATATTAAATGTATTATTATTAATAATAATATTGTTGCTGTTATTCTTCTTTTTTTAAATAATAATATAATTCAATATCCAATATGCTACTACTACTAATTATTATTACTATTATATTGAATAATATTGTTTATTAATATTAAACATTATAAATATAATTATACAATTATCATAATCATCATAATTATTATATTAATAATATTGTATAACAAAAACAACAATTGTTATTATTATTATATTTAATCATATATAATCATATCATATAATAAAAAATAGAATTTTAAAAACATTTATGATAATTGGATAATTATTATAATTTGGTCTTGGAAAAATAGAATGAGAAAAGTGAGTTCATGCTGTGATCATATTTTGATATTTAGTCTGTTATTTCTTAAGCACAAAGATGTTCTTATTTGTGTCTCTATTATTATTAACATCTGAGATAATAATTTATTACACAAAAATGAGATCATTAAATCTCATGAGCTATAAAAAAGCAAATAAAACATTTCTTTAGGCATCTGTGAGAAGAAAAGTAGAGCATTTTGACTCATAGAAAGCTACAAAAAGACAAACAATCTCAGTCGACATAATGTGCTTCGCTCTGGTGTACTTTGTGCCCTTGTTCTGCCAAGAGCGTGGCAGATAGGGATCGGGGCGGCCGAGACTTTGGGCCTTGATGGCGTAGATTACAGTTTGCTGTAATTACAGGCCCCAAGAGGAAACAAACAGGAAGACAATATCATGGCACCTCTTCCGTGATCTCGGCATGGTCTCAGCGACTGCGGGTTTTATGGTGTGGACGCACACAGGGAGTCACCGCATTTATAGTCTGATGCTTTTTATCGCTTCCTCGCTTGGGCCGGAGGAGTTTCTTGCCAAGCACACATCCACGACTCGTGTGGCTCCGGCACATGACGGCTTGGGAAATCCAGATGTTCAGCTTTAATACTCCCCCTCCTCCTCTTTTCCTTCTTGGAGAGAGTGACACAAGCTGGATCCATCCCAGTTTCCCAGGGAAGAGTCCCACGCAGACCCCGAGCAGCATGTGAACGTCTTCATAAAATCTCGGTTCCTGTGGGAAAAATGGGAAAGTCTGTCTGGGAGCAAAGAGTGAGTCCTGGGTCAATGCAAAGACAACAGCAGTAACAAATGGCCTGTGTGGAAAGAGATGACATAATGATCCTTAATAGCAGTTCTTAATGTGCAATTTCAGCCTCAGGGGCCAAAATAAACAAGTTAGGGAGTATTTTTCTAATTAAGGATGGCGCGCCATGTTGTTTCAGTCGTCCTTGTGATACTAAAGCATGCAAGTATAAGTATTAAAAACATCTTTAAAAACAATAGCCAAAAGTAAACTTTTGCACGCAACTCAACACTGTTTGGGCTACTAACCCGAATGATAGGCTACCTAAAATCATCATAGCAACCAGACAAAACATGGAAACAACAACAGGAACAACCCCGAACACCCTAGAAACAGAATATGGAGAAACAGAAAATGGAAACAGAAACAGAAACCCTAGAAACAGAAAATGGAGGCAAACCAGCCACAACACCCATAAGTTTGAATAGGCTTCTTTCTTCAATTGGTAGGCAATTTCAGAGAGGCTAGCAATAGCGAGCTAGCTTTAAAAGCGTGAGATCCCACCCTCCCTTCAGAGCAGCCATGCCTCCTTCAAAAGTTCAAAACACATGTACGCGTACAGCAGTCTGCAACGAGTCATGACTCATCAGATGGTGTTATATTACTATGTTTCAAAGCACATACCATTACGATAATAATGAAACGTAAACAACTTGAAAAGCACTGACCTGTATCACCTGACTGCTGCAGATTCATTTCGCCGCTGACATTGAAACGCATAAATCCCAGTCTGAGGACGTGAACCGCTGCGAGTAGAGCGTCACGGGTTGCCATCTCGTAATTACGGTTATGACCTTTTACTGTATGGTTATGGCATGGCGTGGTTCAGGTGGAACTGTAAAAGGTGGCTGTTGTGTGTTTGTAACTATGAAATACATTTGTGAGGTATGGAAATACACGCTGACAGGCAGGTAGGACATCGTAACTTTGAACTGCATGCAATGATTGGACGAACATTTTGGGTCCTGAGACTTTTACAGAAGATAAATGTACATGCTTTAATATTTAGACCACTTCTATTATTGATTGCTATCAGGATGTGAAGAGTTTTAACCAGTATAACAAAAATATAGTTGCCTACCCAACAATTATATGTATGTCTGCTCTTCTCTTAAACATATCTATTTTTTCCCCACCACAGTGGCTGAAGGTCGAGGTGCGATAAAGTAGAAAAGAAAGCACAAAAGAAGAGAAGCCATCATGAACCCCATAAGGAAAGACATGGAGCTGCTGAGCAACAGCATGGCCACTTACGCACATATAAAAGGTAAAAGAGCAACACAAATGGTTCATTAATGCCCAGGTTAAGAACTCAAGTGCTGAACGGCACCTGGCTAAACAGAGATTTGGGTCGGTTTTACTGAACTTTATGCCCCATCGCACTTCTGACCTCAAAAACAAAATAAGCCATTCTTTGGACTTTAGTGTTCTGTTTGATTTGGCTTCACACCTCTGACTTCACGAGACACGGCTTAAACGTTCCTAAAGACTTCTTTCTCTTTTTCTCTGAGGTTTAAGATTTAAGTCAGTCTAGTAAATGTACAGACCACATTACAAGAACTTTACTCTTAATCATATGCATGTTAGAATGATTTCTGAAGGATATATTCAAAGAGAATACATTTTAAACTGAAATTATATTTCTGTTATACTGTTAAATATAATGCAGATAAATGCAGCCTTAAGCATAAGAGACTTCTTTCATAAACACACAAACCCCTAACTTCTGAACAGAGGTGTATGTACATTAATACATTCATATTTTGAGTTTAGGCTCACTTATGATGACTCAAGCATGTTCTTGACAATTTCCCTCCCGTGTTTAATACAGTCAACATGGAGAGCTTCGCGCTGTACTTCATGTTGGGTGTGTGTTCAGGTCTTCTGCTGGCTCTGGTCCTCCTCATGCTGGGCATCACCTGCCGATCGCACTCAAAGACAAAGACGCCCTCCACACCGCACAAGAGACGGCTAAAAGAGTCCAGCGAGGATGAGGAAGACAAGGAAGAGGACAGTGAGGCAGGAGACGACGACCTAGAAGTCCCAGTGCTCACCGTCAGTCCCTTGAGCGATCAGACCCAGCTGAACAGCATGAATGTGTTCGCTTCAGCAGAAGAGCTGGAGAGAGCCAGAAGACTGGAGGAGAGAGAGCGAATCGTCAGGGAGATCTGGAGGAACGGACAGCCGGATATACTCGTCACCGGAACAGGCACACTGGGTCGAGTGCACTATCACTAGTGGTGTGTTTTACCTTCAGGACACAGTTGTTTCAGGCATACAGAGAACCCTACATGGTGATGTTACAAAAAAATTAGATGGGAGGAAAAATTATATTTCAATGCTTTTTCTCTGGCAAAACATTTATATTCTTGAGAAACTTTGCGTTCTGTTGCAAAACTTGTGATTGAAATAATATGAGGTGAGAAGAAAAACTATTTTTCAGTAGTTTTGTAAGCAAACTCCTAGTTTCTCAGGGGAACGCCATACTTTTGCTAGAGAACGCATTGAATTTGAAATATCCCCCCCCCACCACATGCAAATATTAAATGCCACAGGACATTTATCTGTGCAACAGATTTAGGTGTAATATACCTTTAAAAAGAGAAGGATTGAGACGAGTTTGATTTGCATACGTCTGTTTTGACTGTCGTCTGAATGATCATTTGTATGTTTTGATGGATACATTTTCTTTTGCATTTTTATATCTATAAATACATTTTTTATATATATAAATACATATTAAAACTTAAATGTTTGTGTATATATACTTTATGTATTTTTTAAATAAAAACAAAAATAAATATTTTCACCCAATCTTCACACAAGGTGGATTCTCGTGTTACGCAGCACGTTTGAGCTTCAGCAGGAACCAATGAGGTTCATTCTCGTGTTACACAGCACGTTTGAGCTTCAGCAGGAACCAATGAGGTTCATTCTCGTGTTACGCAGCACGTTTGAGCTTCAGCAGGAACCAATGAGGTTCATTCTCGTGTTACACAGCACGTTTGAGCTTCTGCAGGAACCAATGAGGTTCATTCTCGTGTTACGCAGCACGTTTGAGCTTCTGCAAGAACCTTCCATAACGCTAAATTTATGGAAAAATTTGTGTTTAATTTTTCCATATCCCTACTCTCCCATATTAAAGGATACAATAAATAATCAGAAGGTAATACACCTAGAACAGTAGTCGCACCATTTAATGCATTAGACAAATTTAAAAGCTTAAATACATTTGAGGAAGAAATAATAGGAAGTACTTTATGCTTCCTATTAAACAAAACAAACTTTTTGCTTTCCATTCATTCAGCTGTTTAGTTTAGCACCATAATAAAATGAATGTTCTTTGCAAAAGTGAATATGTACAGAAAAACAAAAAAAAACTAATTAAGAATCTTAAAGGGATAATGAAAAATGTAAATTCGGTCAATAATTACCCTCTCATGTCGTTCCAAACCAGTAAGACTCAGTTCATTCTAGTGTTACGCAGCACGTTTGAGCTTCTGCAGGAACCAATGAGGTTCATTCTCATGTTACGCAGCACGTTTGAGTTTAAGCAAGAACCAATGAGGTTCATTCTCATGTTACGCAGCACGTTTGAGTTTAAGCAAGAACCAATGAGGTTCATTCTCGTGTTACGCAGCACGTTTGAGCTTTTGCAGGAACCAATGAGGTTCATTCTCATGTTACGCAGCACGTTTGAGTTTAAGCAAGAACCAATGAGGTTCATTCTCGTGTTACGCAGCACGTTTGAGTTTAAGCAAGAACCAATGAGGTTCATTCTCGTGTTACGCAGCACGTTTGAGCTTCTGCAGGAACCAATGAGGTTCATTCTCGTGTTACACAGCACGTTTGAGCTTCAGCAAGAACCAATGAGGTTCATTCTCGTGTTACACAGCACGTTTGAGCTTCTGCAGGAACCAATGAGGTTCATTCTCGTGTTACACAGCACGTTTGAGCTTCAGCAAGAACCAATGAGGTTCATTCTCGTGTTACACAGCACGTTTGAGCTTCTGCAGGAACCAATGAGGTTCATTCTCGTGTTACACAGCACGTTTGAGCTTCAGCAAGAACCAATGAGGTTCATTCTCGTGTTACACAGCACGTTTGAGCTTCAGCAAGAACCAATGAGGTTCATTCTCGTGTTACGCAGCACGTTTGAGCTTCTGCAGGAACCAATGAGGTTCATTCTCGTGTTATGCAGCACGTTTGAGCTTCTGCAGGAACCAATGAGGTTCATTCTCGTGTTACACAGCACGTTTGAGCTTCAGCAAGAACCAATGAGGTTCATTCTCGTGTTACACAGCACGTTTGAGCTTCTGCAGGAACCAATGAGGTTCATTCTCGTGTTACGCAGCACGTTTGAGCTTCTGCAGGAACCAATGAGGTTCATTCTCGTGTTACGCAGCACGTTTGAGCTTCTGCAGGAACCAATGAGATTTTTTCTCACAAACTTTTTGAAGCGTCAAAGTCTCAGTTGTGTAGCTGTCAATGTAGGGACAAAAATCTCTCAAATTTCATCAAAAAGATCTTCCTTTGTGTCCTGAAGATGAACGAAAGTCTTACGGGTTTTGAACGACTTGAGGCCGGGTGAGTAAATGACAATTTTCATTTCTGGGTGAACTATTTCTTTAAAAGTAAATTGCTGTAAATCCGGGGTGTCCAATCCTGCATCTGGAGGGCAACCTTCTTCCAGAGTTTAGCTCCAATCCTAATCAAACACACCCGAACCAGCGAATTAACTTCCAGGCAGAGGTGTTCGAGCAGGTTAGAACGAAACTCTGCAGGAGCATGAATGGACATCCTGACACTTAAAATGTTTTAAAAAAACAAAACAGTAACTGTATTGCACTGCAACATGAGATTTTAATCACCAAACACTCACATGATAGTGTAACTAGTACTACAGCTGAACCTCATCATAAAGGCTCTTCACTAAAAGGCACCAGCTGTCGAGAGCAGCTGTTATAACCGATGTGTCTTACAAGACCAAGGCAACTCGAAAGAAAAGATTACGTGTAAAACAGAGGACGGGCTTTATTTCAAATTCACCATGGAGACTGAAAGCACTGAATTATCAGTTTGTAAATGTTAACAGAACGTCACAGCGTTACAGTATAATGTCATCACAAAGCAGGATTAAAGAAACCAGTCAAGTCCCCCAGAGTATCCTTACAACACAACTGAACAGTGCAGCAAACAGCGATCAATGGAAGAAAAACCACATGATCTAAACACATGCAGCATGAACTAGTTTACATTTTGGTTGATAGTTTAAACACAATGCAATAAATGCATCATTACAAGCTTCGTCTTGCATGTTCTATTATTATCTACACTTTAAAATCAGATGAATGATCTAAAACTGACAAGATTTTTTTGCTCAAAATAGAAAAAAAAAACGATTTTTTTAAACTTCACAAAGTAATTGGACTATTTTTTTTAAAGTCATTAGTGGCATCATTTAAGGGAAGAAAATGAACTAAATTGGACATTAAATATAGTTGAGAACCCATTTGTTAGGACAAGGACAATCTTAATCTGTACATTTTAAACAGACACTTTTCTGGAAAAAAACGGCCCCAGTACACAGTGTATTGGTCCGCAAGGGATATGCTCCAATAAGACTGAACCGTACACCAATGACATTATAAAATAAAATGGGAAGAAATATAAATGAATGAATTTACATGCAATTCCAAACATATAAAGGGGAAAATCTACTGGCAGAAATGATCAAAATTCAAATTAAAAAAAGGAATCATAAAACTACAGTTAAATCTAAGGCACAAGTGCACATTTTTTATTGCACTTTTTAAATGAAAATCAATTATGAATGACTGAATTTTTTCCTTCAAATCATCACCCCCCCAAAACCTCGAAAACAAGCGAAAAACGTGAAAACTGAAAAAAAGTAGCAGATTGTGTGATGCTATGAACGACATGGCTCTACCGTATGGGGCTTCACAGTCCAACACCTGAACACACGAGGATGCATTTCTCACAAGGGCTCTCGTTGAGTTAGAGACGGTAGAGGAGAACAGACACAAATGGTTGCTGATCCGTCTATGGCTTGGAAGCAGTGCTTTCGCCAGACTTTTCGTCATCTTTGTGCTCTGCGCTGCCATCTCCCAATTCTCCCTCTTCAGCGTTGCCCTGGAACATGTCGTGGGTCCACTTGGGGCTGCCGCCGCTTTTGCGAATAATGAAGGTGCCCCTGCTGCGGGGGAAATTGCCTCTGCCGCGCCCCCGAGTGTCCACCCACTTCATCTCCCCTTCCTTGTCCCGGTCGTCATGCTGCAGTTAGACGAGAGAGAAGTAAATTGAAACTCTCCTATTGGCCACCATGCAGCTTATTCTGTCCCAAAATTGCGCACTTATACAGGAAGAGACTGTCTGAGTGACATGCGAAGCAACCAACCACCAGTTTTTGTTTTTAGCGTAAAGTTTAGGGGGGGGGGGCGCGTGTATCTGAGATCAAAGCTAGTAATCACACCTGGAAGTACTTCCGACTCTTGGGGGTGTATTCAGGGTCCCACTCTTCCTCCGGGGGGCGTGAAGGGCCGCCCATAACTGGAGGGTTGTTATTCGTGTTGTTGCCAGGGTAATTTCCTCGGTTCCATCCTCTTCCTCTCATTCTGGGCTGCAAATACAAGAGAAGCACAGATCAACTGAGATGTCTAAGATATATGAGAAAACAACTTCAGGATCATTGTGCCACAAATACAAAATCAGGTGGAATTACAGAATCCAGTTGTAAAAATGGAATTTACTGTATAACGCGGAATTTGGATTAATAAACCAAAAGTAGTTCTGAACAGGGCTCCAAACTAACGTTTCCACTGGTTGCACTGGTGCTACCAACTTTCTCAGTTGGTCGCACCAGCATATGATTTGGTCGCACCTTCTTTTTTTTTTTTGCTACATGCCATGGGATTAATCAATGCATGCTGATGAATAGTGGTCTTAATCTGCGTACCATAATTTTGCACTGATGTAAAAAGACTGACAGTGACACAAGACCTCATGTTAGCAAAATGTTTTAATCTTTTAACCATCAAATCAAAATATTTAAAAAAAAAACATTAAAAAGTTAAAAGTAAAAAGATGACTGTGAAAAATAGTGGTATTTAATTAAATGCATTCATGGTGAGATTACTACATTTTATTTAATGTAGTAATCATATTTAATTAAATGCATTTATGATGAAATTCATTGTCATGTCAATTTGTGCTCATTTTGACCACAAACTATGCGCTGTCACTTTAATTCAGCGCGTGCAGCACAGCAGAAATACACTCGGTGTGTAAACGATCTCTGCACTGCTACGCACCGCTCCTGGAACGGATGCAGTGTGAAAACACCGTGTCAGGCTACACAAATATTGATCTTGACATTGTTAGCCTCGTCTTTTTTACATGTCGTACACTGTACATTTAACTTGCACTTATTATGACTTAATTCCTAATTGGCGCGTTTCACCATCAGTGTGCAATGCGTGTGACGTGTACATTCGTTAATAAATAAACTGCAAGTGTCTTGCGGAAGAACATTTGTAGCCGGAGCTAATTCTCTCCGTTAATGTCCGAGTCACGCAGGCACTGGGCAACGCAGTCGAGCCAACCCCGGGATAAAATAGTCAGAATATAAACACTTATTATAGGCGTACCGTAGTGATTCAGGATAAGTCAAAAACACGGTTTGGAAAATGGATTCATGATGTACTCGTTCATTTTGAACATACGGACTGCAGCAGCTGCTGATACAACGGCGTTCTGTTGCGCATGCGTGAATTTAACTGAGTGCACTCACACAAATGCGACCACATAAAATTTTAACTTGCACATTCTCCAAAAATGGTCGCAGTCTGGAACCCTGCTGCATACAATTAGTCAAATTGTGCTATGGAATAAGTAAGGGATAATGTACATCCAGCCGGTTGTTATCTCAGAATAAACCCTGACAGGGTGATCAAGACGTCTTGCTTCCGTGGAGAGAAGTTGTTAGCGTGCCAAGTTCAAACTAGACTGACATTTAAGGGATACAGTACAGTCACAGATTTCACTACACAAATAATTATGGGGATAAAAGATGTTGGTTTCAGATGAAACTGTTTTAAAATCATACCTGTGTGTTATCTTATAATCCAACAGTGTACAAAACAATAGTCGCAAAAAGAAAAAACGTTCCTAGCAAGCGTATAGTGCCTCTGACTTGAGCAACCCGGATGAGCCCGTTTTATGTTTTCAGCGTTTGTTGTCAGGGAATAACATGGATGGCAGGTTTGACCAATCAGAATCAAGTATTCTATAGAACCGTGTAATAATGTCTGATTTAAACCACCAAAAAGACTGCTGTGTCTGCATTCCACATGAAAGTTTTACTCAAAATATTATTATTGTACAGAAGATCATACTTCTCGAAGTAATGATAAAATGTATTAAAACTATTTTTAATATACATTTTATTCATGATTAAATTTAAACAGTAAACTTCTGTAGTGTGCCAACATTTTTATATTACACTTTAAAATATTATATCATTTTTACGCATTCATTTGATTACTACCATTTTTGAGAATATATTTGTATTAAATCATTAATTTTAAAAAATTAAAACGGAAAAAAAAACCCCGGAAAAAATTACATTAAATTTCATTGGTCACTATTATTGTTAGTAGGCATGTGCCGGTATCAAATTTTCATGCTGCGGTTAATTGATTGAGCTTTTATCACGGTATACGGTATTATCACAATATTTTAATTGCTCAAGAAAAAACAGATGGATTGTGGGTATATAAAAAAAAAAAAACTTGCATCACGTGTAATTGTGATTTTCAAAACATATGGTAACTAAACAGAATTTTATTAAGTTTAGTGACAACATGTTACATTGTTTACATGGTACAATGTCTGGTAGGCTACAGTTTGTATTCTTCAATTAAATTGTTGGATTTGATTTCAATCTTAATTCAAGATTGACTCATTTGGATAAATATTAGGTAGGCTACAGTCTGCATGTTAATTTTCCATTATATGCGGTTTTCATTATAATAACAATTATGTAATGACAAGTAAACATAATAAATATGTAATATAGCGCACATATTTAGCAAAATACTCGCTATTTTTTCTAGTCAACTAATGTGGTGGTCATTATGAAGGTTTTTTTGGGATAGATTTTTCCGTTTATTGAAAGTGTGGTTATGTCAGCTGAATGTGGGGAATGCTTTTCAGAGAAGATAAGGCAACGTTTTTTAGCACAATTCACACACAGCGGGAAATAAATTTCCAATTGCACCACGTGAAACTTGAATTGAGTGCGCGCGCGCAGCCGGGACACTCTCTCTGTTCCTTCTTTCAGTTAACATGCACCCTGTCACAAGCGCAGCAGTCAGTCGCCTACATTAGGCTACTCACCGATCAAATATGGCTTTGGCGGCCGACTGATGACTGAAATTGAAGCGAACTCGCGAACGGGTTGGGCGGCAAGCCAGCCGGGTACCCAGTTTGTTTCAGCGCGCGCGAACGAACAAACGCCACGTCACATGATATCGCTCAGGTCCTACTCGCAACATATAAATAAATCCACGCGAATTTTAGGAATTTTAGAACAAAGTCCTGCACTTAACACAAATTGAAACTCATAGGCCTAGTTGGATGGGGGTTCGAAAATTTACTACCTCGTCAGATGACGTTTACTACTTTTTACTGGCCTTAATTTGGCATCATTTCATTTACTACCTTTTACAACCCCGCGGAAACCCTGACATCAGAGTGTGCACGTGTTTTGCGCAGCATATACGCAGTGTTTAAGCGGTTGATGGAAAATAAGCTAATACGCGTTCTAAAAGTCTAAATTCAAATCTATTATTTTTCACGGTATTTTGAAGTAACCGCGATAACAATATCGTGCATATTCATTACCGCGATTTATCGCATTACCGAATACCGGCACATGTCTAATTGTTAGTTTAAAATATTATGTTATGAATTTAATTAGACATGCTTTTTATTAAAACATTTACCATTAAAACCAAATTAACAAAAGAGAATAATTGAATTGATTTGATTAATTGATTGTTTAATTGATTTCATCCTATAGTGAGACCAAGACAACATTTCAGATTAGGCTCATTTATGATAGTTTAGCAACATGCTAGCATCAGACTCTTTCTCTGAAAATTAAAACACTCAGGATTGGGAATGAAGCCAGCGAGGAACAAAGCTCGACATGAAGCAGTGATAACTGCAGTAACAAATTCCATCTGTAACTCATCAATGATCAAGAAGTCGTATCAATGTCACGAGAACTATAAAATACTTACAAATCCCCGATCGTAACCCCCACGACCCCTGTCATATCCTCCTCGGTCGTATCCTCCTCTTCCCCTCTCATAACCCCTGTCCATGTGGCCCTCATAGTCCCGAGGGCCGCGCTCCATGGACCCGGGAAACTCCCTTGACCCCAGGCGGGCCTTGTTAAAACCCCCTCCTCCTTCCATGTGCTCCTCCGGATGGTACTCTTTTCCTCTGTATGGATGAGGAGAGGGAGAGGAGGAGGACGATGATGATGAGGAGGGTGAGCGCTCTCGCTTCTTCTTGCTTTTCCTTTAGAATGAGGGAGAACAGAGTTAAAAATAGTCTATTGAGTGACTGCGAAATGATTCTGTGATTAATGAATGTTTTGAAATGATAGAATAGTGAGGAGCTGTAATTTAACTCTTTTACTGTTAAGAGTCCAGCCTAAGCAAACGCTGTAATAGAAGCGATTCTACAACAATGATGATCAGTAGGTTCACTGAGGTGAATATGAGGATAAAGATGACATGAGTCATCTTTTGGGAAATATTTGCATTTCCCAAAAGAGATAGCAGTGCTTGAAAGGCAGTGTTAAACTTAGACTAAGGTTTTAGGCTATGATTCGATGTAAATTAAAAGCCACATCAGAGCTGCATTGCCATCTGTTGGACAAGTATGAGAATAAACACACAACATAGCACCATCTTTGCACTATAAAGTTAAATAGAAGAAAAAAAACAAAAAACAAATTGCAAATAAGTATGCAAGTAAATGCAAAAAAAATTACAAATCCAAATTCGGTATGAAAAAACATGGGAGCTTCATAATTTAAGAAAAAGGACTTGCATTGTTATATATATATATTAGGTATGGGCATGAGTACTCGAACATGACAGCGAAGATCGATCATGAAAATGACGATTGCCCTGACTAAAAGAATATACTTGTCTTTTTTTCTGATTGGTTATCGCAGCATTTGGCGGGGTACCTGACGTCTGATTAGTTAGCGTTAGACAGCAACGCCTTCCAGACGGGTGAAATAAAGTGAAACTGGATTTGAAAAGCAGTGATGCCTGGAATCATTTTTATTATTAAATCCAGTTAGTGCAAGATGTGCAGCGCCAATCTATCATATACATAACATTATAATGAGAACGATTGTAATAGATTAGAATGGGAATCCACAACAATTATATCTATAACAGTTATAAATGCTTTCATCAGACGCGTGCTGCCATGGTGATGAGCTGGCCCAAAGTTAACTTCCGTGTTTGTTTATTAGGGTTTACTGGATAATATGGCATTGACTACAAACGCAGTGAAAGTTAAGGTGATGAGCAGGTTGTTGAGCTGTGGGGTGCAACCTGACCTTGGGAGCAAACGCAATTTTTAAAAATAAAAACGTTAAGGTTTCCTAACAAAGAGGGAGACAGCGGTATTAAAATAGCTATGTTTATCTGAGTGATATCCGGTACAGTGTTTCCCATACATTTATTAGTGGCAGCCCACCACATTATCAGCGCTGACCGCCACATATTGATTTCCGCGTTTTTTACAATTTAAGATGGGGAAAAGTTGTAGCTATTTGACTGCAGAGTTGCATGCAGCGCATATTCGCTCGCTCCCTCTCTCTCTTTCTCTCTCTCTCTCTCTCTCTCTCTCACATTGACAGCGGACCAGTCTGTGTATTGAATGGTTAGTATCAAACAACGCTGCACAGATCCATCCAACATGCTGTCAATGTGGAGACCCACCTTGAAAAAAGGTTATTAGCAAGCATGTAAAAAGCCTAATAAGGAGAGCTATGTTAACCTTATAAAACCCCGCCGCCGCGCTCGCCAGTTTTTTAACACTGCGGTAAATCAGACACGTCGGTAGAAAAACATTCTTGTCTCCAATTTTTGTTCAACGGGCCTGGTAGTGTCACATTTCAGTTTGGCCAAGTAACATTTCTTTTCTTTGACTGGCAAGAAATACCAGCTAATACTATGCTTCTACTCCATCATAACCAGCTAATACTAAGGTTATTTGCTTGTTATGGATTGTACGGAAGTCTGCCGGAAGTTTAGTTTGGGCCAGAGTAATGCACATTGCTTTTTGTGCAAATGTAAGTTGTAAGATTTACCTTTATTTAGTCTATCGGATTAATCTCATTTAGGACGTGTTTGGTTGAGTATATTAACCAGCTAGCAAAGCACAGCAGTACTGACCGGTGTTCATTCACTCTTAAGTTTCAGCTCAAATGCATTACCCAACATTAACTATCATGGGTTTATTTGAGACGGTCATATTCTTTTTAGATAGGCTATTTCTTTTTCAAAATCATTGATGATAAAATGCAGTAGTGTTATTTTGTTATATTTTTTTAACAGTAGACCTGTTTTATTTTAAAGTTGTTTCTCATTATGGCTTCAAAAACGCTAAGTGATGACTGTAATCACTTTGATCATAAACTTTGTTTATTTTTCAAATTAGGGATGCACCGATACCACTTTTTTTCAGACCAAGTACAAGTACTTACATTTGGGTACTTACCGATACCAAGAACCGATATTTGAGTATTTAATACCATTACAGTTCTTCTAACAATGCTTTATTTTCATCAGATGTTTTTCACTTTCTGACATGTAACAAAGTATTACAACTATACAACTTGTATAATCAAATTGCTTGTGTTAAAGGAGCCATTTCTCACCCCTCCTCTTGACAATTTAGCAGAGCATAGTTTGCAGTCTGCTCTACTTTTATCATCGCTTATCTTAAAATCTCCAAACGGCTGACATTACTCCTCCGACTACCTGCTCAACTGATGAGAGGTTAGGCTAATGTCACGTTGCATAAGGGGCCTTTCACATCTCGGGTTTTTTGCGCATGCAAATTCATTATTTCAACTGTAGGTGTGCGGCAATCGCACTCATAATAGTAGCACGCATGCGGTGTGGCGCGCTTATTTTTCCAGGCACGCCTATGTTCATGGTTGCATAGTAACGACAGACGTCACGGGAGCGCAAACGCTTGTGGAAAGAAGGAGAAACATTTTATTAAAATGGTGCGTTCACGCTGTCGACGCATCTTAAAGTGGTATCGGGTGCGGTTGTATTGGGGTAGTTTTACAAGTATATAAGCACAGTATCGGACCGACACCCGAGTACTGGTATCGATGCATCCCTAGTTCAAATAGTTCCTGTATTAAGTGAAAGACGTGCAATCTGCCATATACATTGCATCATAAAGATTGTACGCTGTCGCTGTCATGTGGACCTGGGTGCGCACTAGGGTACTGAACCCGAGACTACCTGGAGGAGGTGGTCTGAGTTCGGTTGCACTCGAACCGTGCTGCGGTTCGCGTGAATGTGAAAGCAACACTGACTCGGATGCGCACTTGTTCAGGAAGTAAAGTAACCTGCGCATGCGTTTAAAGGATGCGTCTGGTTAAGTTTATTAACTCTCTAGCAAATCGTTGCAGGGTGATAGTTTATAGATAGTTTCAGCCTTACATGTGTGTGTGTGTGTCTATTTTATATATATATATATATATATATTAGGGGTGGCACGGTTCACAAAACCCACGGTTCGGTTTGTATCACGGTTTTAGGGTCACGGTTTTCGGTTCTTGTTATTTTTTCTTTTAATCTTTAACACTCCAGAAATGTACTTCAGCATATGATATATAGCCTAATTATCGACAATTTAGGATACAGTATTAACAAAAATGTTATATCATGCAATCATGCACAAACTGAATTTGACTTGACTTTAAGCACATTATTGGGACCATCTCACAGGAAAGCTAGGTGAGATTTTGATACAGCAAGAGAGAAGACATTGATGACATGCTTTTCTTTTATTTGGCAAAAAAGTAGAATGTGTATCACTATCTCTACAGGAACTTATGTGCATTTTTAGCACACAAAGATTGAAATTAACTTGCATTTATCAAACTGCCAACTTAAGTGTAGCTCTTACAAAAATTGTATCTTTTAAAAGAAAAAGAGAGGAACTCTTAAAACTCTGTCTTTTAAATAAGTCAAAATACATGAAACATAATTGCCTGTAATTAGCCTATAGCAATAGCAAAGGCCATAATTATAAAGTGAAATAAACAGTATCAACAATGCTTTTATTGCATGAGGATACACTTTTTTCACTTGAAATTAAAGTGCAGTATTTGGAAACATATGACTGGAGTTCTTATCTAAACTTAAAGTGCCACTGTAGCTGCTATATCTCATAACATGAAATCCAAAATGTTCCCACACACCGGACTTATACGACGCTGGCGCATCCTCCAATTCCTGTTAGCCTTCCTTATCTCTCCCACTTGCCACTTCTCCGCACGACGTGTCCTACAGCGCTCCATTCTCCACTCTTACTGGCGTGTTCGAGTTGAACCGGCGCTGCACAGAGCGATCGGTAATGACATCACCGCGAGAGTGATTGAAAAGCATACGGAGCCGTCGCGCTTGCGGTACTTTGGTGTCATTACCGATCGCTCTGTGCAGCGCCGGGTCAAGTCGAACAAGCCTCAAATGTATGTCCACACGTCTTATTTCGCGCGAAAAGGAAACACACGTCTGAGGTCACATACGGGCACGAGGCTACATTGCGCATGCGTCGAACCGTGAGACACACACACGCTCCGAACCGAGACAAGCGAACCGAACGGTTCGGATGTTTTTTCATGTACCGTGCCACCCCTAATATATATATATATATATATATATATATATATATATATATATATATATATATATACACACACACACACACACCCCAATCCGTGTTGATTTTTCATGCGAACTGTGCCCCGTTCCAAACTAAACTGCCAGTGTGAAAGCACAAATAATTTACAACATTTTATTACAATCTTGTTCTCTTCATAATTTGACTTGTAAGGCTGAAACATTCTACACAATTTCTCTTGAGTCTGTACATTTAGCTGAATTAGAACTAGAGAATTACAGGATTTACAATATAGAACATAAAAAATAGAATGTTTGAAGAATACAGTGCTGCCCTCCAAACAATGTTTTAGATATGAATAAAGTGTTCCACTGTAAATTAAACAGACAAGTTAAATTAACATTCAGTCACAAATCATTAGTCCAGTAAACAAGCACAAGACAATATGAAACAGGCTCAGAAATCAAGTACTAATATTCAAATATTATTCATCAGAAAGAATAGGACATCTTTAACATACTTTGATTTCTTGTGTTTGGAGGATCTGTCAGGGGAGAGTTCATGACTGGGCGTGCGTGAGCCAGCTGAACTCTTTCCCCCCTCTCGTTTAGGATCCTTTTTACGGCGCTCAATAGCCAAACGAAGGTCCAAAGATTCGCCCTCATGTTTTTTACCATGATCCTGTGGAGACACAATAATGTCCATAATAATTAACACATTTGATTTCTGAATCCATACAGTGGAAACAACTAAATGTACAAGTTTCTTTATTTTGTGTTGAACTATATATGATTTCAACTGAACTTAAGTTTAAAAGGATAGTTCAGTCCAAAAATAACATTTTATTAATTTATTTAAGTCATTACAAACCCATAACTTTCTTTTTCACAGATGATGTTTAGCAGAATCTCCAGCATGCTCTATTCTATTCCAAACAATGAAAGTGAAGGTTGACTACTTTGTTTGCGACTATTTTCATGCGATTGCTGAAACTTGACACAGCATTCATCCTCATTAACTTATTGCAAAGAAAGAGCATGTGGGAGAATCTGATACAGATTTGAAAGATAAAATCATTTTTGTGTGAACTAACCCTTATCCATTATTTTAATTAATATATTATTCATTTTGGATTAACCTAAACACAAGAAGAGATTGAGCACATTTGTCTCACACTGAAATGGCAGATGCTTAAGACAATGACAATCAAAACCCAGCTGAAAAACTCCATCTATTGGTCATCTTTAGGAATAACCTCAATGTCAAATTTTTCATTTTTAGTCACCCTCTATGACTTTACAGTGTTGGCTGATTTAGGCCAAGTTGTGATGAAACCAATGAAATATGTGCAATTTTAATAAATAATGTGAACATAATATATTCGACACCCACTGAAAATGTGACAGACGTCTATCAAGACATGTGACAAAAAACGAACCAAAACAAAACAAAAACGCACAGATCTCATGGGAAAGCAGCATGCTCCATGCTTTCCCAATACTGATTAGGACTGAGCCTCACTTTTTTTTTTTTCATAAACACATTTTTGAGGAGATATACTTACTATTGCATTGGTTAGCGGTCCAGTGAAAGGCTTGGACACAGGATCAATTTTCACTTCCTTTTGTTTAGCCATTTTGTTTGGGCAAGTATGTACCCACGATTAATCATACGACAAACTCTGGAGGGTGAGAGCGTAACGCTCAGTAATACAAGATTGAGATTGGGGCTCTTGTGCATTAGCATTTTACACCTCATAGCACATTTCTGCTGGTACACATTTGGGCAGGAATTTCAGATTTGAAAACGCTGTGTCACCTTGTAGCTGCTCTCTTCGAAATCCTCAAACAGGTGAGAGTGCTTCTTAAAAGCACTGGGAGACACATCGATTCGCCTGTGAAAGAACATGCAAAAAAATATATATATATTAAGAAAGGACGAGAGAAACAAGGCATCTAAACCATAAGATACATGAATGAGAGCAAAGACACCTACCTGTGGATCTCAGGACTCTTTCTCGGCTTCATCATTTCCAGCTCTGCAGCTTTTCTTTGGTATATTCCAAATCGCTCATTCAGAGTCATCCCAGATGACTTGAAATGTTGAGCTACAAGAGAGTAGAAAAAAAAAACATTTCTTACATGCCACTATATTAATAAACTCAAAAATTGAGACAAATTCTCCATATTTCACAAAGAAAAATGGCACCTTCTGGCACCTCAAAGCACAAAGTGCAGAATTAAAATGTAAAATTGCACAAAACCACTAGATTGGACTGGTATTACCTTTAATATGATGTACTATGGTGACTATGTGTTGAGCAAATAGCTCTGAAGGGCTCCTGCGAAGCTGAGCAGACTGAACATGCTGGAAGATCGAGCGAAACTCCTCATGATCTTTTTTACCAGGGTGCACAAGATCCCGTGACAAATGTCTTTCTTTAGCTAATGGAGCTGATGAGCTGAGGGAAAGCAGAGGAGTCATACACATGTATCCAGTTGTCATACATTAAAAATATATATTATAAATCATGATTTTAAAATGTATACCTTTCTCCACCATCAGTGAATGCCTTTATACTGAAATTAAAGTGTGGGTCTTTCTTCACTGAGGATTTAGCCGGGGGCGAGGCCTCTCTTCCAGCTGGAAACAGTGGCCTGCCTCTATTCTCTGACACACTAGATGGAGATGGAGCGGATGGACTGATCCTGCTTTTTTTCTTTTCTTTCTTCTTGGAGGCCTTCTCTTCTTTTCTAGAAGCATGCTTCCGACTGCGGTAAAGCTCCTCATCCAGATCCTCTTCAGCATCTTTGTTGGACAGATAGATGGAGTCGTCCCATTTCCCGAAACGCTCTTCGGTTAAGCCCCGCATGGTGACGATGGTTTTTTCTTTATACTTGGATTCTTCCTCAGTCTTCCTGTCTTTCATTTCCTGGCGATACTCCTCTTCCTCGGCATCCAGAAAAGGAAGTCCTTTGTCAGTCTTTGAGCCGTCGTAGCCGGACTCGGATGCTTCGAACATGCTCCTCGACTTGCTGCCACTCTTTTCGCTGTCAGCGTCGCCCAAGCTTAAAGCCTCACCCCTTCCGTTATCCCTGTCTGATAAGGGCTTTTTCTTTTCTGCCAAAAACCTGAGGTGGACGATCACGTGTTAATCATTATTAAAGGAGCAGACTGTATTAGAAAACATTTACATTTTCAAACCAGTTGACACTAACCTTTAACAGCAAAATAAGAAAGCCTACTTACAACAACAACATTTAAGACATGCACACACTTATGGTTCAACTTTTCAGCAAATGAAGACACGACTAACCAAGATGGATTTTTTTTTTTCCATACTTACATCAATAAAACTTTATCTCCTAAATTATGGGATTGCAAACAACCTCATAGCACAGGTAAAGGCCCATTTGTGACATTTGACTTTGAAATTAGCTGGTTTCCATTATAAGCTCTATTCTTCCAAGGATCTTTGTTGCTGTACAAGGACTAAACACATTTGAGAGAATGATGATTGATTAAAAACTGCCTGGAGGACAAAAGAAAGAGAGGGAAAACATCCAAAAGCCAAAATCAAAAACATACTTTTTGAAAGCAGTTGAGATGGAGGCCGATTTGTCTTCCGTCTTTAAGTCTTCTTTTGTGAAGAACCCAAAGCCAGTTGGTGTTGACGAACTTGACGTCTTTGTCGGTGGACTTTTACTGGCGGGGCCAATGCTTCGCCACAGTGGACCACCATTGCCGGAACCTCCAGAAAGGGACACCTTAACCTCCGACTGACTCCCAGCAGACGCAGCATTGCGTTTGGGACTGCCATCGTAGTCAGATAGGCCTTCCCACTTACTACTGGGTTCCTCTGGGCTGCTTCCTGTAGGCTTGGATGCTTCCTTGCTGGCTCCCTTGTTCTCACCCGGTGAAGCCCTTCCTTTGGCTTCTTTGGCATGAGGTCGTCCCGCACTCGAGTTGCGTCGTCGTGGGGACGAGGAGCGGGAGGAGGAGCTGGAACGTCTGGAACGCCCCGAGGAAGATTTACCGGAATGACGTGAATGGCTTCGGCTTGGTGATCTTTTCCGTGGTGTGTGGGAACGTGAGCGCCCCCTCCTAGGGCTGTACGAGTGGTCGTATGGCTGTTGCTGATCTCTATGGCCGTGCCAGTTGGAACCATGGTTGGAACGGTAACCATAGTTGCTCCCACCTCGATAATAGTTCCCTCGTGGGAAGTAGCCACGCCCTCTGCCCCGGTTGTACTGAAACGGCCTCCGGTAGCCACGGTTATAACCACGGTTGTAACCACGATTGCCCTGGAAATCTCTGGAAGGATAGTTCCTCTCCCTGCTATGCGAACGGGATCTTGATCTAGAACTAAAAGAAAAAAGGAAAATGCAAAGCACAGAAAGAGGATTAAAGCAAAATCAGAGAAAAAAAGAGGAAGATGTAGTTATGATTCATGGCCACTTGATGGCGCTACAGAGTCAAAATTCCCACAAATGGAACTATTTACTTTTTGGGTTTTTGCAATGAACAAAATGTTTAAAAAGTGTTAAATCACTTCCTATTGATTTTCACAACTGATGCAACTCTTACAACACCTTTTACCACTGAATAAAAGATTACGCTGCCTAAATGTATGCCTTTCATCACATCTTCTAAAGTTGCATATGGAAATTTCCTATAAATGGAACTGCAACTTGAATTCATTACCTAAACCTGGCAATACATTAAGTTTTCAAGCTTTACTATAGGCACTGTGGTCCAAATTTACCAGTGACTAAACCAAACATTCACTAACAGGAAAATGCCTTACCACTTGCGCTTTTTGATTATTAAGAATAACGTTTAATCCACATGCAGTGGAAAGAGGTAGACACGCCAGACAAAAGGAAACCGTTTTTAAACTAACTCTTACTGGACGCGTAAAAAACAACAAAAAGGGTGGGCTGTTAGAGGAGAAAAACTTTCAGGAAAATGAAAAAAAAAGAAGCAACCTTCAGGAAAAATATGGTGTCTCATCTCAGTGCTATTTTAATATTAAATGACTATTTCAAGAGCAGGATAAAGCACTCTAATGCAGCTGTTTTTAAACTGAGTTATTACGTTATGGCGGCTTAAAATCAGACTTCTCATTTAAAATGCCATTCAATCATCAATTTGTTGCAAAGGAAGTGGCTGAAATCTATTCAATTTGCCTACCTGTAGCGACGCTTTCTGGATCTTGAGCGGGAGCGAGTCCTCGAGTGAGATCGTGAGTAGGACCGTGATCTAGTCCTAGACCTAGAACGGGACCGAGAAGCAGAATTCGGGGGCTTGGACATCTCTGCTCACAGTATCTTTAGACCTGAAAAGAGAATCACATGAACACAAGGCTATCACAATTGCACAGTATAACATTATAAAACAAATGTAGGACTATGGAGAAAAATCCTCTAAAAAAAATATAAAAAAAAAATTAAAAGCCAAAAAAAAAAGACCAGTAAAAAAAAAAAAAACTTAGTTGAACAAAGGCATTACATCTCAATTTTTTTGTTGTGCAACCCAGAGACTGACCGATACAAACTATTTTTATGCTTAAGAGACCGATAACTGATATGTAGAACTTTTAATTTTTAATATTTTTTGCAACAAACTGAATCATTACACTACAACAACAATTACATAATTATTACAATTGCTGTCATTTATGCCAATATATGCAATGGGGCTGCAATCAATAGAATCTTTTTTTTGTGACTTTGCCATAGCAAACAAATTTTTTTTCAAATTTACCATAATTAAATCCTTCAGTTCATGCATTTATAGCCTATTATTTATGAGAAAGATGACTATCCTTTATATGTAGGCTAAAGATAAACATTAAGGACAGTAATGACAGCAGAGTCTTATCAAAATCATTAGTAGCCCTAATATAAATGCTTTATATAAGCTGTTCTGAGATCTAAATGGTCGTACATTTTTTTACATCTTTGATTTGGGCATTGTCTAATGTTTTTTTTTTCTACACAGTAATATTTATATGCCTTGCTGACAACGATTACTGTTATCTCTCCAGTATACTACAGTAACATGGTCACCTGCCCAAACGAATTCCCGTTTACGGTAACTGATGCAACTAAAACACACTATTTATCTTCAAACATCTGCACCTGATTTCCTAACTGATCAACATTTACAATCAGTATTTATTTTACCTTGACCCACTACGAATTTATTCTGTTTGTGTTGACCAGATAAATCAAATATTAACAACAACAAAAAACCCTGAAACTACGCAGCAGATAAGGACAAAGAAGAGAGCCAAACAGATTCACTGAGCTGGATAGTATGGGTGAAATAGTTTTCAGATCCTTAAACATTCAAAACAATCACACTTCCTTTTAATATTATGCAAATTTTGCAGAAGTCATTTGCAACAAAAGAGTGAATAGCCAGTACATTTACAAAACATACAATGGACTGAGCAGTTTCTGAAAATAATATATAGCAAAAATTGCTTGCATAAGCTGGTTAAACAATTAACAACCTGGTTTTCCGGTGTGTTGCATTTATCTTGTAACATGAGTACCCTAAGCTAATTGATACGCAACGTTCTTCAGTGTGGGATAGACAACAAGGTGTGTCTTCTAGTATGAAAGACTTATGCGCATGCATATGTCTATGCATTTGCATAGGCAGTCAAGGTGCTGCCAAACAATTATCAGCCAGTCCTTTAGTGTGAGAGACAGTCCAGCTCAACCAGTGTAGCAAGATACTAATCCAGTCAGGAAATACTTGGGAAAAAACATTTGCATTGATGCAAATTTCATCAGTACACAGAGTACATTCACTGGCTGAGTCTCAAAACATATTGAGTCGTCCTAGCCACTTTAGACTCCATAGGCAGCATATGGGAAGTTCAATAGACATTTTACTAGGTTTTGAGACATTTGAGATCCCAAAATTCTATCTAGGACCCTAGAAGCTTAAAAACCTCCAAACAAGTGTATTGTTTTGCTGTCTAGATAGGCAGCTCACTAGATAGAGAAATTGTGGAAAACACTATTATTCTTCAGAGCCGTTTATATGGTAATATCTCAATGCAAAAGCCAATAAACAGCGAAAAAAATTGCCATTTTATGAGACGTAACGTTATTTCAAAACACTTTCGTTTTCACTTCTTTCATGTTAAGGGTGAAAAGTAATGAGATTTGGATAATACAATCACATTACAACTGCAACTCCGACTTGACACGATCATCTGCAGCCATCCTCGCTCATGATTGATTTAAAAACAAAATAAAAGATATTTACAGATACAATGCATCAACCTCAACGTGTTCAGAATAACAAAAACATAATCTGGATGAACAATAAAAAGGCATTGTATTGGTTTTTACTAGTTAAATAACTCAGTCACATTATGTCGCCCTTTATGCAACCAAAATACAGAATATTACAAGTCATATTACATTTCTGCTGTTAGCCGCTATGCTAACATTAGCCCCTTTGCTAATCTGAAACGGCATAAATCGCGCAAAACCAGACACAATAGCAACAAAATATCACGAAACAACACTTTAAGGAGAAAAACCAGCAGAGAATATTGAGAAAATAGCGATATAGTGTTAAAATGTGTATAAATAAACTCACCTGAGAGGCTAGTCAGATGTGATTAGCGCGAGCTCACGAGCAGAGGCGCTGCGAGCACGCGACGGAGGAATAACGTGTATTATGCGTCGTATGCGGATCAATGTACGTCTGATTTGATTTATTCTGCTCTATTTCGCCCTTCTAACCTAAAAGGGTTCAGTTGTGAACGGTTTCGGAGTAATGAAAATGAGAAGTGTCCATTTGGTCGCCTCAGGAAACGCAAAAGGCTTCTATCCGAGGCAGTTCAGCTTCCTGATCAACGCAGTGAATGCGCTCGCGCGCGCACGCATAGGATTATACACGCCCCTTTTTTTTTTTTTTTTTTTTTTTTTTTTAATAAGTATGTTCTCCTTTTCTTAAAAAACCTATGGATATTAAAAAAAAAGTATGAAGGTTTTTATGGGCCTGATAGAGATAGTCTACGTTTACACATTCTTCAGTCTCTTTCGAATTACACATAATTCCGCAGGCCTACATTTGAACACAACTAGGCCTACTTTACTCTCTCTTTAATTCATTTTCAAACAAGACCTGCATATTAATATTATATATGGCTATTTTCTTTCCTCTGAGCACCACAGCAGCATCTACACATGGTAAAACAGACACAGCGCCTCTATTTCAAACACCTGTTGAAAGCTTCTCATACTGACAGCTGAAATCACAGGCCGCTAAGCCAGTTCAGAGAAATCTGTCCAGCACCAGGCAGTATTTCACAGAGAGAGCAAACACAACGCAGTCAACCTACATGCGCCAATCTATAACACATGTCTGCACAAACACTTTTCTTAGTTACTGATGCATGTTTCTGTAAGGCAAGATAAGGCCTTTTCTAGGGGTTCCTTAAAAAATATATTGGCTATATATATATATATTTTTTTTTAAATATATATTGTTAGAAAATATATATGAACGAATGTATTGTATAGGCCTCGCCCTCCAATGTGTGTACGTGTTTCCTGAATCTGTTTCAGGAAGTTGGATACCGTTTTAAACATTGTTAGCTATATGCTAATCTCACTTTCCTTTTTTAGATGGTTTTGTCTTCTTCAGCTACACCGATTTTGAATTACTGGTACTAGGTTGAGAAACACAACTAAAGGTTATTCTTAGCATAGTCTTATACAGTACACTATAGTGCTACATTACGCCATTGACAATGGCTTCCATAATCATATTTAAAAAAACATAAACATTCTTCTCTAAGACTGCTGGCAGCTGCTATCACAAAAATAGTCATCCGCAACAGGGCCAGAGAACGTTTCTGGTGAAGATCTGCAGTGTGTATGTTACAACTAAAAATAAAAATGTATATAATAATGTCTTTAAATATACTGTACATATATATATATATATATATATATATATATATATATATATATATATATATATATATATATATATATATATATATATATATACATTTAAAGACATTATCATATACATTTTACATTTTTATTTTAATATAAACAATACCTTAAGAATTTTTTTTTTAATTAAAAGCTTTTGCATTCAGGTTTTTATATCTCAAATGATGACTTGATGACTGGCTGCAAATGAGATTTAGGTTGATAATTATTATATATCCTTATTGTAATTGGGATCATAAAGCTGAGAGCCATACCGGTCGCCCTATACTAGTTGGAGCCAATTTCAGCTCTATATTTAAATCACCAGAGGTCTTACCCAAGGGGTTTATGATATCAACTATGTCAAAAAAGTATAAATAAATAAAAATCGACCAATTTGAACTCTATTCTGAAATTCAAATGGCCTGAACACTGGAGTCCTGTAATGTTATCAGTGAGTGTCATGTTCTAAATGAAAGATCGCCGCACAGCACGACTACAATCCTGCCTGTCATTTTGGCAAACTGTTTACATTCCCAAACTGATCTAGGGGGGTAACTACATCCAGACAGTTTGATAGCTTAATTCATCTCCAATAAAGTCTATATTTTTGATGTAGATTAACTCAAAGAAAAACTGAATGTGCCTGGATGCTCAAACCTGAACACAAGCAAAGCAGAAAGTGTGTGAGGAAGCGAAGCATAAGCTAGAGAAAGCTTTTCGATGTGAAAAACCACAATTAAATATCTATATGTGCACCACAACCAAATTTAGAGTGAGTACCTGTGTTCATATGAGTTATTTATTTCAAAAGAGTATAGCACACGTTCAGTGGAAACTTCGTCTTGTGGTTTTGTGTTCAGTTAAGAACTATTTTTCCATTCTAAAACCAAGGGTGTGCTGTTTCTCTCCACACTCTGTTCAGAAGCAATGTCCTTTAAAGCCATATTTCTCTTTCAGGTTTCTACTTTCGAATGCATTTGTTCTCTATATAAATGAAAGCGGCATGTTTGACATTGAGGGTTTAGCACTGATAACATGTAATGCCACCATTTGAAAGAGAAGATGGATTAAATAAACCACGCCACATCCGCTGAAGATGATTTAGGAAAAACTAGTAAAAAACAAAAACTTTTGAGACATTTTCTTAATGTTCAGTTTTACTTGCAGGGTGTTTAGTTTGCCCATTTCCAGGCCTTAACAATTTTAGTGAAGCCACATGAATGCATACATTTTCATCTCAACAATTATCACATTAAATTCAAATTTAATTACATTTATGTTCAAACATGCAGAAGAGAAATATGAAGAAAACAAAGAGAGCAGCCTCACCTCTAGTGTTCAGGAGTGGAAGGAAGAAAGCAAATGCAGCGTATATATGCAGTGAACAAAGAACTTCCTGTATTTGATGGATGAAGCTATACTAAGTCATTTCTTGTATGCATGCAGCCTGCTATATGAAGTTTATTAAAAGAACCAACTACACAAAGTGTTTATTACTGGTCCTTATGAGTAGAACATTATTATTAGATCTTCTGACTGTCACCAAGCTCGTGAGGGATAAGCAGAAATATATTGTATATTTAGAACAGTGTTGTCAATATTAACTTAAAACAACAACAACAAAAGTATTTGAATAAAATGTGAATTTGAATAAATCAGAAAAATTAGATGAAAAACTTAAAATTGCCCTGGAAACTAATTTAAATAAGTTTAAGTTGATGTACTAAAATGACTAAAACGGAAATAAAAAAACTGAAAGCGAAATATTTCAAAAACTATAAAAATGACAAATGCAAATAGCAAAATTACTGAAACATCAAATAACATTACAATGAAAAAATATATATAAAAAAGATAAATATCAAAATATTAATAAATTCTATAGTATATAAAACAATAAATAACACTGGTATGTAAACAATTCAGCTGCAGGCAAAAAAAAAGGTAATTCAATTTAATTCGACTTTCAGCATCAAAAAGTCGACAAACGGTCGTTTTATAAATAAAATACATATTGTCTTGATTGAACACATTGTGTAAACATTTACAGTGCAAGTTGGGAAAATGTGAATCCCTTTATGACTCAAAGTGAACTGGATTTGATTCATGTTGGTAAATCAAATAAAATCATACAAAATATTATTTCAACCTATTTATTATGACCAACAAATTGTGGAGTTTGCTGTTTTTCTTTAGTGAAGTTTTCAATAATATTTCACTGTTCCATATTCTGTTTCATACAGTTTTCTCAAGCTTGGGTCACATTACTACTACTCTCTATGACATCAATAATAAAAAATACAATCCACAATAGTAACCAAACTGGCCAATAGAAAGTGGACACAGAACTCTGTGTATTTAGGAACCTCTATTCTGACCGAAAGGAAGAGATACACTGGACACTTTATGGCTCCATGCTGGGAAGAATATTTCACAGTGCAGCTGGTATATAGAGGGATAAAACAAAGCAACTTCGATTGTGTGAAGCAAATTGTGTGGTTGACGGAAACATGCTGCAAGACCACATTTAAATAGAGTGGTTGAAAATATAACACGTAGAGTGTGTTTAGATGCAAATACATACAGCGCGCACACATGTACCCACATTTACACACTCATTCACGCACACTTATCAACAGCAACCAAAACAGCCCCACAACAAACAGACAGTGAATTCTCAGTTGTCTTCACACCTTGGAGTGACTCCAGTGAGGCTTTATATTGTCCATCTTGTGCGCCAAGCTTTTGTGGCACAACATACTGTTTAACAGGCCTTTAAAGGCCAAAGGTTAGAGACAAATATGAACTTTGGATTCAGAGCTCTGTCAGCCATCTTGGTCAATTTCCAATGCAAAATTGTGTTGTAAGATTATTCATTTATGTACTATTTTAGTATTTATCAATATTTTGATTTAGCTTTTATTTTTATATTTTCAGGTTTCATTTGAGTTTTTTATATTTTAGTATTTAGTATAAATTTCAGTTACTTGCCAAGGCAGCATTTCAAGTTTTTCATCTAATATTTATTTCAATGAACGAAAACTATTTTTAATAGTAAAAGTTTGGAATTTAGATAAAAATAACAACATTGATCAAATAAATGGCATCAGAATTGTGTGCTTTACAACTTTGGAGTTTAAAGCTTATGGGAAACATATAGGAACATAGGAAAGAGTGTTCTCAACCCAAGTTCTCAAGTGTCTCATCTAGATATTCAAAAGTGATCTTAAAAAAAGTCTCAAACTTTGCTCAGATATTCCAACGTAGCCTACCAAAATCTGCTTTAAAGTCATAGATTTCAGCATGAACTCAAACATTTCTAATCTTCCGAGAGAATTATCTGATTTTAAAGCGGCCTATTTTTACTCCCCCCAACCGTTTTAGGAGAAACATCTAAGACAAAGTTGATGTATGAATTGAAAAGTCTCCCCAACTCTAAAAGAGCAACAGAATTTTTCTAAGGGTTATTCAAATCAAAAGCAAACCTGAGAGCAGTTGTTCAGACGGTGTTCTGTCACTCATTAAGATCCTGTTCATTCCTGTCATGCCAAATGAATTAAAACCCAGCTGGCAGTGCCCACCTCAGTCATAACTCACTTTGTATCTGTTATCATCCTTCTAAAAATACAGTGCTTGAGATAACCATCGGACTATCAGGGCTAACATGTCAGTTGGTGTGTGGTATAGTGAAACTGGTTGATGCCAGAGTTGGAAAAATGTGATTTAAGGATAACCACAATGTTTTCTTCCCCCTGTAAATAATACACTTTATAATATTAGCTTTCTGTCATTGTGTTTTCTTCATGTGCATTAATATCGCTCTGAAGTACCAGAACTGGGTGTCAACACATGCACAGACTCTCACCGGAGAACGAGAAAATAGTATCATTTGTAAACAGCCCAAATAAAACATGCATAGGTATGGGACAAGATGAATGCAAGTGTACTGTACACTAGTAAGTGCACATCATAAACTGGATATTGTTCAGCATACACAAATGACTTGGCTGGACTTTAGATTCAGAGCATTAGGGTTGTGTTGCCCTCCACTGGCTTAAATTATTCACTGCACAAGGAATTATACAAGTATGTCTACACTGTCAAAAATGATTCAATTTAAAGTTGACGTGTTTAGCAAAAAACATGCTTGATTGAAATTAAACATGTTCCCACATTTAATTGTACTTGAAAAAGTATAAACTGTAACATTTTGTCCTGCAAACGTCTAAAAACGTTCCAAGTTAATGTAGTACTACTCAAAATGTAAAAAGTGCAAGTTCCCCAAATCATTATGATCAGTTACAGGTGAAGCAAATATTGTTGATCATCTCCTAACAAGGTCTGGGTAGATAAGATTGTAAGCAAACCATCAGTTCTCGTAATCAGTGTGTTGGATGCAGGATAAATGCGCAGGAATGAAGATCTGAGTGACTTTGACAAGGGCCAGATTGCTGTGGCAAGGCGACTGGATCAGAGTATCTCTGAAACGGCAAGGCTTGTGTGTCTCTCCCGGTTAGCAGTGCTGAGAACATAATATTAAAAACAGTGACAGGGTGTTGGACGCCTAAGGCTCATCAATACACAAAGGCAATGAAGGCTATCCCGTCTGGTCCGAGCCAACAGAAAACAAGCTTCCATAATATAACATAGTATACTGATATAGTTTACAATATTTCTTATTACCTTAAATTGTACATGAGTGCCTGTTACTGTCTGGATCTTTCTGACTCTCAGTTACACTCGTGTGGAGTTGCTGCACAAACCGATTTAGATGTGTATGTGTAGCTATAACACATTAATAAGCACTGACCTAACACACAGTCCCTTTCATAAAGATTTATTCCACAGGTCTGTCATAATCAGGCAAATATACATTAACATACAGAATATCGCCCTCTTCTGATGCTCCACACGTTAAATAACGCAATAATTCAAGACACACACGGTTTTCTACTTAAAAGAACAATAACAATACATCATAACAACAACAACAACAACAACAATTAATATCATAATGATAGCCAAACATCGTGTATTTCCAAGTTTTATTTTCTAAAATTCATTATATAGTGACTCTTTTAAGGTGCACCACACAATCGGCAGGTGACTTTTTAAAGAAACTTTGCACCATGACACACAGTGAAATAGACAGAGACTTTTTGCAAACGTTGTATAAGTATATAAGTGTCTTTTTAAGGTTCTCCTCCACCTCATTCACTTCCTCAAAGTGCTTCCACAGAAATCGGCGGTTTCTGTCTTGCTGTGTTTCTAAAGTTAAAGCAGTCTTTTTGTTGGTTTGGCACACGTCAGGGGGGGAAGCAGTTGTAGCGTAAGGCTTCTCTTCTCTCACCGAAGGCTCTGCTCTCTCACAGGACCTCTGCAGAGAGAAAAAAAGACAAACAAAAGTTGAATGAAGTCTTTAAAGGTTTGTTCACCCAGAACCCTCATGTCGTACCATGCAACTCGAATAGAGATGTTTTGCAAAATGTCCAGGCTGTTTTGCTTTTTCCAATTTAATGAAAATGAAAAAGTGATTCACACTGTCAAGCTCCAAAAATCCATAAACATGCTTTGAAATGCTTGTAACAGGCATGTTTTATATGGTATTAACAAGCATATTTTTTTCCTAATACCAGTATCAGGATATACAGGTGAAACCCGAAAAATTTGAATATCGTGCAAAAGTTCATTTATTTCAGTAATTCAACTTACAGGGTGAAACGTATATATTATATATAGACTCATTACATGCAAAGTGAGATATTTCAAACCCTTATTTGTTATAATTTTGATGATTATGGCTTACAGCTTATGAAAACCCTAAATCAAAATTAGAATATTGTGAAAAGGTTTTCATAGCTGTAAGTCATAATCATCAAAATTGTATTTTGCACGATATTCAAATTTTTTGAGTTTCACCTGTATTCCAGGATTCCAGGATGACAATGTCAAGATTTATTAGGCTCAAATTGGGAAAGAATTGTTGGGAGGGAGCATGAAAAATAAATGTTGTGATGTTATTTCCTTCAAGAGGTGCATCCATTTTTGGTCAAGATCTTGCATTGACAATGCAAGAGTCCAGCACTCTGTAAAGTCTCCTCCAGCACATCCCAAAGACTTTCAATGAATTCAACCATTCTTTCACAGTTTGAGCCTGATGAATCCTGGAATATGGTCATGATTTGTCTTCCTACACGTTTTTAAGAAATGAAAAGCTACACAGTCATCGATTAGGGTTAGAAGAACTGTTGCCTAACATATAACATGCTAGACATATAATAATCACTGCAATAATCATCCAATCACAGACTCTTAAGCATTTGCCTATTTAAATCCAAACAGTGACTTTTTTTTGGCCGGGCAGTGTATAATATTTAATACATCAGTGTACATCCAGAGTATTTTGTGTAAATCCCTGTTGCATTCGTTACAAGAATACAATGTTTTTTTTTTTTTTTACAGTAATATGGTAATTAGTCATGACATTAATTAAATAAAATGTCTTATCTACTCTAAAAATATTGAATCTTACCTGCCACATGTTGAGGTTTCATAGGTCCCGCCTTCATCATGAATGGTTCCCCTCCCTCAAAGGCCATGATTGGGTCAGCAGGTTGACCCTGCCCACTGTTTCCACTGCCGCTGTGATTGGACAGCTTGATGATCTTCTCAAAGTCTGCTGCCTCTCCATTGGAGGACAGTCCATTCTGATGTTTGGTGGGCTGGACACCATTAATGATGGGTGCCGCGTCCCAGGACACAGAGCTGAGAAAGAAACATGGGTGTAATTCTCGTATTTCTATTAGATATGATCTCAAAATACTATATTTACTACATTTCAAATAATGCAATTAATCGTGCAACTCCTTGTTTACCTCATTTTCACGTCTCCTTGTGATTGGTTGAAATTTGTCGCACCACTATGGAGAGTTTCTGATGGATTTTTCTGGATTACTGCAAGACAAGAGACTAAATAGCTTTGTATTTTTTCCTTTAAACTGATTTAAAATAGGTTTTAATAGAGAAAAGAGTTATTTTTTCAAGGGTTACGTCACATGCACAATCCTACCAATCGATTTTTACCATTGTCAGAGACTCTACCATTCACTTGAGCTGGAGTCTTAACGTCTTTCTGCAAAGAAACAAATAATGCAGGTTCATTCTCCATTTACTCTGTGTGTGAGAATAATTCAGACTTAATGAAACAGACGTGTCCCACCTGTACCCCTGCGTCACTCTTACGAGTCCTCTTCATGATTTCTTCCAGACGCTAGAAAGGTGAACATGGATGTTAGTCGAATCCACAGAAAAGGGAAACCACTCAATTGTTTCTCTTAGAGAGCAATGAGATTCATTTTCTTTCATTCATTTTACCTTCTTTCTCTCCAGGCGCTCCTGTTCCTCCTTCTGGAAGTGTTTCTCTCTTTCTATCCTCTGTTTCTCCGCTTCCTCTCGGGCTTTGGATTCGGCTTCCTCTCGCTTGCAAAGACACGAATAAAACTTCATTACCCATAAATCCATTACACATCTCTAAATTTCCCATAAGCCCTACGACATGATTTAAGGTTTAAGGCTGGTGAAAATGAAATTGAAAATATGAATAAAAACTATAATAGTATCTCAATAATACTAAAATAACAGTGTTAAGAAGGAATACCTATGGATTGTTTAAGGGCCGTCTGATTATTTATTATTAATCAAATTGGTAAGTTAATAAAATCTTTTACAAAAGTCACAGTCTGATAAATGATTCAATCTAAATGGAAATTTATATTAATACACAATTTATGCGGTTATGATCTGCTCTAAAATATTTCTGAATTTGCTCTTCGTGAATGCAATCTCTATAAAATTATTTTAAAAATACGTAGCGGCAAACTAAAAAAATTAAATAAATGACATATATAACAAATTAAAAAAAACTATAATAGTATAAAAATAATACTACAATAACACTGACCTAGACACAGTATCTTACAACTGCATTTAAGAAAATGGATTAGATACAATTTAAAGACATAAATGCATTAAAGTACACTGCAAAAAATGATTTAGCTTAATATTATGCCAATAAATCCAGATCAAGGAATCAAGTTTAATCTGCTTATGCATATCTGCACCCTTGTCACAGTTTAGATCTTGAAAAAAATCCTTTTTGATGCTGCGCAGACTCCACAGCTGTCCTTTGTACGTCCAGAGAGCCACAAACAGAGCCATTAGGCCTGTCCTGCATGATCAGATCAAACCAGAACACACGCAGGCTTCATGTCAGAGGGGCTCTGCGCGACCTGATGGCGAGTGTGAAGGGCAGCAGATGAGCGTCGCCCGGAGGCTTGCCTTCTCGTGTGTGTGTACGGGTCTGAACGCCTGCTAATGCACTGCGGGAGACTCAAGCTGAGGCCGTCGTATGAAAGCACTCACGTTAATGCCCTTCTGTCTGCCTGTGCCTCGGTCACCTTGATGCCTTCAAGGTCTTTTGTATTCAAATTATTTTACAGAAGGCTGCAGATGGATTTGAAAAGAAGAAATAAAGCTGATTTGAGCAAATTTGTAGATTCTGATTCAGCAACACATTGTCCATCTGCTTTCTAAATGTCATCATTGACGTTGGCCATATAAAATCCCATTTTATGTTCATCAAAATAATGACGTTTCCCAGGATTTCCACAGCGCACATTGTTCGAATTTGACTTGAAGTCTGTCATAAATGTTAGCCATTACCCATGATGCACTGCTCACCTGTCTCTGCAGACGCAGGTTTTCCTCGTGCTCGGCTCTTGCTCTCTCCTGCGCCTCCTTCTCCTCCTGCAGACGCTGCTGCTCTGCCATGAAGCGCGCCTCCTCTTCCCTGCGCCTCCTCTCCTCCTCCTCACGTCTGGCGTGCTCCTCGCGCAGCGCTCTGAATAAAGACGAGGCAGGGTTAGCGTCTAGAGACTTACCACTTGATACTCTTAGTCAACACCTCAGAAGCAGGGTTATTATAGTTAACTAAAACTGAACCCATTAAAAAAAACATTGTGATTACTTGAAATAAAATAATGAATCATTAAAATAATCATTGAAATCAAATGAAAATAATATAAAATGTAAAAAACCCTACTATCACTTCAGTTCTCATTTTCATTTATTTTAACATAATGTACTAAAATAAATAAATAAAACTATACAGACATATAAAAAAAAACTAATACAAATAAGAAACATCAAAATCACGAAAGCATGAAATGGAAAATAACAATGGAAAATATGAATAGACTAAATATGAATAGTGTCTCAATAATACTAAAATAACAGTTTTAAGAAGACCTTAGACCATAGAAAGCCTATGGATTGTTTATGGGCCCTCTGATTATTTATAAATAAATCAAATGTGTAAGTAACTGAAATTAATAAAATCTTTTACAAAATCATGTAAATCACAGTCTGATCAATTATTCAATCTAAATGTATATATATATATATATATATATATATATATATATATATATATATATAATACACAATTTATTTGGTTATGATCTGCTCTAAATTATTTCTGAATTTGCTCTTTATGAATTTGCTCTTTACAAAATTTTTATTTTCAATAATTACAAATAACTGGAAAACCCCTGGAAATTCACCATTAAAAGGAACAGAAACTCTGTCAACCAGGGTTATTTTAGTATAAATATAAAGTATAAAATAATTCTGCTGTGATGATCACTGTAAATGTCAATCTAAATGAGCGGTTCTTTGAAAAGTGGGCCGGACTTTATGTTTGATATGCAAGACTGACACTCTCCACTCGGTCTATAATCAACTAACCTGCTCTTCTGCTCCTGTTCTCGTCTCTCTTGCTCCTCCTTCTCTCTCTGCTCACGTGCCTGACGTCTCTTTTCCGCCAAAACCCTGGCCGCCTCCTCTGGATCATTGGTCCCAGCTGTGGGCTTGGCGGTCGGAGGGCCGGGCTCAGGAGAGAGCGATGGAGAAGGAGTGGCGGCCACATGGGCCACCTCTGGTGTCTGAGGAGCTATTGTGATTGGTGCAGAGGTAGTGATGGGCGTGGCCGGAGCAGACGAGACAGTGATGTCAGGAACACTCGGAGCAGCTAAACAGAAAAAAAAAACAGTCCTAAACATATTAAACAAATTAAAGCTATAAAAGTCGCCCTGGGCTCCTTGAAAACCATTGAGCCGTCATACAGATTTATCTGAGAGCTTCGGTTTTCATGATGATCACACTCACTCTTTGTGTCCTTGGGAGGGTCAGCCTGACGGGGCTCCTTGGTTTCCACGGCGACAGCGGCGACGACGGGGGCCTGTATGCGGGCGGGAGTCTGAGCCCGTTTAGGCCGGGTCTTGGTGCCAGGAGGAGTCCGGCCTGAAGATGAGGGTGGTTTGGAGGACACCGCTGGATTGGGGGAGAGGGGGCGACTCCTGGGCGTCGCAGGTGATGAAGCTCTGTTCTTAGCTTTGATATTTGGGCTAAAAAAAAGAAGAGAATTAAGAACACATCCCAATATACATCAAAACAATCACAATAAAAAATATGTTCTTACTTTGTATTTTGATTCTGATTTCCATTACATTCTTTTGATATGATATATTTTTATTTAATTAAATTTTTTTTTAATTTTGTTATGTGCTTTTGTCATTTTTGTTAAGTTTTTGATATTTGTATTTAGGTTTATTTTTTAAGTTCTAGATTCAGTTTTTATTTATTTTCAGTTAGTAATTTTAGCAAATTAACTTGTTTAATTTACTCTCGTAGTTTATTTAGGTGATGAAGCTCAAAAATTATAATATAATACACACACACACACATATACTGTATACACTAACCCTAAGTGTGAACAATAATAATAGTGATGCCTGCCTTAGCAAGTATCACTAATAATGTGGATTTTGTTCCTTTAAGTGAGGAAACAAATTACACTGAGACCGTGGCGCCTGGTTTGGACTCAGTGTTAATAATCAGGCAGGACATGGACAGCCATAATAAGAGTACAACTTTAATCCTTTAATGGCTAATTTATCACTTTTCCACAAAGCAACTGAACACAAAGGCCTGTATAAAAACGAACAGCCTGCCGAACGCCCCACTGGGCTGCATCACATCAGAGCCTCTCTTCGGCTCGCGAGGACACAGTATTTAACCTGCAGCAGCTTAAGAGCGCAGTGTGTGTGTGTGTGTGTGTGTGTGTGTGTGTGTGTGAGAAAGAGAGAGAGAGAGAGAGAGAGAGAGAGAGAGAGAGAGAGAGAGAGAGAGAGAGAGAGAGAGAGAGAGAGAGAGAGAGAGACTCACCTGGCTTCTGTTTTTGTTCTGGTTATGGATTGGGATTTTCTCTTCTTCTCCACTTTTTCTTTAGAAAGAGCACTCTTCTCCTTTTCGTTCTCTCGTTCCTTGTCTTTCTTTTCTTTCTTCTTCTTCTCAAACTAGAGGAAAACATTGATTGATGAATCATTTTAAAGGAGTCAAATCATGAAAACCAGGACTTTTTCTTGAGAAATATTATAATATTATTAATATCATTAAATTATTTTAAAAGGTAAATTAATAAGTACAGATATATTAAGTTAATCAAAAGTCAATTAATCCTGAAAAAACACGTTTTTCTATGAAAATTTTAGGCAGCACAACTGTTCTCAACACTGATAATAGTAGTAAATGTTTCCAGCAAATCATCATATTAGACTGATTTCTGAAGGATCATGTGACTCTGAAGACTGGAGTAATGATGCTGAAAATTCAGCTTTGATCACAGGAATAAATTACTTTCAAAATATATCAATTTAAAACATTAAAATATAATCAGTTATTTTAAATTGTAATACCATTTTACAATAGTAATGTATTTTAAATTTTAAATTTAGAATTAGAGACTTCAGTCAAAAACAAAAAATATCTTCAAAAAAAAAAAAATGAATAAAAAAAAATCTTCAAGCTGTTCAATCTTTTGAACAGTAGTGTATATTAGCATTTTTATCTGAATATTTCTGCATTGTTTGTGTTTCTGTGTTTTACCGGAGTGGAGTTGCGTCTGTGCGCGCGCTGTGTGATGTCAGGAGTGCTGGCCGAGACCCTCCAGCGTTCAGCGCTGTGCTGGTGAGGATGATGATGGGAACAGGGCGTCAGAGGAGACACGGACGCAGAGCGGGAACACTGATCTGAGATCAGACACAGAGATGTTTACAGACACTCACTTAATTATGCTCAAAACATTGCATACTTAAAGCTCCAGTAGGTAACTTTTGAAAACATGTATTTGCTAAAACTGTCATTATGTCCTGACAGTAGAATATGAGACAGATAATCTGTGTAAAAATCAAGCTTCTCTGGCTCCTCCCAGTGGTCCTATTGCCATTTGCAAGAAATACACGCTCCCGGTCAGAAACAACCAATGAGACCCAGGAGGCATGTCTTAGCAGTGTCAATCACGCTCGTGTACGCGCTGATCACACCCCTCTCTTGCACAGCGCGAGCGCCGGAGCGCGAGCCGTCGTTCAAACTCAAGATTGCCGGCGTGCTGCAGCTGTGCTTATGACGGAGAAACAACCTAAACTGCCAATTCTCCAGTGACACCTGCTCATAAAACAAAGAGGTAAAAGGAAAAAGACTGATGACGATAAACAACCGAAAAAGAAAGAATTACACAGAGCCCATTGACTCGGTGTCAAAACTCTAGCCGCATAACATGTAGATAAAATGTCACGCACTCTGCTAACCAACAATTGAAACCTGCTAATTCACTGGCTTGTCATGTTGCTGAAATAATGTACTAGCACACCTTATCTAGCATTATATATCGCTAGAATAATTACTTACATGCTGTAACGTTAGTTACCGTTATATTAACGTTATCTTACTAGCTATTTATAACTTATAGAAAGAGTGCAACGTTATAAAGTTACATGTAGGCTATTGGAAAATACATAATGATTTGAGGACCAAGTTTGTAGTCAAAGTATGGGCAGGCCATAGTCAATGTAAAGCATATTATTGACGTTTAGTCCCTATTAGTGAATGTGCCATATAACTTTTTATCCGCCGTCATCGGTGGCCCTGTTTACTAGCCTGCGCGTTCACGACAGGCTCCGCTGTGGAGGACGAGCTGTGGAGGGAGGGCTGTAGCGCAGCAGAGAGCAAGGGGGTGGGACCTGGAAGTTGTGCTTGTTCAAATTTTTAGGCTAAGTCAACGTTTTCTCAAGACTCCCTACAGCAGCTTTAATTGAGATAATACACTACTGTTCAAACGTTTAGGGTTGGTGAGATTCCTATGCAGTATATAAACAAAGCACAGCGTATCATATCCCAAAATGCAATGCACTCAACCTGACTTTGCATTCCAATCTAAAAAATAAACTAGGATTTTTAAATGGACAGCACATTTTGACACAAAATTGGATGAAAAAAAATAAATAACCATATTTATTTCTGCAGTGACAACTGGACATCACTTGTTGAATTAAACACGCAAGTGATAAGGAACTTCTGTTCAAAATGTATACTCAACGTAAAAGTGCGTACAGTTTTATGTAAATTAAACAAAATGTACAATAGGATAAACTGTGCACTACAGTATCCAGTAAGCCAGAATTTCAATTCCAAACATCAAAGAGAAAATCAGCAGATGAAATAGTAATTGGCTGATATGGTCTGAAATGTATGTACTTTCATTTGAGATCTTAAACATAAAAAAAAAAAACATGCAATTCCATCAGATGCAAAGATATACATTTTAATGTATGCATTAGACAAACACATCCTAAGCTCAAACAGAATAAAATAGTTACCGTTTAGAATTGAAAACTGCTTTACATTGAACTAAGGTTAATAATATTTACAATCAATGGAAGCAAGAAGTTTATTTCTCTTGTTTGATTTCAGCAAATAAGAGCAATTGCTTGTTTGCACTCAATGATGCTTGTTTATGATGTGTGTTTTACTCATTACATGGGTGTGTGCCTGTAGTATGTGGTGTGTATAACCATTACCTTAAGCTCCTGACATGTTAAGTGTATGTGTGTTGTGTAACTCACGGGGGTCGCTGCTGTTCTGGAGGGTGGCGACGCTCCGGCTGCGAGCCAGAAAGGAAAGAGTGGGCGTCATCAACCGTTCCACGATCCGGCTCTCCCACGGGCTCAGACGCAAGCTGCGGGCTGACACAAGAGGGAGCTGTTAGCATCGGCACATGTGGACAACATACCGCAGGTCACTCGACAAAGGGCAGAAGCAAGCGTCCAGCCAATCGGCTGGCTGTAACATCCAGTAACGAGGAGCCTGACCAATCAGAGAGGCTGTTACTGGAAGTGGAATTCTCAAGCCCTTTATCGAGTGAACACTGACAGTGATGTCTGGATCTGGACTCCTGCAAGACACAGAATCTACACTACTGTGGATATTGTGATTGCTGTACTTCTTTACACACACTTTATTTGCTTATCGGCTCATTGTAACTTCAAGGGACTTGACGTTTCAACTTAATTAGTGAATTTAACCAGAAATCTTACTCATGCTGGTTAAATCAACGATACAGTAACTAAAATTTAAGTATGTTAGACTTTGATGCTTTATTGCTCAAAGTTTTCTCTTTCATAAATCAGGAGACAAAATGGAGCTCTAATACATGTTTCATTTAAAGGGTTAGTTCACCCAAAAATGAAAATGATGTCATTAATGACTCTCCCTCATGTCGTCCCAAGCCCGTCAGACCTCCGTTCATCTTCGGGACACAGTTTAAGATATTTTAGATTTAGTCCGAGAGCTTTCTGTCCCTCCATTGAAAATGTATGTACGGTATACTGTCCTTGTCCAGAAAGGAAATAAAGACATCATCAAAGTAGTCCATGTGACATCAGTGGGTTAGTTAGAATGTTTTGAAGCATCGAAAATACATGTTGGTCCAAAAATAACAATAACTGCGACTTTATTCAGCATTGTATTGTCTTCCGGTTCTGTTGTGGATCCGCGTTCACGAGTCCGCAGTGACGCCGCTGACGTAAGACGCTGCTGACGTTTGTCTGGTGTGTCCGTGTATTCGGGTTCAAATAAATATGGCTGGGCAAAAAAATGCAAGTCTTCCTCTGTGTGGAAATCCATAGACATGTTTGTGAAGATTGTTTTGTTTCCAGCGTGCGTCTCCCTCAGACTGTAAACGAAGCTCGGGACGTCAGCAACGTCTTACGTCAGCGGCGTCACTGAACGCGGATCCACAACAGAACCGGAAGACAATCCAATGCTGAATAAAGTCGTAGTTTTTGTTATTTTTTGACCAAAATGTATTTTCGATGCTTATTAACTAACCCACTGATGTCACATGGACTACTTTGATGATGTCTTCATTTCCTTTCTGGACAAGGACAGTATACCGTACACACATTTTCAATGGAGGGACAGAAAGCTCTCGGACTAAATCTAAAATATCTTAAACTGTGTCCCGAAGATGAACGGAGGTCTTACGGGCTTGGAATGACATGAGGGAGAGTCATTAATGACATCATTTTCATTTTTGGGTGAACTAACCCGTTAAGAATTTTCTTTTAAAATGTCTATTAAGAACTAAAAGTAGACACAAATGAGTCAATCGTTGACATATTAAAAGTAAAGAGCGATAATTTATATATATTACCATTGAAAAGTTCATTTTCAGCAAGATTTTTTCTAAAGAAATTATTAATTTTATTCAGCAAGGATGCATAAATTTGATCAAAAGAGACAGCAAAAGCATTTATAATGTTAAAAAAATCCATTTCAAATAAATTAAAATACTTTCTATTCTTCAAAGAATCCTTGTAAATGTATAATGTAAAAATATATATTTTTTAAAATCAACATTGATAATAATGAGAAATGTTTCTTGAGCAGCAAATCATCATATTAGAATTCTGATTTCTGAAGGATCATGTGACACTGAAGACTGAAGTAATGATTGATTTCATCACAGGAATAAATTACAATTTAAAATGTATGAAAATAGAATTTCATAATATTACTGTCATTTTGATTGAATAAATGCAGCCTTGATGTAAACATTAAAAAATCATACTGACTTTAAACCTTTGAATGGTTGTGTAAATCGCTCCGATTATTTAGTCTTACAAAAATATGATGAGACAAGTTTGAGTTCATATTGAGATCTTTTGATCGCAAACTTTAGTATTCTCTGCAAGTCTGAGCACAGTTTAAGACAGCATTGAGATCTTTTCTCAACCTCTAGAAGAGACAAATATGAGTCTTTTTCTCAGGAGTCATTTTTTGCTCTCCATTTAATCTCATTATTCTCTAGGAGAAACATTTGCAATATTTAAGAGATTTGTGAATTTTCTGCATGGTTTAACTGCATGTCTAGACGAACGGCACTCTAAAACCAAAATAATTAGAGTATTCATATGTTCAAAGTCGCGTTAAGACTGGTTTAACTCTGGGAATTATGGGATGCTGCAGTGTTAATATTCTGAGAGCACATTAAAATGAGGTTTGGGCTGTCACAGAGATGACTGAATGACAGTTCTCTACAGACATGAGAAAAACAAGTGAAGTGACGAAGAAATTAATCTGTGGTCTCGATAACACTCATTTTCTCCCACGCTCCTTTGCTACAAACACACACACTTGGGCACAAACAGGCAGAAACACACTCCTAATGTAGCAAACACGTAGCATTAAAACAATATTGTGTCTCAAAACAGACCCTTGTTCTCAATATAGCCACGAGGTGGTGTTCCGATCTGACACTTTAGCAACACGAGAAAATTTACAACACTTCGTGACGGCTGGTCACTGGCCGTTGCTAGGCAACAGCTGCCTTTTTTTCTCCCCCACTGCGGCAAACCGTGCTGTTGCCTGAACTACTGTAACAGAAGGCTTGATCACGATCTAGGATATAAACTCCTGCTTCTAAACTATATTCATTCTAGATGTCATGAAAACAATATTTAGCAGTATTTCCAGGAAGCTTGTTGCAAAAAAAAAAAAAACCTCAATGGTCCGGAAGTCTCACAAGACTGCAGCTAAATATAACATAACCTAAATATTACATATTATATCTCAGCAAAAAGTGCACTTTGAGTGGTCATCTCTAATGACAGGGAAATAAGAGCAGACCATGAGCTATACAGTTGACGTGCGGTGCACAATGCTGTTATTATGTTGATTTATACACATCTGCATAGCTGCAGTTTTGCTGACTTATCACTGGTACTTTCTGCTGTATGTGGATGTCAGCATTCTAGAAAACCCATTATTTCCTTGGAGAGAAACTTAAAATAAGGGTATGTTCAGAATAACTACCATACTACTACTATCTCTGCAGGTTCTAGCATTTATACTAGTATGCTATTATCCATTTGCATAGAATATCAAGATGGAAAACTACTTTTGCTGTGTATATAATGCAATGTGCTTAAACTGACCTTCCATTTGCAGAGTGTTTTGATTTTTAATGTCTTGTCTTTAATTTGATTGGACCAACAAGAGTGGACTACAAATGTGTATATATAGCATTCAAAAGTTTGGGATTTTTTTTTTAAAAGAAATTAATAGTTATATTCAGCAAGGATGCATTAAATTGATCAAAAGTATCAGTAAAAACATTTATAATGTTACAAAAACAAATGTTTTCAAGTAAATGCTGTTCTTTTGAACTTTCTATTCATCAAAGTATCCAGAAAAAATGTATCACAGTTTAAATATTAAGCACCACAGTATTAATAACTGCTTAAAATTCAGCTTTGCAATCATAGGATTTAATTATTTAAAAATATATTCAAATAGAAAACACATTTTAAATTGTAGCAATATTTTAGAACATTGTTTTTATTGTATTTTTGATCAAATAAATGCAGCCTTGGAGAGCCTATTACATGTGGACAAATATATATATATATATGGTGAATTAATTCCTTTCCTCACTTTGATTCAACTATAAAAAGGGAATGAAATATTACAACGTGGACATGATTAGCAAAACGAGGGAACGAATTAGTAAAACGTTCTTACGTATTAGTGAGTTGTGGAAACAAATTGTTCATTTGAGGCCACGGTATAAATTTTCCCCCGCATGTCATGTGTGGCTCTCCATACATAAGAGACTTCTTTCAAAAATGTTAAAGAATCTTACTGACCCCAAACTTTGAACAGTAATGTAGTAATTTTTGAACTCACCCCAATTATCACACACAAGTCTGGTCCACTATCTTTGTAGGGACTCTCCATAGACGTAATGATTTTTATACAGTACAAACTGTATATTCTGTCCCCTTACACTTACCCTACCCCTAAACCTACCCATCACAGAAAACTTTCTGCTCTTTTACATTTTCTAAAAAACTTAATTTAGTATGTTCATTTATCAATTTCCCTCGCGGGGACCATTGGCTAGTCCTCACAATGTAGGTGATTTTACGTTTTACTATTCTAGTGGGGACATTTGGTCCTCACAATGTAATATAAACATGAGCACACATTACACACACACACACATAAAAAAAAAAAAAAAAAACATAAGCCAGAAGCGTTAAGTGAATTTGGAATGAGCAATAAATTCTGTTACATTCCCATCCTTAGTATACAGTGTATAATGATCAGTATGCAGTAAGCAGTACGCAAGTATTACAATCTGAACACAGCCAGATACATTTTACGAATACTTAACTATTGCACAGCATCACTTATTTATATAAATCGATCAATCCATTGAACTTATTAAGATCAGATTAGTCAATTAAAGTGGCACATATTACATTCTGTATCCTAACTTAGTTACCAGACCACTGTTTTATAATCACTGATAAATAATCAGCCTTTCAAATCACACACTCAGGTTAAAAAACCCACCACCAGCACCACGACCCACACCACAGACTGAAAATGATGACTGGAACACAAAAATGAGAAAGAAATGAAATAAAAATAGATATTTCCACCACTTACTGGACCACAGATAAATAACCATCACAGACTATGATGCAACAATGTGAGCGCTGATCAAAAAGTGCACGGAAGTAGAGATTACCCACGATGCAACACAAGAACGGGGGGGGGGGGGGGGTTGTGGGGTGGGGAAGTGAATAAAAAAGGTGTGAGAATGACCATCGATCACCAGGCACAGGCACAGGCAAGCAGGCCACCAGAAATGAGCAAATCAAAAGTAGTTCATGAGAAAACACAACTGAAGAACCAAAAAAAAAAACAGACGGAGGGTTTGGAGGGAGGTGAAACGCGGGAGCCGCTCCGTTCTTACTTCTGCAGGGCGAGTTCCAGAGCGTGGCCGAGGACTTGGACAGCCTGTTGTTAATCACAGGCTCCGTCTGCCGCGGCAGGTTGACCGTGGAGGCCGAGCATCTGCCTGCAGAACGCAACACAGAGAGCAGAGCGTTCATACTGACCCCGTGAGTGACGGCGGGACGGGGCGCACAGCTGGAGCTCTTGGAGGGACATCCAGACTGCAGGAGGGAGAGCTGGAGGAGGCGGGGCACTCTTGCATCAACTTGTGATCATGTAAGATGACCGTACATTTAAGATGTACATTAAATTCCATACAATGCTAACAACCATTTTAATAGGATGACTAAGTTTTAGGCATATGAACGCTGACCAAAGTAGGTAAATATTTAGATGATATATACCGTTCAAAAGTTTGGGTCAGTAAGATTTTTTGATTGTTTTTGTAAGAAGTCTGTTATGCTCACCAAGGCTGCAGCTATTTGATAGTAAATACAGTTAAAACAGTACATTTTGTAAAAAGTTATTACAATTTAAAATATATTAATATATTTTAAAATGTAATTTATTCCTGTGATCAAAGCTGAATTTTCAGCATCATTACTCCAGTCTTCAGTGTCACATGATCCAGAAATCATTCTAATATGATGATTTGCCGCTCCAGAAACATTTCTTATAATTATCAATCTTGAAAATCATTATTTTTGTGGAACCGTGATACATTTATTTCAGAATTTTGTGTTGAATAGAATGTTCAATAAACCGCATTTATTTGAAATAGAATCTTTTGTAACATTATGTCACTTTTTATCAATTTAATGCAACCTTGCTGAATAAAAGTAATAATTTCTTTAAAATTCTTACTGACCCCAAACTCTTTAACAGTAGTGTAAACTAGACTATCCAGGTAAATCAGCACTATCCTACTGATAAGACCAGCATTATCACCAGCATGTGTTTTTTTTATGGATGACGTTTTCTAGCATGGCATCCTGGTGTCCACAACCAGCTTAACCATAAAAAACATGTTGGTCATCCATCATTACCAACTCCAACCAGCATACTTGAAATGTATAAGTCTGATCTGGTCTTTTCAACAGGGTAGAACTGTACAAAGTGATCCAACATGGCATCACTTCCTGTAACACACTGGTCACTAACGACACATCAACATTTAATCAGAGGAAAAATTTCTAATCATTTGTGTTATAATCACACAATGTCATACATACAGTAGACACATCAACGCCCATCAATGTGATGTTAAAATCCCACACTAACATCTCTTTTAACCTCTTGGTCTAATAATATGGAGAAAATCACATCTTAGCAAGAGAAAGAGATGATATCACAGTCATTTGCCTACATACATCCATCACAGCTACTACAACACCAGAAAAAATGGTTTTAAAGAATATAAACCACACAAAAACCATAGTAAAACATAAAAATAAACCATAGATATGATGTTGATGCCAATGATTAGCAAGTTTTTTGGAGTTTTAAAATGGATCAACAAAATCATAACCAGATGGTGACGCCTATTAACCATCTACCGCAGTAAAATCTCAGCACTCAAACTGACTGACAGAACAAACACGGCTGAAGTCAAAAACAATATTGTGTCAACATAAGAAGTTCATATCAGGTTCTCTTCTCCTTCCTGAGAATTGTGTAAGATGGATATAATGACTCTAGTTTGTCTTCTAAAGTTGTATGAGAGTGTAAAGTTTGACTAACAACACTTACTCTCTCTGCGGGAGGTCTGGTTCAAGCCGCCGGCCCATGACCACCTCTGCTGACGGATCTCAGCCCACGTTTTTTTGGTTGACCTCTTTATGGCGGATTCATACCTTTCCTGCGGAGAAAAAGACGATCACAAGGATGAACCCTATTTTGGTTACTTTTTTCACCTAATAAGAATCTGAATCACTTATATACCTGGTACAGAAATTAATGTGGTAGTTCATCAGATTTGAACTATCGACTTTTGAATTTGAGACCTAACAAGCTTTGTAGTGCAATACTGTATGTCACTTGCTCAATGAACATTATGTTTGCAGCTGGTTTGTCCTCCCACAGCCCTCCCTTCCTGAGCACATGGCGTCTCCACACCTTATTCTTCTCCAGTTTCTGCCGCTGTTTCTCCTCCAGCAGAGCTCTTCGTTTCTCTGTCTTCAGTCGTTGTTCCTCCAACTTCCTCCTCCGCTCTTCCAACTGGCTCTCGCGCAAACGCCGTGCCTTCTCCTCCTTCTCCAGCCACTGAGCTTTCTTCGCCGCTGAGAAAGAGAAGAGAGAGATTTTTTTGGGTGATGCTGCCTACTGCTTCTTATATTTATAACTAGATATTATAAATATCTCATATAAAAATGTGAATATCTTAGCTATTGTTTGGAAATCGGAACAGACTGTTTTACGTTAATTAAACATTAATAATCATTCACAATTGTGCAATCTCACCCATAGCTGTTGATTTAATCACCACTGAATACTTTTTATATTTACAGGGCTCCAGACTAACTTTTCCACTGGTTGCACTGGTGCTACCAACTTTCTCAGTTGGTCGCACCAGCATATGATTTGGTCGCACCTTTTTTTTTTTTTTTTGCTACATGTCATGGGATTAATCAATGCATGCTGATGAATAGTGGTTTTAATGGACCAAGGCTAGCAAAGGCTTTCTGGGTTGCAGCAGAAATACCTGTAATATATTAATTATCATTGCCAAATTTCAGGATTTTCATGGATTTTGGACAGTAATTTTAATCTGTAATTTTAAGCATTTTACATTTGAATTATATACAATCTATCTATTTACATTTGAATCATATTCTATCTATCTATCTATCTATCTATCTATCTATCTATCTATCTATCTATCTATCTATCTATCTATTTATCTATCTATCTATCTATCTATCTATCTGTCTATTATCATCTTTCTATCTTTTAAAAATCATTAAACATTCAAATGTATGCATTACATTTTAAAAGATTAGAGTATTATAATAAACTGATACAGAATTTTCGTTATCAAAGTTTATAGTTGTAACTAAAAGCAGAAATCTCACACTCCTTACCTTCTGCATTTTATAATAATTTCCTTTTCCTCTGTCGAGCGATCGAGAGTAATCGCTCGACAGAGGAAAATATAACCGCTGAAAAGACGTAGGACTAGGAGGAAGGGGCTCTGTGTTTCGTGAGACCATTTTTATCATTTTT